>VWZU01003049.1:168595-209513 GCA_013397095.1 Sterrhoptilus dennistouni | reverse complement strand
CCGGGCCGGGTGTGCTCCCCCGGGCGCTTTGCCAGGAGCCGCCGTCTCCGGTCGGGGCTACCCCGGGGCGCTGGGGCCGGGCGGGAACGCGAGGGGTCCACACGGGGGGAGCGGCTCCAAAGGCGTGTGTGGTCCGGGAAAGGGACACAGCCCTGGGGCGCCTGCATCGCTGGTGGCGGTGCGTGTTGATAGGGAAACGGAGCATCCCTGGATTCACGGCTGGAAGTGCTCATTTGCCCCAGGAAGCAGCGAACTGAAGTCGGCACCGTGCAGGTGTTGTCTGTCTTTGGCCTAAAACGCAGAACAAAGCGATGTTGGAGCGAATACTGACTGAGAGGGTCTTGCACCAAACTGGGTGCGCCTGCTGCGTTTTTAAATCACGGCATCTTTTCTCTGTAATCTAATACAAGCCCGAACTTAGGTTTATTATCTGAAGGCATGCTTCTAAATCTGCTTTTTCTCTATTTGAGAGCTGAGCTCAAAACTACTCTTGCTGTTCCCGCACAGACTTCTATGTATAAAGCATGGATGGACTGCTCCCTCCGCCCCTAAAGACATGAAACACCTATTTATGGCTTAGCCCTCTAAAACCGTTTTTGCAAAAGGTTTTAGGGATGATGAGGCCTTTGGCACTGTTTAAATTTAAAAGATGCACGGTGTGGCAAACAGGAATTCTTAGTAATAGTTTCAGAAGTAATAAAAACTCCAAAGGGAAAGTTTAATGCAATAGCTAGAGGGACACTGTCTCCCCACCTCAACCCTTAAAGTTTTGCTTTAATCTCTTTCAGTATTTTCTCCTACTGAAAGTATTACAAATCAGGGGTCTGCCTGTCTGTACAGAGTATTTAAAACAATGTGGAGGCACATCTCTTACCCTAAGGTTTTCTCTTCACTTCTCAGCTTACCAGAGAAAATCAAGATGAGTCTACGGAAGCAAACCCCCAGTGACTTCCTAAAACAAATCATTGGAAGGCCAGTTGTTGTTAAATTAAATTCTGGAGTTGATTATCGAGGTAAGTTCTCCATCTGTTTCTCACAGTGAGTAAAGTAACTCATTGAGGAGGCTGGAATAGGCGCATCGATTTTGAAAAGAAAAACAGTGTGATCCAGAATCATGGAGTATGAGAATAGAAATTTCAGAATGGTGACAGTAAAAACAGAAAATCAACTCTGCAGAAAGTGGTAAGAAGGGAGGTAACAACGGTGGATGTAGAGATTAAAATAACTGATGATCTAAATCGTTAGTGTCCTTGGTCAGAGGTGATTAAAAGGGATGATTCTGAGTTTCTAAACGGATATTTGTAAAGATTGTCTGGAATTACCATGCTGGCAGTCATAATAGGATTCTTACACGAGGGATGAAAGCGTTATCGACATTCTTGGTTAAACAACTGCCTAGACCTGTGTTGGATCAAGACTCACAGAGATACAGAAAAAAGGTTAGTGTAGCTTTTGCCAACTTCGTATTAACACAGCCCATCAGTTCTATTCCTGATTTCTTCAGTCTATCAGTATACTTTCATGTATACTGATAGACTGAAGAATTATAGATTATTTTTTTAACCAGTAGATGAAACTTCTCTGTGTAGTGAAATGTCCTGGTCCTGCTCCCATTAAGATAAGAGTATCAACCTGACCAATTTTTCAGTAATATCCAAACTCAATCAAAACTAATCACATATCTTCTGTTGTGCTCAATAAAGAAATTTTATTCTGACTTAATGACTTAAACATTATGGTTCTGCAACAGATCCCTTCTTCAGAGAGGTTTACATCAAGTGGCTTAGCCTTAGCCTCGCACTTGTGAGAGGAGACTTGTTTGTGCTGTGACAAGGAGCTTTGTGCTGTGGCAGTTTTAAATTGTTACTGTTCATTGACAGAGCAACCAGTGCCTTCTTATCCCTTCCTGTTTCTCTTTAGTGTCACTCAGCTGACAAAACTTGCGGTCTCTCATTTCTTTGAGAACTACATTTTCTGAGCACTTCTGGTGGGCTTGGGGCTTACAAGGTTCTCTGCCTCTCTGTAAATTCTTTAGGGCAGGAGAATATAGAAAGAGCTTATTAAAGTCATCATTTACCTGAGGGGTACACAAAAGGCAGGGCCAAACCAGATCTGGGTTTTGCTGCACTTCCTATTTTATTTGAGACCATTGCTACCTTTCCCTTGGTAAGATCCGTCTGTAAATGCTGTAGATGAACTACTCAACCTTCCCTTCAGCAAAGCTAGTTTAATGTGCCTACACTCAGATACCACATTAATTGAACAAGAGTTCCTTGAACGCCCTTATTTATCTATCACTGGATGTTTCTCCCCCCCTTCTCTTCCTTATTTCCCTGCACTCCTTTGATCTAATGACAGAAAATCCGTGTAGTGTTTTAGTTTGAAAAATACGCACTTGGTTTGTTTTCTGCAGAAATGTGACCAGCAGTTGTAAAAGGCAAACTTTTACAAAACAGCATCTTGGGCTGTTGTTGCAGAGCTGTCTACATTCTCCCCCAGGCTGTGTTGCTGATTTTTTTTGTTACCTCCACCCTGAGAGACCCCACACACACCAACATGGCCTCATGCAAGTGTTGATGTGTCACTGAAATGTCTTGAACCATTGCCAAGTGCTGCAAATGTCCAAGGCAGGAAGCCCTGGGAAATGATCAAGGATACATTAATGTATGGTTTCTGTGTGTAAATATGGACATGTACATTAAAACATCTCTACATACAGATAAAACAGATAAATTGCTAGCCAGGATGGGCAGTGATAATATTTGATGCCATTCGTGGTGTAAGAGTAAACAAAAGAAAAAAGGAGGAAGAGAGTGAAACAACCATAAATGCACTGCAGTCTAGGAACAAAGGAGTCTGAAAATACTGCATTTATGGCCTGCTGAGTTGTAGCTCAGGTAAATCCACATAGTCCAATTTTAATTTTGACAAACATATTTTTGTTTTCTGTTGTGATGTGGATCCCTTGGGATTACTAGAGTGGAAAAGAATCCTTATTTTTGAGTTTTTTTGGTGCGTTTAGTGGCACTTAGTGAGCAGTTTTTCCCATGTCTGTGGAAACAGAGGAGAGAAAAACAGAAAGGAAAATAATAATCTTTAAGCCGTGACATGTTGGCAGAAGAAGTTAAATTCCTGATTATTATCTAGAAGATCCTGCAGTAACACTTCTGAAAAATGAAAATGTGTCCTGAGTTTTCTCCCTCTTCCTAAGTACAGCCAGTATACTATATTTCAAGTTTTACTGCTAGGTAAATAGCTAGCTGTTATTTAGACAGAAGAAAAAATTATTTAAGTAGTATTGTCTGTGCAAGGATGAAGTCAGGAAAACGCACATGCAAGAGGAAGATAAAACACTTGTAAAAAGCTGCATTACCTATGTGCTACTAAAATGTATTTTCCTGATCCAAAAAATCATCTAATATTACAAATGACAGGGTCTTTTTCATTAACTGCATTATCAAAACAGTGTAATTTGATTTTTATGGGAAGATTTCAGTGGCCTTTGTTGAAAAATGTGTAGAATTTTGTTGACATCAAAACAGAGACTTGCAGCCAGTGTTCTTGTAGCTCTGTAAGCATGAAGACAAATATGTGTACACTATCTTGTATTAAAAGGGTTGTTTTTCAGCTATATCCTTCACAAGTTTTGTTGACAACTCAGTTTACATAGCTTTGTCCTTAGGTTATCCAGTTACACTTAATGTCACAGGTGGTTTTTTGGTGTGTGCTTAAAACACAAGTGAGAAGAGACAGCTTAAACTTTTGGAGTGGAAATTGTCCATCTTTTGAAATAATGCCGTCATTATTTCTTTTTTTTTTTTTACTCCCACAACTCTTACACCAATTGATAACACTGTTACCAGAGTGCCTGGGATTCCCTTCTCCCAGCTGAATTCTTTGCAGACATTTGTCTTAGTTTGTTATAAGGATACAGTGTGGGGGTTTTATCCTGTACTATTCAAACACAGTGTAATTTTGTTTATTTTAAAATAAGTTCAAGCTGATTCTTTTTTAAACTGCCCCTGTTTTCAGGTGTCCTGGCTTGCCTGGATGGATATATGAACATAGCTCTGGAGCAGACTGAGGAATATGTAAATGGACAATTAAAGAACAAGTATGGGGATGCATTTATCCGAGGAAATAATGGTAATTCCTGTTCCTTCTGTTACTGCACATTAGAAAATTGTGGTTTGATATTCTGAATTTGAGGGGTGGCTGAGGTGTAAGTAAGCTGCCTGTAAGCCTAAAATATTCCTTCTTGGAAATCTTTACAATATTTGCTTTTTACAGTTTCACTTTTCAGGGTCTGTGCTTTTCTGCATTCCTGTGGTCCTTTTTTCCTCTGAACTTGAAGTTCATTTAGAGAAGCATGCTCTTTTCTAGCCTTCTTGGAGCTTATTTTCTACTGTTTGACAGGCTTACTCTTTGCACTTACCGCTTGCTTAGATGGCCTCTGCACCATAAGAGTTTGTGTTCTTAGGCAAGCTGCTGCATAAATTTATGCTACAGTGCAGATATTACAGTGACACAAATATTTTCTGGTGAAGCAGTTTTCCAGGACTGAATGAAGGCTTATCCTTAGTCCTGGAGGCTATTTTCATCTTTTGAGTAAAGATTTTACCGCCAGTCAAAAAAGTCACTCATGCTTTAATATCGAGCCTTTGAATATCTAAGTGCAGTTGGTGGATTTTAGTGCACTTCAAGGACAATCCCAGGCTCCTGAAATGACTCTCTGGTATCAGGCTGTAATAGCAGGACATGCCAGGGAGCAGAGTATCTAAAAATAGAAAAGGTTCACAAGTCAGATGTGAAGAGACTTGTAGAGGAGGTAAATGAAGCAGGTTTTGACCAAGTTGCCTGGGAAGAAAATGGAGCTCAGCAAGGAGAGATGGAATAAAAAGACACAAGGACCGAATCTCATGTTAGAAAAAAAAAGAGTCAAAGAGAATGTGGCAGCAGTGTAAAAGAGCATTTTGGGTGGAGAAATAATCCTTGAAATCCTTGGTTTTTGAAAGGCATTTGGACTGTTGCGCTAAGGACTGGAGTGACATTACAGCTGGAGAATCAATTAAGGAAATAATCTGTTATGAAAGTTAAAGCAAATGGATGAGAGGCAGAAGGCTCAAGAACAGGCTGAACAGAGAACTAAAGCCATGTGGCAGGTTTAGGAGTACAATATCATTTTATGTTGTGACTGGATCTGTTCTGGGGATATCATCAGCCAAGCAGGAGGAAGATGTCTGTTCCTTCATAACTAATCATTAGCTTTGCCTTAAGTGCTTGGGATTTCCAGCTTTTATTGAAAGATCACAGCATTAGTGACTGACACCTGTAATTCTGCTGCTGAGGAACTCTCATGCTCCCCTCAGTAATACTGCAGGGCACTGCCTTTGTTCCTGCTCCATTCAGCCTACATCTGCTGGAGCATAGTTGTGAATAAAATAAATACTGAACCAAAGTAATATACAATGTTTAGAGCTAATGGCATTTTTTGAAACTTGGACTTAAAGGTTGCCTGGCTTTGTTCATGCTGAATGGGATCTGTTACAGTGTCAATTTATATGCCATGGAAATAAGATGTTTTAAGTAAAAAGGCTTCTGCATGTTATTTACCCTCTTCTGTGTGCCACTTTCTCTTTCAGTGTTGTACATAAGCACCCAGAAGAGGAGGATGTGAAGATGCCAGAAGGAGGCTGTTTTTTGTACTTGTGAACCTCTTTGAAGTGATGAGCCCTATTTGATTTGTAGTTCAAAATCCACAGGTGAAATACACAAGTGTTTAAGTATTTTTTGAAAATAAATGTAACATGAGTGTAAAATGCCTGAATTCTTTTGTTTTAAAGCATTGCTTTGTTCCAATGTACAGAAAAAAAATAAAAGAGAAGCATGTAATAGTGCTGCAAGACTAGTTTGAAGCAACAGCTCATTTAATTGTGCTAACAGTTACAAAAATACTGATTGGAAGGTAAGCAGACATGGAGTAATTGCAAACCCGAGCCCTGTATTGATGGCAAAACAATAGTTTAACTGATGGTGGGAAGGGAAACGCTGATGGTTTGGTGACAATGACCTGTGCCTTTTGGAAAACACAGGGTCAGCTTTAAATGCCAGTCTAGTAAGAGTCATGGGCTAAAAAGTTCAGCTGTCCAAAAAATCTTGAATTGTGGATTAAATCAAGGGTTGTAACAGTGATGCTTCAACAGTTAGGGGTGGGGAAAGAATTGAATCAAATGGAAGAAAAGCCTTAGGGGTGAAAAGAAAGCTCTGTGCCAGCTGAGTAAGTCAGTCAGAGGTGAAGAGCTCTCAGTTGGTGTGTCAGTACAGCCTAGTAGCTACTTCACCTCCTGCCTGTGTACCCCCCACCTTCCTCTGCTTGGGGTGACCTTTTTCTTGTGCTTCTCTACCAAACACAATAGACTTCAGTAAAAAGCCATTTTAACTAATACCTAAATATACTCCTGAAAACACACTAGGAATCTGAAAGCTTTTATAAACATACCACATGTGTCCTCTCCAGCCAGTTCCTACTTTCTCCCATCCACTCCCCCCACAAGCTGGTACCATCTCCTCTATATTCCCTCTGTCCAGCCAGAAATGAGAACAAGTGCATTGGAGTATGGGGTATTTGCATTAGGGAGGGGAACCTCTGAGCCAACAGCAGGGAGGGAACTTGTTGGTGTATATTTTGCAACAATGTTTCCAGATAAAGCACAGTGAATAAATGCAGCTCAGTTTTACATGGGTACTTGTTACAGGTTATAAAGTGTATCTTTTACATGCAGTCGGCCAAGAAAAAAAAAAACCCCGAACCAGCTCTGAAAATTCAGATACTCCTTCACATGAGTGTTCCTGCACTTAAAATCACATACTCAGAATGTTTTCTTGTTCTTCATGACAAAGTTATGAGTTAGGGTAATGTACCTCATGGTAAGGTTATTGAGTCAATTTTTTTTAACATGATCTTTCTGAAGCCTGGCTTTATTTGGACAGTTTATAATGCCTCCAGGAATAAAAGTACTTCTGGTTGTGGATGGATTAACACAACTGTGTGAATCTAGTATTGTCCCACTCTTCCCAAGTAGCAGTAGCTCTGATGCAAGCAGGGAATAGTAACATTCCAGTTATCAAAGGGAGAAAATGTGAGCTGAAAGTTTTTAATTTTACTGGTTTTTAAGATGAAGAAATAATTCTAAATTAGTTTGCAGTCAGTAGTTAACCTTTCCACATTAAGCACTTCAGAAGCCACGACAGAACACACAAATAGAGTTGCTACTGTACAATATGCTTCAATAATTTATCATTTTCTGACAAGGGTTGAAAAAGGTCCAGGATATAAGACAAATCACCAACTCGCTCTTCTGTAAGTGACTTTTTTTAAAAAAATGAAGATGCACCTCCAAGTGGGGCATGCAATTTTTCATTTGCCCTGTCATCTATATGTAGCTGGCAGGTAACTGTCTGCTTTCAGTCCTGGAGACTGTCTGGATTTTGTTGTTTGTTTTTTTTGTTTTCATGTAGGGTGAATTTTTTTTTCCCCTCTCCACCTTTCTCTCCCCTTGCACACACCTACCCATATATAGCAACACATTTTGCAGACTTTAAGGTTGAGTTTGCATTAGCTTTTTAACTGTGGTTCTGTTTCTACAAGTCTAGTTATAGAACATGTTTCAGTTGTAATCCGCTACTTCTGGTGGTCTAATCACATACTAAACTCTATATAAATATAAATACTATGTTGTTTACACAAGGATTTTTTTAATGTATTCTAGGTCATGAAGTCACTATGTGAGGTAGAGAGAAGATTTGCATTGAAGGTCAGCTGTTGCAATTTATATTTAAATTTTAAAAGTAGCAAAAGAAATTAAGCATTTACTTCCCACAACCACTGACTTTCAGTTTATTTTACAAATTCTCCATATGACATCATTTACCATGTCCTGATGCTCTTGCCCCAATACCTGTGTATAAAACAGTTTCACCTGCGGATCAAGCTCATTGAGATCAGAGCTGGCCATGAAACATTAATGCCTTGAACAACCTGCAAGTATTTGTCCACCACTTTTCTTAGAAGCATGTACCCAAAATTAAGTAATCCAAAACCAATAAAAATTACTGAATTTCAAACACTAAAGATGCACTCATGTTGACAGTCAGTACCTTTGTGCAATGAGATCACACTGTGAAACCACAGCCATTCAACCACTACCCCACCCTCAGCTACACATTCAGTTCACAGACACCCTACCAAGAGCAGTAACTGTAAATTTGCTACATGCCCGCATTCAGCACAAATTTCTTGCACTTGAAAAGCCAAACTGAGCTGCCTCTTAAAACAAAAACCTGCCTGGCAGCAGCAGAAGCAGCAGACCTCATGGAAACTAGATAAAGCCTAGAAGAAGGAAGCAAATAGTCACTGTGTGATGAAGCAGCCAAAACCAAGTCACTACTAAAGCCTACAGGGCCCTAGAGTTGCCTCTATATAGAGGGAGCAGAGCATGCTAGGAAGGTTTTCTTTTAAAGGTGTATACCCTGATGACCACTCACTTTTACAAATTGTTTTCACCTGGTTCCTAATTCAAAGGGAATCTAACGCAAACCACTCTGAACATCATTCTAGTTCTATGTTTTTTGTGATGTTACAATGACAAAACAGCTACTGAGAACCCTTTTGGGTATGACTTGGCCATGAGTTCCTCAGGCTTTTTCACAGCTCTGAAAACCAGCTGTGCCCCACAGCTGTGTTGTTCCTGGGAGAAAAGAAAGCATGAAAGTGTTTGCAAAGTGACAGCCTTGAAACGTGTGACTGATGGTACCAGAGCAATGCCTGCCTGATCTTTAACATCCCAACTCACACCTCTGGCCGGCTCCAGACCTGTGTTGGTTTTGAAAACAAGCAATCTGTGGAGTCAGCAGTTTCAAACTCTCACATTCCTGTGCCAAACTGTTCTCCAAGGCCTGAAATCAGATGGGAGGGGGCATTTCCTGGGCTTCTGTATTGACCCTGAGTGAGGGACCCTCGGCCACAGGATCCCCCAGCCAGGTCACCCTCAGGTGACAGGCAGCTCCCACTCAGTGCCATGATGGCACCACCTGCCTGGCCTTGCCTTTATCTAACAGAGCGGCAGCAAGAGATCATCCTCTAGAACAGAGGGTTGGGTTTGTGTGTGGAAATTATAAAATAGCTCAAGCAGCAAAAAGGGAGGACAGCTCTCCATGGATGGTTTGATCTGCTCTGCCCAGTGCACTGTGGGAAAATCCATGTGGGCTCTGACTGATGCTATGTGCATGTGAGGAGCCCAGCATCTGAGGGCATGTTCATTTTACCTGCTGTCTGTACTCCTCATCTTACTCAGTCTTATTAAAGCAATCATTGAGCTATTTGTTTCTAGTGCTTAGCTCTCTCTTTCTCTCTCTCTCACACTCTCTTCCCTCCCTTCAACCCCTCCTCTAGAGCAGAACAGCTGCGCAGGTTGATTAGTTAACAAATAAAATAAAGGGTTATTTTGGTTTGAATTTGTAAGGGAAAGAGGCTCACAACTATGTTGCATGCACGTGTATGTACCAGTTCATTGCCAGCAGTGACATTTTAGACATTGTCACACTTTAGTAAGTGACAGAAGAACAGCAAGAATAGTCAACTGGATAAAAGGGGAAGGACCTGCCAGTGCTTTTGCCAACCCTCTGCCTAACTAGTATCAGAAAAACATCCTGGTCTCCCCAAACTCAGAGGCACAGTCATGCATCAGTCAACCCTGAGATGCCAGTTTGTGGAGATCATTCTCCATTCTCCCTTGTGGGACTATCATGACTTTTTAACTCATCTCACAGCTGGACACTGCTCTTTGTTTTAAAGATGACTTGAAATATTCTTAAATAAGTTGGTGCTGCCAGCTTTGCTGGTTTAATGATCAATTCCTTGTGATCTGAATTCAACTGTTGCCACCTTCAAGCTGTCTACTTGTTCAACCTGTCCACTCTTCCCTAAGCCCTCTCAAACTTTGTTCACAGGGCTCAGGTGGCTGCCAGCTGACCAGGAGGGCCTTCTAACTCATTAAAACTCTTATTATCTTGCAGCAGCAAAGTATTTCCCAACTTGTCAGTGAAGGAACCAGCTTGCTTTGGAGTGTCATCTCTGAGGTTCTTACATCCATGCCCATATTACATACTGAGCTCCACTGCACCTGCTCCACATCTGCTGTGCCTGTTGTGCCCTGGTGATGTGGAGACGTAGAAACAAACTGCAAGAAGGATAGAATTTCTGCACCAGAGAACCTGCAATGTTATGGAGTTTATAATCCTTCTGTGCACTTATCAGTGACATTTCAAGTTATATGGTTTATACTCTATCTTAATTATCAAGCCACTACAGAGCATGCACAGTTGTCCTCTGTGCTATTTCAAATTCCCAGCTGTGGTCTGTAGTGGGTTTTTTTTTGGTGGTTTGTTTTTGTTTTTTTTTTCTAGAAATCCACTACACAAATGCTGCAGGGAAAACAATAGGCAGGGTGTAAGTTGTCTTATGTCCCCTTCTCCTGACAGCTTCCTACTAATGAAGAAGTTTATGACAAGAAAAAGCAAAACCTCTTTCCAGTTCCAGCAGTGCCACGTGTCTGTCTGAGCCCGGCTGAGCTCAAGTGACTCCAGCAGGTCACAGCCCTGGCCAGAGAAGGCTGAGGCAATGCTGTCCTGGTGGGTGATGCAAGCAAAGGTTCTGAGAGGGCTGTATTTCTTACTGGAAACATCTGCCTGTCACTTGGCATTTGAATGAGCAATTCTGAAGCTGCTGGTAGGTGCTTGTGTCAGGGTACTGACTGTGACAAGCTTTTTCCATCTCTGAGGAAGAGATGGTTGTGACATTTGCTTTGACTGTGGCCTTGAAGCCACTGAGTTCCTGTGCTTGAGAGCAGGCAGTGAGGATGAATGCTGTGTAAGGCTGTATTTCAGATCAGCCCAGCAATTAACACTGTCCGGGCCGTGCCATCTGACTGGTGCTGCTGAACCTGTGAACAGCAGCATGCCCTGCCCTGCCAGAGGCTGCTGCAGCCTTGGAAGTGAGCATGGACAGTTCAGTGCTGGCCTACATCCTCTGCTGTTACACATGGGTTGGATCTGTTTTAGCCTCTTCTCCCCACAGCTTAGTTCCAGTTAATAGCAAACACTGCTGTTTCAGAGTCTGCACTTGGCCAATTTTCCCTCTGTTCCAGGTGGGAGTCAGTGGACAAATTGCCCTCACTGATTTTAGGAATAAGTCAGGAAGGAAAAACCATAAGAGACTGGCTGGTTTCAGGAAAGGATTAGTCATAATACAGCATAAAGGTATTCTCTTTTGTGTATGAAGGATGGGCAATTACAAGCTGGAACAGAATCAAGAATGCAAACTTGTCCTCTCTCCCACTGAACTATGCCCTGCTTCCACTGAGAAAATGAAAGAAAACTACAAGACTTACATTATATATTGAAATTCAGTGATTTTAAGGCTTCTTTCAAATGCAGAAGAGAGCAGGCTGATGAGAGCCCAGTACCACCAGTTTCCATACTTTCCAGCCATTTTAACAGCTGAGAGCTGGGCTGTCAGCAGCAGAACCTCAGTGCCAGCCCAGCATTTCGTATCTCTTCCAAAAGACAGGCTGTAGAGAAGGGCAGGCTGATGGGAACACCACTAATAAGGGAAACATCTGCAAGCTTGCCCCCTGTTTTTGGGGGGTGCCCTAGGCAGAGGTCACCAGGATGCCCTCTGTGGACAGACTCACACAATGGTGAGATCCCAGGCAGGATTACAGATAAGGCACCACTGCCAGAAATTAGTCACTGGTAGGGAGCAGGGCAACCCTTGTGACAGTGGCCAGCGTCATCAGAGAGCCCCAATCACCAGAGCAGTCTGCAGTGACAAGGGACAGGATCAGCTCTGCCACCGGCTGCCAGCACAGCTGCAGCAAAGCTGGGGCAAGGAGCAGGGCTGACAGCCTGGACATGAATACAGCTCATGTGCCGGGGAACAGTCACACTTATCAGATGTTTGGTCCCCTGTGCCAACTTCGGGGAATTTGTGGGGTGTTGATGGCTCCTTCTGACAAGGCTGGCACATGGCATGAACCTTCCCAGCCTTTGTTGCAAAATTCTGCTTTTACTGCCAAAATTTACCCCATGTAAGCATGAGAGACAGGGCACACTGCTCGGGGGTCATGGAGGGAGCTGATGTAACTTGGCTTTGCTTTACTTCAACATGGACTAAGGGGTGTGTGAGGGAAGAAGGTAACAGGGAAGAAAATGTCCCATCATCCTGCACCTCTGCAAAGGAGTTTCAGTGTATCCCACACAAACCCCACGATTTGCCGTGGGTCTCCTCCTTCCCTTCCCCAGTAGTTGTCTTTGTTTTCATTGAAGAAACTTGGAGATTTAACACATACACACAAGAAAAAAGAAGTTAAAAAAAAATAAGAGAAAAAAAATAAAAGAAAAGGAAAAAAAAGGGGTAGGATGTGAAGAAAAAAACCTAATATGATTAAAGCAGGATTTGGGCACTGGCAGAGAGCTGCTGTGGGTGGTGGGTATTAGCAGTAACAGCTGCTGCGCTTCCCATTAGAGGAGCAGGCAAGGAAGGTCCCTGAAAGGATGGGTCTCCGGCAGGCTGGCAGGGCAGTGGTGGCAGCGAGCCCGGCAGCGAACGTGTCCCAAGGTAAGGGCCGGCGGCACCGGCAGCCTGAGCCCGGGCAGCCCCGGGAGCAGCGCTGCTCCCCCGCGGGGATGGGCACAGGGGGTCGGCGGGGCTGGGATGGGAAACGGCACAGCCAGGGCAACACCCAAGGAAAAGAGCTGCAGCTCGGGGCTACTTCCATGAGCTCCTGCGAGAAATCTTATCCAGCAAGGGAGGTTTAGGTGTGCCCAGAAGGGAGGCTGGCTCCATGGAGAGGAGATTCCTGCTGCTGGTCCAGCAAGGCTGGGAGAGTTAGCAAAGGCTCCTGTGATTCTCACGAGCATCTTCTGGCACACAATTGGTTGGAGTGGCAGGATGCTTGGCTGTGGAAGGTTAAACTGCATCTATCTGCTTGCTGCTTTAGGCTGGGCATGAACTGTTTCGCATGCAGTGGTGCTTCATTAGTCGGCTGGCAAGTTTCAGAAGTGCTTGAGAGGGAGGTGTAAGCTACACCTCTCAGCCTCTGTTTCCTCTGATTTATTTATGTTTACCCATTGATTAAGTGTAATGACATCTAAGTCAGGAAAGGCTGCATGTTGAAAACAAAATGGCAAAAAGTGCTACATTAAAATCAGGAGCCCCTGCTTTGCGATATCTTACAATAAATGCCGCACACTCATCCTTCAGCTTCACTTTGGAAAACGCATTTTGAAAAAGCAGAATGGCACAATACTCTGTTCAATCTGGAAATGTGTTTTGTGCTGTCACTGCAGGGATGTGGCTCTGTGATAGCAGGCAGGGACAGGCTCTGCCCTGGGCACCAGCCCCATGTGTGATGGGGCTTGCAGCAGCTCTGCAGATCCAAGAGGCAGATGTTTCCCATATTGATCAGGCTGTACATTTGGGCTGGGAGTGCTGGAGGGTGCTGACTGGCTATACAGAGCCTGCTCCTCCTCTCAAAACCCACAAGACTTTTTTAGAGTAAATCTTTTCTAGCTGCTCCCTCCATTGGCAGCTTCACAAGAAATACATCCTCTTATAGGGGGCTCTTCCCTCTCCCAGCCTGAACAGTTCACTTCAGAATGTAAACACTGGATTCCCAGGTGTCACAGAGATCCCTTATTCCCTTTTGTTTAAAGACAGTGGGGAGGGTGGCTCTGGAGATCAGATGACTCAATGGCACCATTTGGGAAGGCATTTGAAGTGAACTCCACGTTGTTTCCTGCTGTAGATGGAGGATGGCAGGAGAGGCCACACTGCCATTGTTGGCTGGGCCTGCACCACCCTGTGCCTGGTCTCCTGCGCGGCTGCCTTCTCACAGGGCGCCAGCCTTTCCGCCTGCACCGACATGATGCCCAGGCACCTGAGGGTGCAGCTGCACAGCTCCAACAGCAATTACATCACTGTCCACACCAACATGTCCTTCTACTTCCCGGGAGACAAGGTGCCAGGTAAGGAACAGCTTCTCATTCCTGCATCTGAAAAATACACGGTAACTTATCTCAAGCGATGGAATTAATCTCTGCGAGGTCTGGGAAGAGGGATAACTGCTCTGAGTGAGTTACAACACCGCTCTTGTCATGAGGATGTATTTACAGAGGAATTCTGTTTGCAGCATGGGTGCTTTGGGTGGGATTTGTTTATTCACATAAGAAAGGCACCTCCAGTGGGTAAAGTCACCTTCCCAGCCCCTGTGCACCACTCGAAGGGGTCTGGGTGACTCACCTGACTCTTGGGCATGGTTGGCAGCATTCCCCATCCCTGGCATTGTGGCTCCTCAGGCAGATGGAGGCAGAGCTGAGAGGCACCATTCCCCAGCTTGGCCACTTGCCCATTCATCCCTGTGCAAAGCAAAACCCCTCAGAGCAGAACATGAGCTTTTGCCTACATACAGAGTGGTGTCCAAACCTCCTTCCTCAAAAATGGCTGCATGCTGCCTGGTCCAATGTGGTTAACTGCTTATCATCAAGGAGGGATGGGAGGGGAAGACTCAGGGAAATCCTGCGTGCAATTACACATTGCAAAACCAAAGTTAAAAGTCTGGCCTTCTGTAATCCAGCATGTCCAAGACAGACTGTGAGGTCAAAATGGTAAGATGTTTTCAGTAGTGTTGCCCAAGTTTTTTTCTGGGAACTCCATTGCAGGCAATTCACTTCACAATACCAAGACAAATCCCTTTGTGTCCCGTGTTTTGTCTTTCAAAAGTGACAGTAAGAAGCACCCGGGATTACATGGGCTTTATGCTGCAAGCTCGTAAAGTGTCCAACAACGAAATTGCTGGCACCTTCATCTTCCTGCCTCCTGGTTCCAAGCTGCTGACTTGTTTTGAAGATGGTGACACTGTCACACACTCGGACAAGTCACTCAAGAGAAACCTGTCCTTTGTATGGAAAGCACCAGACCAACCCATTGGAGACATCAAGTTTTTGTAAGGACATGCTGGTTCCTAATCAGAATTTGTGTTTTCTCAGTAACAGGCTGTCCAGCACAGTGCTTTATATATCTTGAACCCAATATAGCTAAATACTTACCAAATGCCACAACAGTATCCCAGCTGGTACATAAATCACCATTAATATGTGCTGCCTAGTGCTGCTTTTTATTTACATGGTCACTGTTTTCTCAGAATAGATACACTAGAAGATGAGAGCTTAAGCATTTTAGGAAACAGAAATATTAAGGCATAAAGCGAGAACCGTGACCATGTTGCCTGTCTTTGTAAATAATACAGTCCATAGGACTTCCCTGCCTGCAGGATAATCTTGTATATCACTTATTCTTTAAAAAAAAAAAATTTCAATGTAAACAGAATTACTCACAATAGAAAGAGAGCAAGCACTGTGTCAAAACTTGACATCTCTGTTTTGCACCAAAGTCCCAAACTATCCAAGTAGCTTGGTTCTGATTTGGAATAAAATTAAACATTTTCTAACTGCCTTAGAGAAAGCACAGTGGCTTTTCATTTCAAAAGAGATTAAATTGTTGTATTTCAACTTTATAAAACCACTTAGAAACTGCTTGGCCAGATCCTTGGCTGCTTCCCAAAACCTAAGTGTCCTGTTGAGTCCTGTGGCTTGAGCATCTCATCGTGATTCAAGAAAATTCATTGAAACAGAAATATTGCTGCTTGGAATTTCCAATCTTTGGCCATTGCTTTAGATCAGAAAATGCTTTAAAGTTTAAAGAAATACTATTAAACTCACAAACCACCCCCAAATAAACCCAAACAAATCCCAACA
The DNA here is from genome assembly GCA_013397095.1 of Sterrhoptilus dennistouni. Classification (NCBI taxonomy): domain Eukaryota; kingdom Metazoa; phylum Chordata; class Aves; order Passeriformes; family Zosteropidae; genus Sterrhoptilus; species Sterrhoptilus dennistouni. The sequence continues at coordinate 193,640 of VWZU01003049.1, read as the reverse complement.
AGACCTAGTCCTAGCCACCCACTCTGATACTTCCTTCACACTCTGGTTTTTGACCCTCTGAGCTGATATCTGATAGACTCTTTATTTTTACCCTGTCCACAGCATCTGAAAAAATGCATTTTTAGGCTTAAAAATGCCTTGTAAGTGTCATCTGACACAGGAAAACCCAGGTTGGTTTCCCCTTAGATAATTCTCAGAAGCAGCTGAGCAATCTGAGCTGAAATTCTCCCAAAATCTCCAGCTTAAATAAGGCTCTTGGAGTGAAGTTAAAGGTTGGCCAACACAGTTTTGGCACCTGACAAAAAGCAAAGGATTAGGCAGGCTCAAATATCAGAGGGCTGAGAAGAGAGACTTTTTCTTCCTCTTACCTATTCTGCTGTTTGTACAAGTTACATTGGCTTGTTTTAATTAATAAATACCACTGTTGTTTCCCTGCCTACGGAAGATTATAAGCGTAGCTAGTCCAAGTTTTACAAATCTACTTCTATCAACATGATGGATGCAACACAGCTTTTTAATTTTTTTGTTTTGTTTTGTTTTGGTTTTTTTTTGTTTAAATTCTCACACATTTTTTGGTTGAACTTAATTATTAATTGAGTGGTGATTCTTCAACCTGAATCTTTCTTATGGGACATGGTACTTTTTATTTGTAATAGAAAACGCACAACAGGCTAACACCTTAAAATACTTTTGCATTGGTTCTCTCTTCAGATTAAAGCAGTCTTTGTGATTAGCTAAACAGTCAGATGTTTTATTAATCCTATAGAGCCAGTAAATTCTTGATTATATTTTAACAGCATCTCCATAGTCCAGTCATACTTCGTTTACTGGGCAAAGATTGAATCTGCTGTTGTGGCTCAGGGAGGGCAAAACAAGACTCTTGCTGACAAGAAGCCTGACACTGTAGCCCCTGCACCCTCACAGGGACCAGCTGACCCCCACCCCACAGGTATGGAGAACAAATCCTGTTCCTTCTTACCAACACCCTCTGCAGAGTAGTTTTACAGCTTATTCTGGGCGAGTGTCCAACAGAAGTGACCCAAACAAGCTGGGGGGACCCATTTAACTCCTGGAGAGGTCAGTGATAGCCATGGCTCCCTGAAGTGAAGGTGTGGGTCAGTATTTGAGGTGTGGGTCAGTATTTGAGGAGCAAATTCCAAGGAGGGCACCAGACAGTTAAATGGGGTTGCCAGATCTTAGGATTTCAATGTAAATCTTAAAATATTTTACCTAAAACCTCACATCTTGAAGAGAAGGAACTGCAATTAGCAATGTTGCCTAAACAGAGGAATATATTTGTCTCTAAATGTGATTATTGCCCTCCAGATATATATTTAGTTGTATTTACGCAGCCTTTGGTCAGTAAGATGCTCCAAGAATTTACTTATACCCAAATCAGATGTATTTCTCAGCAGTTTTGGCATGGCACCAAGGCTGAGTTTTAATTATTTTACTTGACCAGTACACAGGCAGTGAGCTTTGCTGCTTTAATTTCCATGTGGGTTCCCTCTTAAAAATAAGTGACATGAAAATAAAAGAGTCGCTCTTACAAACCTTCCTGGCAAACCTTGGCACCAAGTGGGATTTGAAATAAACAAACCAAAGACAATGGACTTCTGCTCCTCCCTCCCTGATTTTTGTTTTGTCTCCCTGCTGGACAAGGTCCCATCTCTCCTGCAGCTGCCACTGGCTTCCTGCTGCCTGCCAGCCCCACTGGCATCGTGGCAACACCAGCACCGGAGCCAGGTTTTGGTGTGGAGTCGGACATTCGGTCCATTGCTGAGCCAAAGCAGATGGCCTGGACATCGCAGGCTGTGTCCGGCAGGAGCATCCGCTCCAGAGGTGGGGGCCTGGAGCCATCCCTTCCCACCCAAGATGTTGGAATGGTGGATGCCTTGCAAGGTTCCCACTCCCAGGACAATGCCTCCAGCTACAGCACCTTCAATGGGTAAAAACTAGGTGGTGGGAAGAGCTGTTTCTGCAGTCCTTGTGGGCAAGGAAAATAGTACTAGTTTCCCTGCAGATGAACAAGTAAGGCATAGGAAGGTGTCTGTGTGTAGGGGGGAAGTGAGAGGGTGTTTGCTAGGATTTTGAGAAATAATCCTTTGGATATTGCATATGACAGACAGTGACAGGGAGAAAATCCAAAACTCCTAAGAACCCAATGCTGCGTTGCTCAGCACAGTGGGAGACTGGCCAGGTGGTGGGAAAATGTGATAAAACCTATCGATTGTTACAACAGTTTTCTGAAAGTGCATACAAATACTCAGTGAAACAGTGAACTCAGCAGACCTATTTCACCATTTGAAGGGAAAAGGAAAAAAAAGGATGAAAAGCAATCATGAAATTTGGGCTTGAGGATGTCTGCTCTGAAATCCTAGAAGGTTTGGGCTGCATGAGCTTTCATGCACCATTTCATACTGTGGGTGAAAATGATGGGGATAGGAATCATTGATCAGGCACAATTCAAAAAACAGCTTGTATTGATCTACATTGACTGCATGCATCCCAAAACCGCTCTAAGGAGCAGCACTTCTTAGAGTGGTGTGAGCCACAGGTGTCACTTGCTAACCCTGCCTTTCCTTTGTCCATATTTCAGAGCAGGAAGCAATGCCAGTGCTGCCACCCAATTCTTGTGTTTGATGTGTACAGACAACAGGAAGGTAAGCACCAGGGGCAGGGAGGATGCCCTGGCAGCCCATGTAGGTGTCATAAGTGGCTAAAATTACATTGAGACTGTTAAAAGTTTTAAATTTTTTCCTTAACTGGAAATTGGGGTTTATATCTCTTTCTAATTTGTTTGGGTTGGGGTTTTTTTGTTTGTTTGGTTGGTTTTTTGAGCCCGCTGTCTGGGTTTTTAAGAAGCCCACTGTAAAACAATTGCTTTCCTTTATGTAGATGAGACTAATGAGACTACAGGTTGCTGGAAATGTGTGTGCTTAGAGATACAGGACACAGAGTTAACAAGGTAACTCCACTATGCAGGTGATGGAGAAAAGAAAAATACAAGGAGCAGAAAGAACTAGACCTGGTTTCCAGGATGTCAAAGGAGGAAGAGAAATAATCTCTCAGAAAGCAAAAGAGAAAGGAGACATACAGCACAGAATGAGTCAGAAATATTTAGGAAAGAGCAAAGGACAGAGAACAAGTAAAGGAGAAATGTGTACCATGAGCACCTGGCATAGCCATGGAGAGAAGTGGAGAACTGAGAGTAGATGAAAACCAAAGGGAAGGATGAGTTATTGCATAAGGCAAGATCAGAAGAGCATAATGAAACAAAAACACTGAGAAATTAGGCAAGAATGGAGAGGAGTATGAAAAGAAAGGAGAAATTATTTGAGATAGGGTAAGGACTTGTGAGGCAGTTCCATTTTCTATCCCAGAGTCCCAGAAAATGCAGTATATCCTTACAGTATGGCATTTACATTTTGAGGGCAAGTGGTCCATGCACATGCAATCCTAACTTTGCCAGCCTGCTACTTTACAGTTTGCAGTTCAGCCACTCAAAGTCTTCTATTTACTACTGTATTTTAATAGTGCCTTCAGAAACCATCCCTTCCACAAAGGATGCTCCGACCCTCCACTACTCTGCTTCACAGCTTGCCAGGGCTCCTACCTCAGCTTTGTGCTCCTGTCACACTGTCTTCCCAGGAAGCTTTAGAAATCACTAATGATGGTAGAGGGTGAGAGTTTCTCTTGTGTAATTAATGGATGTGTGAAAAAGCCTGCCGGGCTGGACAGGCTGGAGATGTGCCAGCTACTGAGGCCAGATCCAAATCTCAGTGGAGCCAAATTAAAAACTCCAGTACGTTTTACAGGTTTTGGATGGGGGCTCAGGTGCATAGTGGGAATGGAAAAATTCATCGGGGGCCTCCTAAATTGCATGCTTGTTCCCCAGTTAGTCTTGGATGATACCTGCAGCAAAGCCTGGGCTGCAGAACTGGCGTGGAGCAGCTGGCATTTTGTGACAGTTAAAATAAGGTGCATGGAACCAGGCAGTCCCCAGAAACAGGCCCAGGCAGGAACTGTCATTCCCACTAAAATGGTGGTTAAGCAACACGGAGGGGTGGAAGATTTAAGACTGGCTGTGTTAACTGAGAAAGCAAGACAGGCTTTGGGGAGAGTTTATAGGTTGTATGTGAATGCCCCAAAACTGCTGATGGCAAAGGCCATCCCAAGTCTCCTGTGTATGTCCACTCCATAGCCTCAGAAGGGCAACACTGAATCCCAGTGGGTCTGTGTGAGCCTACACATACAGCTGGGTTGGGAAGATCACACCTGCCCTTTCAGCATGACCCTGGCCCCACTCAAGGTGGGAATTGTTTATTAAGTGATATTATTTTGTGATGATGCCTGTGAAAAGTACCACCACCACAACTGGAACTGCAGAAGTTTAGTTAGACAAAGCAGTACCTTCCTCTCTAACTGTGCCCTTCACCTTTGCCCCTCCAACTCTGGGAACCAATTTGAGTGCCTTTGTTCCTCCCATGGCAATTCTGGTATGGATGGAGCAGGGCTGCATCTGCTTCATTTTCTAAAAGCTGCTGAGTAAACAGGGAACAGAGAAGAGTTACTCTAAAGCCATAGGGACAGATGGGCATCAGAAACAGAGTTGAAGTGTTCCATGAGGTAAGTAGTGAACACTTAATCAGCTCCCTCTTCTCCTCCTTCACTGCATGTTTTGGCATGTTTTTACTTTCAAAGGGCAGTACCGAGAGCGGGACCATCTTGAAAGCCTCCCTACGTGTGACAGTGTCTCCCTCTGCCCCGCACATACCCCCTCACCCAGATGACATTGCTGCAACCACAGCCTGGATTGGTGATGCCAACGCTGCTGGCAATTTGTCCTCGGCTTCAAGGCAAATGGCAGAAAGAGAGTTGGCACCACAGCCAGAGGAGGCAGGCACCAGGGGTGAGGAGGACAAGGATGAGCAGGAAGCAGCTGGGAATACTCTGCCATGGGTGACCAGAGCAGCTCCTGAATCTCCTGTTCCCGGGAAAGGGGAAGGCCCTGGCATAGGAAGCCGACTCCTTGCAGCCCAACTTGGCCTCCTCCTGGTCTGCACGGCCGCGCTGGGGCTGGCGCTGGCGGCTGTCGTGCGCTGTGTCTGTGCCCAGCACTGTCACAAGCGGGCCGAGGTGTCCTTCAGCCAGCCTGACCCCGACGTCATCACCGTCACGGAAAACGGGGAGGTGATGCACCTCCGAAAGATCCGGGAGAACAGCTTCGTGCTGGTGCAGGCTGAGTACAACTGGGTCAGCCCCTCCAGCAGTGGGAAGAAGACAGTGGTAGTTTAGTCCCTCTATGTGCTGCCATATAGGCAAACGAACCCAAAGCAGCCGGTTCAGACAGAGGTGTTAGGCAAAAGTATCTAAACTACAGCTGCTGAGAAGATAGAAGCTGATAGATTGCTCAGTGTGCTACACTTACTGCAATTAATACTATATATCTGCTCATTAGCTGTCACTGTGGCAATGACATGCAGTTCTTCTGTTGCCTTAAGGGTGTAGCCAAAAATAGAAATTCTCTGCACTGTGGTATTGACTCTTGTTTGATCTCAGAAAAAAAGTTTCTAGTGTTATATTTCTTTCTAGGAACTATAAACCCAACCATTCTCATTTAAGAGCTTACAGGTTTGACTCCGTGCTTTGTTTGTCCCTCGGATGACAAATATTTGCCACAAGATTTCAAGTTTCAATTTGAAAATAAAAAGCAATAACTCATTAGTGGAGAACATTGATCCCAAGAATGCTGAATTGATCCATGGAGTGAAACACAGGATGGCAGACACCAGCTTTTGGGGGAGAAACATGCCTCCTCATCAGGTGCAAATGGAAGAAAATCTTTCCTATCCATTTGCACCTGATGAAGAAGCTTGTTGAAGCCTGACAACCAACATTTATTTAGTCTTTTATTTTGAGTCAGCTCAGTGACACTGTGCAGAAACACAGACTGAGAAGCACCCTTCCCAGGTCACTTTGGAGATGCCCTGCAAAGGCTGCATGGGAAGTTAACACATCCTTGTGTTCTGAGTTGGTGCAAACTTCTCTCTGACCATGTGGTTTTCTGCAGAAGACCTCTAAAGCAACCCTTGGAAAACAGCATGATCCTGGGCACTGCCTAAGAAGGAGAGGTGATAACAGCAAGGGTAAAGTTTTATTTTACTGCAGCTTTAAAAGAACCAGAAATAGACCTGATCATGATCCTCTTGAGATGTACATTTTAGAGTCTTTCAGAGAGCAGGAATTGACCCTTCTGGTGTCCTTTTCTAAGGTAGATCAGTTCAGAGCTGATCATTCCCAAGCCACGCAGTGGGGGACAAACTTACATTTTGGTGCTGCAGCCTAATTCACAGCCCACAGCAATCCCCCTGAACCAAGCAGGTAATGACAGGACTCTGATGGTTTACCCAGCCTTCCTGGTGACAACTTCCCCTCTGTCAGGAGGGCCCTGGGGCCATCTGCAACTACTTGTCCATCTCCATGCTGAATAGTCAGTCAAAGCCCTGCTCTCACACTCTCCCTTATCTCACCACTGAGGAGACAGGTGGGACATGAATTCTGCTCCAGCTCCAGCACGATGCACAGAACGCAGCTTTTGGTAACAGCGCCTTCCATTAGCATTCAGAAAGAGCTGGTTTCTGACCATGCTGCTGCACTGTGATCAGTGACATTTGTGCTGCACACATGGACAAATTTATACCAATGTCACTTCTAGGCCCAGTGAGCCCTGGGCAAAATAAATGAGTAAGAAAAGAAGTGTACTCACGAATGCAGCTTGCAGAGATGAGCTTGATGCTCTTAACTATTGCATCTTGAAGAGAAAGGCAACTGCACCGTAGCCCTTTGCTGCAGAAAAAACAAGGGTAGTGCTGTAATTGAAACGACAAAGTTTGGTTTAGGACTCAGAAGGGTGCCAGGTGAATGGTTTATATCCACTAATTGAGCTTATGCCCTACCCTCTAGTAAGTCTCCAGGTTTTTAAGCACACATCTAGACACTTGCAATGGCATTCCTCTCCTGTGTCATGTGCCTTAGAAAGAAATCATGTTTCTGTAACCCAGTATAGCTGAACTGTGTAGTGACTAAAAGAGACTGCATTCAAGTCATTGTTAATGCAGCCAAAAAAAAATCCTAATTAACTGAGAAAATAGGTCAACAAACTCTTAAATATTTAAAGAACTATCACATATTATTTTAAAAAGTTTCTTATGATGGCATAGCTGTTTATGAATAAATTACAAATACCTATGGCCTCTTTCACTGTCTCACTAGGATTAATGTAACCAGACTGCTCTGGCTATAAAACCAGAACCTTCCTCTCCTCAGCTCTTTTTCCACAACCCAGCATTGCTTCTCTCTAGACTGACTAGAGCAGGGGAGGGCCTCATGGAGGTGTTTGACTGGGAGAATGGCACTTCAACACCATGTTGCCTTCTGCCAAACTCTGTCTTCTGCTAAATTGATGTGCTCCAGTATCATTAGTAGTAAGACCAGTAATGGTGGGATCTGAGGGATACAGCTCCTCTGAATTAGTAATGAGTTTTGCTACTTTGTGGCTCTCTTGGCTGCAACCTAAAGTGCCTCTGTTTTTTTCTTGACTTCTGAATGATGTTCCATTTGTTGTAGTTGCCATGACAGGAGGAATGAACGTCTTATATCTTCTTAAGGTTGTTAAAAACATGAGCACTGGTTAATTTATTAAAAGGCAAACCACCCAGATATTACCATTCTTAACTGACTTGCCTTAAATGGAAATTAGTCTGTGCTCATGCTTGTAACAGATTTCTGAGGAAAAAAAGTCAAAATTAAGAAAACAAAGCACAAACCATTCTTTTTACTGGAGAGACAAGTGAAAGACTTGCCTTGTTTCCCTCTCTAGGTGCATGACTGGGCTGGTCACAGATGTTCTTTTGCAACTTGGGGATCTCAGTTCCTCCAGGGCAGCTCAGCCTGCAGTCACCTGTGGCCCATGACAGGCTTTGACTTCATCCCTCAGTGAAGTGACATGTTTTGGGGTCAGAAGTACTGAAAGCAGCTAATTCACACCTATCCTGAGCCTATCTTCCCGCCAGCCAAACAGGCATCAAACACAGTTTTGGCAGTAAAAATATCTATGGCTATTGCAATGCTTGAGCTATCCTAACTCAAGAAAAGAAGAAATAAAATTAGAAATAACAAAATGTAATGTGGAGAGGTCACACTAAGCAAGACAATTGATCCAAAGCTTGGACATCACAGACATTTCCTGCATTGGTTGAATTGCCACTAGTAAGCAAAAAAAGCCAGATATGCACTGATTTTGCCAGCTCCAAAAAGGGTGACAAGACTCACAGGAGAATCCCCAGGGCCCTGTGGGCCCAGCAGTCACAGTCAGCAGGGATGTGAGAGCTCAGGCTCTCCCAGATCAGTGTGGGCTGCAGCCCCTGGCATTTCAGAGATCTGGCTGGCTGGCTTGGCCAGCCCTTTTGGCATAGTTTCTGCAACTACTCGGGACCACAAAAACCAAGGAAGGCAGAGCAGCAAGGTCAGGAACCCGGAGAGTAAAACATTCAGCAGATGCATGTGTTATTTATTCACTCAGATTTAAATAATAATGACAAATGCCTGTAAAAAAGAAAAGGAGGTGCTCTAACAATTCCTTCAGCTCCAAGAAGACATCTGCTTAGCAGCAAAAACAAATTACAAAGTAGCAGCCTGACCTGCAAAGCTGGTGAATAGCAGAACAAACCCCTCACTCCTCCTGGCAAGCTGGACCCTTTCACTGCCCCAGCCAGGCTCTCAAGGGTCTTTGTGTCTGGACAGCTTTACAGTGCTCCTTTCCTTCCTCTGCTCTCCCTTCTCTCTCATGCCAGCTCGTCCGAGGCTACAAGAGGGCAGAGAAGGACTTGGGGAGTCACAACTTCCCCCGGACCAGGAGCAGCTCAGAGATCTCTCCCAGCCCCTTCCTGCCACCGAACTGCTTCCCCTTCACAGGTCTTGTCTCAGCAGCCCTCTTTCCTCACTAGTGTGTGTGTGACTCTCTTAATAAAACATTTCGCTACATGATGTATGAAGGACCGTGTCTCAAACCACATTTTACTGTATATTTAAGTGCATGTTTTGCTGATTTACTACTGTTCTAGAGAATGCCTCCCTCCCCGAGCAGGGCAGGCCCGTAACAGATACATCAGCTCTGACTAATGATTATTAGTACATTCCAAGGTTACGTCCCACAATCAAATAATGTGTAGGAGGGAAGAGAGACTCCAGCTTACTCGGCTGAGGACAAAGATCACAGATAGTCTCTTTCAATCTTCAGATTGCAATATCCATTACAGATTGCCACCTTCTAGTGTCAAAGTATAATTTGTTGTGGAGAAAATGTGTCGCTGTTCCAAAGGTGAGTCAAAGATCAGCCTGGCTGTATATCAGCGCATGTTGATGTACATTAAGAACTGACGGCCAGGTACCAAGGACATCGGGCAGCTGGTGCAGAGGGAACGGCAGCAAACGTGACTTGCTGATCCTTCCTGCGCAAACGCACGGCCCGGAGTGGGAAAACATTTAACCCAGTCAAAGTGAGGTGTCACCAGTAATTGCCAGTGTCTAAGGCAGCACCAACGGGACATGTCAGAGGCAGCGGCTGCCTGGAGCGGTCTCTGCCCGCGCGGCTCGGGGCAGGAATGGTGCAGTACCTGCGTTCCCGGGCAGATCCGTGCGGGCCAGGCCGCGGGATACATCCCCAGGAGTCCCCGCAGGGCAGCGCCGGCCGGGCCGCGCTCCAGCCGCCAGGGGGCAGCCTTGTCCCGGCGATGGCGGCCCCGCGCTCCGGGCCGGAGGGACGGGGGTGATCCCTCCCTGCACTTACCGGGGACACTGCCATTTACGTGGTTTATACTCTATCTTAATTATCAAGCCACTACAGAGCATGCACAGTTGTCCTCAGCGCTATTTTGTATTCCTAGCTGCACTTTGTGGGGACTTTTTTCTTCTAGAAATCCACTACACAAATGCTACAGGAAAAACAATAGGCAGGGTGTAAGTTGTCTTATGTCCCCTTCTCCTGACAGCTTCTACTAATGAAGAAGTTTATGACAAGAAAAAGCAAAACCTCTCTCCAGTTCCAGCAGTGCCATGTGTCTGTCTGAGCCCGGCTGAGCTCAAGTGACTCCAGCAGGTCACAGCCCTGGCCAGAGAAGGCTGAGGCAATGCTGTCCTGGTGGGTGATGCAAGCAAAGGTTCTGAGAGGGCTGTATTTCTTACTGGAAACATCTGCCTGTCACTTGGCATTTGAATGAGCAATTCTGAAGCTGCTGGTAGGTGCTTGTGTCAGGGTACTGACTGTGACAGGCTTTTTCCATCTCTGAGGAGGAGATGGTTGTGACATTTGCTTTAAGTGCAACTTTTAAGTCACTGAGTTCCTCTGGTTGAGAAATATTTCTTCCTAATATCTATTGTAAACCTACCTTCACTTTAAAGCCTCTTAGTACTTGCCCTTGTAAAAAAGTCCCTCTCCAGCTTTGTTTTAGGCCCCCTGTTTGCAGGGCTCCCAGAACTTCCTGCTAACAGTTTGCAGGAAAACAGCCCATGCAGCATCATGGTCTCCTTGGAAGGTTCACTGCCACCCTGCTCTCTGCAGCTACTTTCCAGCAGCTCTTTCCCAAAAAACACCCACTAGAGCACATGGCTCCTGCAGACAGCATGCATGTGTCCAGTCTGCTACGAGCCATGGTAGGCAAGCACTACAGCACAAATCAAATATGCCAGAGACACCCAAGCAGCGCCACCCTTCCCATGAAAAGCACAGGAAACATGAATGCAGCACAGTCTGTACTGGCCATGGCAGCCACAGCAATAGCCTCTGGGAGGCTCCCTGTTCTTGTCTACAGGGCTACTGCTGTTCTGGGCCCATAGCAACAAGGGCAGTTGTGGCACCTGGAATGCGAGGCCAAGGACACAGCTTGTGTCTGTGAGACTGGCTCCTTGATCCTCCCTTCTCCCTATCTGCCGTGCTTACACATCCCTCTCATCTTCCTCAACTCCTCTCTTTGCCCTCCTGTCCTCCCTGCTATCTTTCTCCCTTGAATCCAAGGTTTGTCCTACCTGTGAACAGACTTGGTGTTGCAGGTGCTGTTAACTAGCTCACCTTGGCCTTTTGCAGATGCAGTTTCCTGGGTCCTTCTGCTCCTACCAGGTTCTTCTCCCCAGAATGACCTCAACTCTTCCTTCAAACACCTCTTAAGTGTGGCCACCTCACACATCAATGTCCCTTTGCTACCTGTGAAATCTTGCTCTTCCTTAGGGCACTGTAGCTCCTGTCAGCTTCTCCCTGTCTTTGTGACAGTCAGCAATTTTTTTTGTTATGCTCAGGAGCTTTCCCAGGTCTGCTCCATTAGCTAAGGCTTTTGCCAGGCCTTAGTCACCTGCCTGTGCGTCTCAGCGTGTTCCCCCCCGAGGTGTCTGCATGTGGCATTGTCTTCTCCTGTCCTCTTACTAGCCTTGATGTGCCAGTCTTCTCCATCCTGTGGTGGCTCTAAGCACTGTCCTCTCTGACCAGGCACAGCTCCAGCCCTTTGGAGTGACTCCCTTCGTGCCCAAGTGCTCCAGTGCAGCCTCATTTTGCAGGTTCTAGGCAACCAAGTCCTAGCCTCGCCCAGGAGACCAAACTGGACTGAAAACATGGTGAACCACAAACATAGGCAGCTTTATTTCAGCAACTAAGTCAACGTTAGCGTTTGCATACACGCAAAGGAGCAATGTGGGCAGGACAGAGCAGGCCTTCGGCACTGAGGCGGCCTTTGGATCAGCAGGCATTGCCTCAGCAGGAAACAGTCACGGTCCCATGCAACCTGCACTGGATCCTGTCCATTCTCCTGCTCAAACTGCAATTCCCTGTAGGCTCTTCAGGAGCTCCTGCATCTGAGCAAAGAATTCTATCAGCTTCTTGAGTGGAAATGGGCAGGTATTAACCCCTTCCACTGGGGGTGGTATTGGCTTCTGAGTAGGAGTTGGTTTTGGCCGTGGCTTCTGAGTGGGCAGTGTTGGCCTAGGAGTGGGGGGTGGTCTTGGCCACGGCTTCTGAGAGGGGGGTGGTTTTGGCCATGGCTTCTGAGAGGGAGGTGGTCTCGGCCATGGCTTCTGAGTGGGCTGTGGGGCATTTGTCTGATGAGTCCAGGGTTGTGAGGCAGTTGTATAAGGACCCCATGCCCGAGAAGCCTCTACTTCTGGGAGCAGTGCCATCTGGACCAGAATCCAGTTATAGAAGTGCTGAACAGAAGTGTATATTCCAGGCCGTTGTGCTCTGGCGCAGCCTCTTCCCCAGCTGGTCACACCAACAACCCAGAAGAAGTCAGCGCTGCTGTCTTTGCACATGAGTGGACCCCCACTGTCACCCTGCAGAGGAGCAGAGAGGATTAAGGTGGTGCTGTGTGGCCCTGTCAGCACTGGGGCTGCCTCCTTCTCTCTCACAGCCCTTGCCGAGGCTCTGCTCAGCTGCTGGAGCTTCCAGAAGCTTGGCTGGGAGTGGGTTGGGGGCCTATGAAGTCAGGCTCTCTCTCAGCTCTGCACGGTGATCCTGGATGTGCAGAAGGCAAATATTCCAGCCTTGGCATCTGGATCTCTGGGCTGCCAAGAGCACTAGCAGGGCTTTCTGGGCAGAGTGCCAGGCCTCTGGGACAAGGGAGGCCCTGGGCTAGGCCTTGCAGATGTGGGGAATGGGCTGGAAGCCCCAGCAATGATGGGGCTGGGAGAGTGACTGGCCAGGGAAAGCAGGGGCTGGGCTGTGTTGGGGTGGTGCTGCCTGCACTGCTGGGGGCTAGGTGACTTGTCACACGCTCCTACCTGGCAGGTGTCGATGCCACCCTCCGGGTAGCCAGCACACAAGTTGTGGGTGTGGACGTCTCCGTCGTACCACTTGCTGCTGTTGCACATCTGGACATTGATAAGGTGGACCCTGGCCTCCTGCAGGATATCACTTGTTCTTTGAGCTGTGAGCAGAGACAGGAATGAGGACCCAGCAGCTTACTGCCACTTTCCCCATCTGGGGGTGATCCCCTTCCCTAGGGCTTGGCTTTGCCTCTACAAGAGGGGCTGGAGCTCTCTCTCCCTGCTGTCTACCTTTAGGGAGTGGGCCGCCTAACTCTGGCTTTGGCTTCTACTTTCAGGAAGCCCAACTTATCTTCCCAGTGTATCAAGCTTGCCCTCCACTTTTGGAAACTCACATCTTGCAGTGGTGGCACCCCAGCCAGCGACATAGCAGGTGTCCAGCTGTGCCACGTTCAGCGTGGCGTTGGGGACACAGGCCAGCTGGATGTAGGGGCTGCACTGGACGGGCTCATTCAGCTCCAGCAGCGCGATGTCGTTGCTCTGGTCGGAAGGACCGTATTCCTTGTGAACCAGCAGCCGCTTAATGAGGCGCACCTCGGCCCCAGAGCCCGGCTCGGTCAGCTGGGTGGCCCCGATCAGCAGGCGCATGGCGCTGATGTTCCTGCACGTGGAGAGAGGGGTGAGAGGGAGCAGAGCCTGCAGCTGTGGCAGCCCAGCAGTGACCAGCCTTCTGCTTCTCAAGGCAGAGAGGAAGGCAGCACTATGAAGGCGGTAACTGCTCTGGCATGCCTTAGGCTCTGGGAATGTCAGCTGGAGGCTGCTAGGAAGTAGTGGCATGTGCTCAGCCTTTTCCTAAGCAATTTCTCAGCTGGGCTCTGCATTGCCCAGGCACTGGGAGCACTGCAAGGAAATGAGAAGGGAGAAGCATAGGGCACCTGCTGATGTGGGATGTCCCTGTTTCCTGCTCCTCCTTACCTGGAGTCGGCAAAGCAGTGGGCTGCTGTGAGGACCCACTGTACACTGATGAGGGACCCTCCACACAGATGCCCCGTGCCTGTGATCGAGGAATCTTGGATGCTGACAAGCCAGGGCCAGGCCCCAGATTCAGCATTGGTGCCGCCCACGACGCGTGTCCTGCCTTTCTCATCATCAGAACTCAAAGGCCGGAGCCCACAGCTCCCTCTGCAAGTAGAAAGTTATTTCCATCCTGCTCCATGGCTTGCTGCTGCTCCAGCAGAAGCTCCCCACAAGGTGTGCAGGGACAGCAGGCCAGGGAAGGCCACGGGGTGTGCACCTGTCCACAAGGAACTGAGGCTTCCCCATGGGGTTCAGGAAGCTGTGGCCTGGCCACAGAGGACAAGTGGGCCCTCTCCAGGGAGCCCCCCAAATGCTGCCCGAGCTCCCTCCCAGAGCCTGGGGCCACTTACTCGCAGGTGTTCCACACGCCCTGCAGAGGCCTGCACAAGGCCAGGAGGACGAGGAGGCAGAGCAGCAGCATTGCTGCCCGTGGCTCGTGTCAGCTGCGGGAGCAAGGCCTCCGTGCGCCGGCACAGCCACAGCTGCAGTGCCCACAGCGCCCGCGGAGCCCTCAGCCCCGGGCTGATGTCACAGAGCAGCAGTTCCATGTCCTGGGCACTGCGGCCTCTGGAACAACACGGAACTATAGAACGGTTTGGGTCAGAATGGACCTTAACGATCATCCAGTTCCAACCCCTGCCATGGGCAGGGACATCTCACACCACATCGGGCTGCTCAGAGCCCCATCCAACTGGGCCTTGAGCATTCCCAGGGATGGCGCAGCCACAGCTTCTCTGGACAACTTGTGCCCATGCCTCACCACCCTCACAGTCAAGAATTTCGTCCTCATATCTATTCTAAAGCTGCTGTCCTCAGTTTGAAACCATTCCCTCTTTTTTTCTACCACTACTTGCCCTCACAAAAATCCCTCTCTAGCTTTTTTGTAGGTACCTCTGCTTGCGGGATGAGGGTGTGAGGGCTTGAGGCACAGGGAAGCGCAGACGAATTTGTCAGCAAGATGGACAAATTTGCTTTTATTCTTTACAATATGACAATTTGACTGACTTTAGGTATTGCTATCATGTAGTACCCCAAGTAAAAGTTCATTTGGTCATGTATGTGTATCTAAAATGGAAAATACCTGTGTCCCTGCTCTCCAGGACAACTTCTCAGCCGCAGTCAGCACTCTCTCTGAAGGACTATAAAGTGCTAAGTGCTGCCTACAAAGAACAAGGCTTAGAGAAAACACTGATGAAAGCACATGGCATTAAGAAGCATTAAGATATATCTGATAAAGTCTAGCTTTGTTTTCCACACCAGCCCATATATTCTGAAAACCTTCCGAAGATCCTTAACCAAACAAACAAAAAAGAAAATATGTAATCAAAATGGCATTTAAATATTAACCTGCTGACTAATACAGATGTACACAATTAATATGTGTATATATATACATATTATTCTAGTTCCTCAGTGCTTTCTACACCTTTTTTTGTTTTCAGGCAGAGCAAGGAAAAGACACACATAAAGAAGAAAAAATGAGAAAGTTGAAAAAGAGTCAAAAATCTGTATTTGCAAACCAAATTAAATTTTCGGACACTTCGGTTGTTAAGCACTTTTTTTCCAATCTTATTTAAAGTGTCCAGTTTTCAGAGAGTACCTGTCCTCCCAGAGTGATGGTTATCTGATGTGTCAGTGCCAGCTGAGCATCTGCCACCATTTCTTATTTTGGGAAATGTAGGCCCCATGTGTTTACACTTCTTTAGATTGTCAATCTTCCAAGGAGTGGGCGAAAGGTTTTCATTTGCACTGGTTTTACTTACCTGAGTTGTTTTCCCATTCTCCTGATCACCCTTTTTCTCAGTGAGAGGTTGAATTTCTGGTGTAGTAATATCCATCCACATAAAAATGAGGGCTCAATACATTTTAAAAGGGAGAGTAATTTAATCATTGATGAAGGCACAAAATTCTGAGTAACTCTTAAAACCACCAGAGGTCACACATGGGTTTCTTCCTTCCCCTTTTTCTCTTCCAGCTTTTTTTAAATTTTTAATTTGTTTGCTTGCCAGTACAGTTGGATTTTTGATAAAGCAAGGGAGCTAAACTTAATGTATAGAAAATGCTGAAAAATAACTGCATTCAATTTTTGAACAGACCTAGTGATTCTGAACACTAATATTTAGAATCACCTGGTGATTCTAAATATTTTCCTGTGAAACTTAATGGTGTGCCCAGAATATGAAAGGATGCTGGTTTACATGACTTGGCAAATTTAGAATGTATCATTTTAATGACAAACAGGAGAAATTAAAAGTATGTGGATGGGTTTTTTGTTGTTGTTGTTTTACAAGATTTTTTTGGTTGTTTGGTTTTGGGTTGTGGGATTTTTGTTTGGTTGTATTTTTTTTTTTTTTTTTTTTTTTTTTTTTTTTTTTTTTTTTTTTTTTTTTTGTGTGTGTGTGTGTGTTATTTTTTTTTTCCTTTTAAGATGGATATGGCACTCGACACATTTGGAGAAATCTCACACAGTGTTAATTGATAATGTAATGTCAGCTAGAACCACAATTCTGCTGCCATAAAGGGTCATCTAGAAAGTTCTCTTTTTGATGAAGATGCTGAACAGATGAATATCTGAATGGGATATATGTCTCAGGCTGCTTTGAAATTTACTAGAGAAATACAGACTTCGGATAAACGACATTGTTCCTGTCTTCTAATCTAATAGCAGCATCCTATGTCTGTGGGTACAAATACTGGTATCTAGGACAGATGTTAAGTACATATTTGTATTTGTTAATTCATATAGTTTTGTGGTATTATGTCCTGCAATTAGTTGAGACATATTTCAACACTAAATCAATTCCCAAACAACAACCAAAAAGTAATCAAGGGTACTTAAAAACTAATTGGAAGTGGATGATCAGACTCTTCCATTAATTAGGAAAAAAGCAAAGAGAGGATGGAATGTGTGCTGCAGAAGCAACATTGAGGGCACCAAATAAGCTCAAATCAACAAAAAGCTAATTAAGTGAACGTAATAATTACCTACAATGCATTCTTGAAAGACAGAAGGAGCACAAAGTATCTACAACTTCCAGAACAGAGAGAACTTGAAACAGTAGAAGATACTGGAATATTTCAGGACCTGGTCAGGGCCCTGGGCCGTGACTGACACCTAGACACATGGACACAAAGGGTGTCCAAGTTGAAGAAGTTCAACTCCACTGTCAGCTCTGGTTTCTCAGGAGACTTGGGAGTGCTCCATAATATTGGGGAGGGATAAATAACTGAGCCATTCATTAACACAAACCGGTTACCTCCAGTCTCCAGGTGTGGTCAAGTTCCCTAGAAATGCCTGCCAGCCCTCTCATTTTCCAAACTGCAAAAAACCAAACAATAAAAAGGCCCAGGACAGCTGTCAGTCCAAATTTTTCACTTCAAGTCAAAGAACTGATTTGACTTTTGATTTTTAAAGGACAACTATCATGGCTTTGAAGCAATAATCTGCAGAAGAGATGAATAGCACACTTAGGATCTGCATGATTTATTTGGCAAAGCCTATTAGTTCTTTCTGGAGAAAATTAATAATAATTCTCATCTGTTTGTCAGTGGGAATTTAATGTAGGCTAAAAAGTCACTGAGTTTTCTTCAGATGGAATTCTGTTCAAAGCAGAACAAAAAAGATGAGCTTGAGAAAAATGCTTAATAAAGTCTTCTTTAAATTAAAACTACTCAAAACTTGACTGTTAATCAAAAGAACATTACTTATCTTACCCAGTATCACTGTACCAGAATCTGGCAGCAAGTCTTAAAAAGGAACTCTTTTCTCTTTCTTTACAGAAAGAATTTATAACAGCTGAATTATTGGCTATAAAAACTCTTTCTACTAATGTATTATGCTTCTGGGATTGTTCAGAGCAAATATTTTGTTACTAGGAGAAGAAGCTCCTAAATTGAAGCTTCTGGAAAAAAAAATTAAAACACATTCAAAGTAGCAGCTATTCAAAGAATATCACTGTGCCATCTTAACAGACTAAATTTTATTTTCACTAGTATTAAAACATATCAAAATTTCTCACTAAATTTATTTTTTAAGCATAGGAAGCTGCTGCTTGCCATACAAGCAAGCACATTTATGCATATACCAAAATTCAAGGTTCATATTCAATTCAAATGTAAAAATTCAAATGGGATGAGTTAGCAGAGGGAGATTGCTTTGAAAGCAGAGAGTTAGATAAGCAAAATACATTCCTAAAAATACGTGAAGTATCAAATTATAGAACATAGAAGATAATGGTTTAATACACATCATGATACACATGGAGGAGTTTTTCTACATGTACTGTGCACCTTACTTGAAAACAACACAATAAAACCCTACCAAAAAATCTTTTGAAATACTGATACCGGCAAGATTTGAATTCTGTTGTGCTTTTTTGAAGATGCCCTGATAGATACTTAAAATGATGGTTTGGAACATTAATATATGATAGTGTAGCTATATACAGCTCTTTATGCCTTTTATAATCAGAGAGGTTCCACGTTAGTGTTTTGTGTCACAAATAGGCGTTACCTGATCGCAAACATGATACAAGTCGGACTCCGCTGGCTGCGGCACTTCTGTTCTGTTCCCTGACTCACACAAAATCTCACATATCACAATTCCCCCTATGTTTTTACACCTGGAGAGGCCAGAGGGAGGAAGTTTGTGAGCACAGGATGGCACAGTACTGTGGGATTTGGCTCTGGCTCCGGGAGAGATCCATGCGCGATGCTCGCAACCAGCCGGGCTGGAAAGATACAGGCTTCTCACATTAACACTCCATGAGCTGCAGCAGAGTTACCAGATTAGCTGGCTCAAATTGTGTCATACTCTTATTTTTAGCATGCTATTATGCCTCTGGGATATATTTTATTTATCAGGGAATTGGACCTAAACAGATGTTGTAGCTGTTTTCTAAAAAAGGGCTTTATGCAACTCATTGTGAGGTACCTGAAAGACTGTATGTTTTGGGGAAGGGACAGAGTGAATGTGTGTGGCAAATATAGTAGCCCTGAGCCACTTTGGGAAATTACAGTTAATTTTTCAGACAAACAGACAAAAAATAGATCCAAAAAGGGTATTTTTTTGTAATTTTTATAAAGAAAAATATAGGTTCTCCCAACATTTCTCTAATTTGAAGCAATATTATGAAACAGAACAAGCGAGAATCTGCTGGAGAACTTGGCAAAATTTGTCAACAGCAGTATGGGACTGCCCAAGGGACTGACAGTGACTCTAATGGATCCAGCAGTGAGCTTCAGGTCTGCATCATGTGGGTGTTCCTTTCCAGGGGAGCTGCGAGTCCTTACAAGAACACAAGAACTGTAATTTGCATGGGTTAAGTTGTTCAGTGTCAGCACAAAAAGCTGACTTCTGCTTCCTCAAGCATCATCTTGGAAGGCTGCCCTGGTTTCTTGGCTACAGGATAGGGTCTCTAAGAGAACTTGGAGAACAGATGAGAGCATCATCTTGGTGATGACACCAGGTTCAGTTAGGGACATCTAACTGGGAGAAGCTAAAACAAAAATTAAAAAAAAAAAAAAGAAGAAAAAAAAAGTATTTTATCACTTCATCAAGCACTGTTGACAAGAAGTGGCAGAACTACACAAGGAAGGCACTGGGAAATAAAACCATTTTGTGACATCTTGGGTATGGGCTGTGCAGCAGACAAAGAAACAGAGAAGGACTGCAGTCACAATGCTAAGGAACAGAGGGAGCACAGAAATGCAAAAGCTTTTGTCAATAGGATTTCATACCCAATTATTGTCACAGAATTCTCAAATTTTATTTCCTGCATTTCTCCTGGCAGAAGGCCAGTTCTCACATGACCTCTATAATTTTTTAAACCTATCAATGAAATTGTCTTTCCTTCAAGGAAGCCCATTTTCTTCCCTTTCAAGACAGCTGATTTCCCTTAGAAGTAGGAATTGTTTCATAAGAAAATTGACCATGAATAGTAAGTTTTCTCTTACAGAGATGAACCAGCACCAGCATGCCAACATCTGCAAGTCTTTGATTTTGGGACTGTTATACTAGATGTAGCCCACCCACACAGTATGCCACACAGAGGCTTTTTTCCTTTTTCTTACCTGGGTGTCAGATGGTCGTGCCAGGTGGCAGTTTGGAACAGAGGCAAAGAGCGGATGAGACGCACCAGCACAGGATCCTTAGGAGATGCACAACCTCTTCCACGGGCTGCAGCTGCTGGCTATGGGCTGTCCCTCAGAGCATGGATCACAATCACTTCCTAATCACACACCTGCTTCTGGCTGGGGCTAGCAACACAGTTATAGTTCATCTGAACCTACCAGGCAGCCTAAGAACCCACAGGTTATTTCGTTACTTAACAAATCCAGGTGTTCCTATTAGCTCAGCAGGGCTCTCGTTTGCATAATTCCAAATAATTCCTTTGATTTACCTGCCCTCCCTGCCCCTGACTATGGTCAGAAGGGTAGGTGGCAGGGAGCAAGCCTGATTCAGCAGCAGCTATTGCTCATTTTCTTGTCACTCTATAGGTCACTGTCTGGCAGAAATCTCTGTGGAAATGCATCTAAAAATATTTTGAAAACTTGGTCTCCACTGATGAGAAAATTAAGTGGTGACTCATGCTCCCATCAGCTCCAGACTCGATTACTGCAATCTGATGGACTGAGAAGCTGATGTTCCACCGAGACTGCAATTTGCTTAGGGGAGCAGCTGAGAGGCCTCATTGGCATTCTTTGTTTCCAACACATCTCTCTTGTCCTTTTAATCACTAATAAATTTAATTTCACTTCTCACTGAAGATCTCACTCTCCACTTTTCTGGCAAGAGGAACAATCCAGAGGCTGCTTTCATGACCTCTGCTGCAGCTTTAGATGCCAGCATGAAGTAGACTTGCCTGGAGCAATGCCTCCAACCTGCATTTCCCAGCATTGCTTTCAGAGAAATTCCTGCACAGCTTGTCCATGCAACTCCAGAAGATTCCTTACCACCCCGCAGGGTGCTCTCTATTGAATGAGAATTTTACAGGAACAGGATACATCACCTTGGAGGATTTTAAGTCAGAATGCCTCCTCAGAGAAGCCACAGTCTAATGATCATAAGCGATAACATGGTTGAAGCAAGAAAATGGCAAAGAAGAGAGTACGTCCCTTTCCTGACATTGTTCTGACAGGATGCTTTAAGTTTTGGTCTGGGAGGCTGGGGCTACACCATGGAAATAGGGACAAAAGAGAATCAGTTTGTAAAATGCTGGAAAGGGCAGGCCATCAAATCTAAAGTAAAATACTCTTCATTTACTCTCATCATGTGCTACATTATCCCCGAGCTTTGTTAGAACGATGGCAGGGCTCTTCAAACAGCTTCCCTGGGGAGACTGCTCTGCAGCTTAACAACCTTGCACTGGAGATGTGCAAGTGTAACCAAGGGCAGAATTTAGTCTCTTGTCTATTTAACGTGTTTGCGAGGGACTGCCTGTGTTCCTGGCACTTTATAATAATAGTAATATAAATGCATTTGGATTATAACCAAACGGAGAAACTATGATTTAGCCTTTTACTGTGCTGTAATTCCCAAATGCATCAACATCTATTTAAGTGCAAAACAGTCTACAGTTTACAAATACAAAGCTGCGATTGTCTGCTCTAAGGGTTCTGTATGAGATTATGATCCAATACAAAACACAATTCACTGTCTGAAATTTCATTTTTAATGGCAGAATAACATCAAAAAAAGTAGCTCTTTCTCCATATGCAGTCTTGAAAAAAAAAAAAAAGTATCCCAGGGACTTGGCCCTTTCTAGTCATTTCTACATATATAACTGCTCATCTCTTATGCACGTATGCACTCGCACATAAATCAATGTGCTTGCAGACAGACCATATTTCATCTTGCCTTCTAACCTCCCGCTGTCAAGATATTTCCACAGAAAAATGTACACAAATAAAACTAACAGCTCCTTTTTCCCTGACTGCCAGAGTAATGTAGGGGACTACTTCTGTAAAACCAAGCTCCTTCTGCTCTGTGAACAAGCACAACTGTGCAGCTTCCGCTGAGACTGCCTTTCTACCACATAACCTGTTCACACTAACTAAAGGATCAATGAGAAAGAACACACCCACATCTTTGATTTTAACTACATTAACAAATGTTTACCTTGATACATTACTGGAGTTATCAAAACCTTTTCAATTTAATGCACAAAAAGGGAAATAAAATGTTTGAGTAACTCAACACAAAGTGCTAACATTGCCCATGACCTCTGAAGTGCTGTTTTATTGTTTGGATGGGTTTTTTTTCCTCTGTTATCATTAGCTGGGATTATAGAGATGCAGAAATAGGAAGTGTTGATGATCAAGGAAATCTTCATGTTGTAACATGGGCAAAGTTCTCATTTGCCATCAGTTTTGTCTGATTATGTGTAATATTTTGAATTTAAAGACAAAAAGTTGAAAAGATTCCCAACTGTTTTAAGTCTTTATGGAAAACCTGATTAGGTTCAATGCATTAATTTTCAATTGATGACAACTAGCAGTATTCTGAGGACTTACTTTCCCCAATCATAAAGTACTTGCAGACAGTTAATGTGCTTTTTTAAAAAACAAACTAACAAACAAGCAAACAGTTTAAAAGCTCACCCATGAAAGAATAAAACAGATAACAGAGGTAAAAATGTGACTTAGAGGATAAATAATTTTATCTTGTTTTCCTTTTAACAAAATTGAATTCAAAATGATTCTGTTTATTAAAGACATATAACAAGTCATAAAACAAACATCTTAACAGTCTTAACAGAATGGATGTGCACAATTCAGTTTCATTAAGTATGGATTTAAAATATGTATTTCAGTTTAGCTTGATACTCCCTTTAGACCAACACCTCCAACACTCATACACAATATTTAAGCTGCCCCAAAGCAATCAACAAGGACTTTGTATAAGACTCTAACAAAACTACATTGTAAAACAGTTTGAAATATTCTTGAATGTAGAAAAAAACCCCAAAAAAACAAAGGATGTGTTCAATGGAATCTAAGGAAGTTGTTGGAAGTACTGAAAGGCAGAGATTCAGTACACAGAGGTAGCTCAGTAAGGGTACTTGCAGTGTTCTGACTATATAGCATTGACACAACCACAGTCAGCTACTGTCTGCTTGAACTCTTCCTATGTATTTTAAAAAAGGGAACACTGCCTCTGGGTCTGTTGTCTCACCATTCAAAGCCAACAGAAAAAGTCATTGATTTCAGTGGGATTTGGTTTAAGTCTTTATGTTCTCTGGAAATTCAGGTTTATGGAAGCAGAACAAAAAGAAATGGTCCTGAGTTTGGAAGCAGTCCCCTGCTGCAAGTGGGGTTTTTAAACCCAGAGGAATTTTTCCCATATGGAACCAGTTACCACTTAGAATGCTTAAGGAAGTGGAACCTTGAATTTGGCCCCGGAACTCTCCAGTTCCACGCAGGCCTTTCAGTGGATCTGCCTGCTATCTAGGGATACACTGATCAAACTGTGAGCTCACTGCCCATTGCCCAGTGGGAGGAGAGCAGAGCCCTGGGACATGGGCAGTGGACAGTGTCCTCAGCCCTCTCACCTACTCAGCAGGGAGGGCTTGATCCCCCTCCAGGGAAGGAAGGAATTCGGCATGTGCTACCTCCCATACCTGTGTCACATGGTCCTTTTATTGGTGTGCCAGTTCTGAACAGGGTGATGCTGTCAGCTCCCTGTAGCTTCTCATACAGATGGCAACAGGGAGTGGCCATCAGGTAAAGCACCGAGGATTGGTACCAGATTACTTTTTTCCTGTTGTTCACAGGACTGGAAGTAACAGACTAGGTAAACCAAGCACAATATATATATTTTTTTAATAAGGCAAAAGGATATGAATTTCACATGCCTATTGTCACACAGAAGATCTTCAGCTTATGTAAAGGCTTACAGCCTTATCAGAGCTCTGATAATCTCCATTTGCTAAAGACTTGCTCTGAGGTGTTTGCACTCAGCCACACCTTTAGCTGCAGTGTTAACCATGAAACACACATGGAAGCTCTGCCTTTATATCAATCCCACATTGACCTATTCCTTTCCTTACTTAATATTTTAATGCACACTTGCCAGCACAGTTTTTGCAGATGGGCACACCCCCCAGCCTGGACTAGAGCCTGTTTCTGAAATCTTCATGTCCCAGACAAGATGTAGTGCATGTTTAAATATATGCCTGTATTCCTTTTTCTTCAACGCCTAGAAATAATATTTTGTAGTTTTTTTAATAAGTTTATTAGAAAGACTAATACTATTTTTAAAAAAGTTGTGATTGATTGTCAAATGAGCTAGGATAGGGTTTTTGTTACTATAAGGATCCTTTTAATTAGAAAAAAAAAATTGTTTACTTTCAAGCTGAAAAGCTACTATTCATTACCAATGCAGCAATAGAGAAAATATAGCTCGGCTTACTACAATAAAGGCTCTGTTTCAGCATCCTAAATTCTCCGTGCAGGTCTCCGTGCATTGCGCAGGGGGAAGGAAAAGAAAAAAAAACAAAAAAAAACCCAAAAATTTGTGATCTTCGGGGGTAAATTATAAAAAGGTCTCCTAGCTGCAAACACAAATACTTCACTCATAACCCAAGCACCAGACCATGTCTTTGAAGAAGCTTATGAGGCATTTAAGATATACAATGGCACAATATCATACAATGGAATTGAAAGAATTTTTTTGAGAAACCATTAACTTTGAAGGAATGTCTAGACAACTGTGTCAACAAACGCAAATAATTCATGCTTTTCAGCTTCTATCCATTGGATGGCCCCATGCTGAGTATACACAAACTCAGAAGAAAAAGGCATGTCACAGTCATATGACTAGGGAGTGTAACAGAGTCACACAGAAATTCAAGTCAATCTCAGAAAAAAACCTTCAGAAAGCTCTTCCCCAGGGCAAGCCAGCAGTGGGATAGGCTTCTGGTCATTTTGGCTAGTTTAAAACAGAGACTTGCAGCTGGTGCACCCTGGCTTCAAAGCAGGGGCAATGGAAGAACCAGCTGGCAGTCATGACCATTCACTTGGTTAGAAAAATAAACTAAAGGACTCCAAAATACTGTACAACCTCTTGCAGAAACCAACAAAGTGGCTTCTGAAAACAATGCTTTTGCCAAAAATGCATCTGTAAGGCACTTAACAGGTATCTTTTAATATATATATATAT
>VWZU01003049.1:41574-164757 GCA_013397095.1 Sterrhoptilus dennistouni | reverse complement strand
AAAAAAAAAAAAAAAAAGAAAAAGAAAAAAATTCCCCCAAATCCCAAAACTAACTGAAATGTTTTATACATTAAAAATCCAACCCAAATGAGCAAGAACATGAAAACAAAAAATACATGGCAGAGAAAGTTCTGTGGCAGAAAGGGAGGAGTAGGGAATGCTATAAAAGATATTTTCCAATTTTGCTAATATTGCAGTAAATAAAAACTGCTGCTGAAGACTTGATATATAATACATTCTGCTATAGCATGACTGTTCAGTTGCTGAGCACAGTTTTGAACTGCTTATTTACCACTTCCTCTCACTGGGCTGTTACGTGTTTGCATGATTGTCCTCCATCCAATCTGCCCAACTCCTTGTAACCTTTGCAACCCTTCATGGGTATGTTCTCCACTGGAGAAGGGTCATGTTTTCCTTGTACATTCCCTCCAGTTGGTGAGCACCCAAATGAGAGCCTTCCCTGCCTTGACTGATCCATGAGACAGAAAAGGTTTAGTCAGCTGGGTGAGCAATATGAAGTGATCCTGCCCATGAAGAGTTAGGCAGCAGCTAGAGTACAGAAGTTGCTGGATGCTGGAGTGCTAAGACCTAGAGATGGGCTGTTTCTCCTAATTAACACTCAACAGGGCTAATTCTACCAGACATCTCCACGCACAATCTTCCTGCTTGATTATGTGATATGTAAAATTAAGTTCCATTCCCTTTTGCAGTAATGAAACTAATTATGCCTACTTTGAGCACATTACTGCTCAAAACAATATGTTTAAATCTTGGAACTTTGCTACCATGCTCCCCACACAGTACAGATGTGGGCAAAACCTGCAACCAGCTCTATCCTGCCTGACCAGATATTTGCACAGCTGCCAACAAGAGCAGCTGTGATTCCTCAGGCACCACCTGAGAAAACACCTTATTTTCTCTCTCATCTTAAATGTCACTCTAGGAATCCTCTGCCAGCATCAACCTGGAAGTGAAGCAGACTACACACAGTTGTCACTGAGCTCATCCTAGTGTCTCATAAAATCACAGAGTGGTTTGGGTTGGAAGGGACCTCAAAGACCATCTTGTTCCAGCTCCCTGCCACAGGGACACCTTTCTCCAGACCAGGTTGCTCCAATCCCCATCCAACTTGGCTCTGCTTTATCTCCTTTCTCAGTAATGACAAATCACTGAGCTTTGTGCCACATAGCCTCCATTTCCCCAGGACGACATGTTTCAGATCAGCCAAAGCTGCCATATTTATGGAAATTTTTCTTTATATCTTGGATAAACTTCCATTCTCAACACCATTTCAGGTTTCCTTTAATAAAGTTGACCCCTCCCTATGTGAGCAAACAGCTTATTTGTTGAATATTACCACTTCGCCACTGCCTCGACATGTGTCTAGGTTTGCTGAAATCTTCATGATGTTTCCACAGCACCATTTCTTGTAATTATTATTAGCTTCATCACATTACACCCCTAAAAATCTTGTGCCTATGCTAGTAGCCTTAACCTATGTGTATATTTGCAGGGATGGATTAAATCAAATAAATAAAGGGTGCATGCTTTATTTCAGTATTATTATTACCTTCAAAACAACATCATGGACCTATCACACAATTGCTTATTATTAACACTAATTTCTGGGGCTTGGAAATAAATTTAGTATTTAGATAGATATTAAATGGGCATTTGCATTATATTAAGGCATATAATTTACCTCAAATGCCCATCGTACTGTTTTTGTAAGCAGATTGAAGTTTTATTGCCTATTTCTACATCTCAAATTGACCCTCATAGGCCCTTTTCTCTTTTCTAATCACAGAAAAATACACTGGAGTCCCAAGCTATGAACATGCTGTATTTCTGTTTGTAAGACAGTACCTGGTGTTTTGGTAGTGCAATTTCATGCACAGATCCAAAAACATTTTAGAAAGCTGAAGAGGGTTCCTACAGAGAATCAGAAACACTACAATGACTAGCCTAAGATCACACAGAAACTAATGGCAGAGACGTGAAAAGAATGCATCCAAAGTGACTGAGACATGCTTTAGGTAACTGTACATTTTCTGAAAGAAATATAAGAAATTCCAGCCAAAAGGTAAATTCTCTAGAGGAAAACTATTTCTGTAAACTAGGAAAAGAAAATTAAAGTTGTCAAATATAAATACAAAATACTATAATTAGCGTGACAATATAATTAGATCACTGGGAAGAGAGAGGTTCTTAATTCACAGCTTGTTTAAATACATGTCACAACAATAGGTTCCTGGAAGATACTAATGTGCAATTAAAGTTCCTATTATTTACCAGGAAATGCTAACTGGTGAAAAGAATTGATAATAATCATTTTTGCAGGTTAGGACTAGTCTAATGGAAAGAAAAAACCCCAACCTTGTTGCCTTTTTATGCACTTTCTGATCTTTATAATTCTAACTTTGCCAGTATGCAACTGTCTCAGAAAATATTTCGTGACAGAGATCCCCATAGTGTAGTCACAAGTGCTTGTGTCAGTAACATTACCACAAAGCTAAACAGGATGAGCTGTATTTATTTTTAAAAATGCCATCTAAACTTTTTAGTAGCAGTATGTAGCAGCTGCAAGCATCAGTATGACTGTTAATGTTTTCCAAACATATAAAACCCATGCAAATATCTAATTAGAAAAAACATGCTCTAAATAGTTACTTTTACCTCTTTTAAAATGAAACACAAAACCAACATTTTTCTTATATATATATATGTATATACACACACACACATATATAAAACCTAGGAATAAAACAAACACTGAAGGCTCCTAATGCCACAAACCCCATTCATGCTGCTCTGGTATATGGAGTTACAAGCTTCCAGCAATCTGGTTCAACTCTCTGCCCAAGACCCTCACTCACTAAATATCGTGAGACCTGAGTAACAAAGTTCTCTTCTGTGCTTTGGTGCTAAGTTCATCAGCTTTGTTCAAAGTGGGGGTTTAACAGGCATCCCATCTTCCTCCAAAGAAAGCAGTGGGATGAGAGAGCAGCACCCCACCTGACTTGAACTACAGAGCTGCAGCAGAAGGGAGAAAAAACAAAGATCATTCTACAGGTATCCCCTTCAAACAAGATTGGTATTCCCAGCTTTTTACCCCAAATTTCCCTCTTCCCCTTTGTTTGGGTATGTTTCTTCTACCAGTGCTCCCCCATGTTCCCATTTCTTCCTTGCTCTTTGTTCCTGGTATTCAGAGGCTCTTTCTCAGTTTTGATTTTCTCCCTTCCTCCTTCTCCCTCCTTCACTCCCATGCTTCCAGCCTCCAAGGGTTTGCTTCCCAAGACCTTTGATTCTACTCCTTGCAGCCATGTAAGTTTTGGGTACTTCCACTAAAATCACTCAGCTCTGCTAAGGGCAGGGGCACCAACATCACAGTCCTGCTGCAGCTGAGAGAAGACAGGCCTGTGACAGAGAGCATGTTTCAGTCTTCTCTCTTTTTTGTGTTCCTTACTCAGCTCTTTTTTTTTTTTTTTTTTTTTTTTTTTTTTTTTTTTTTTCCCCATGTAAAGCTCTTTGCAAACGCGAGGAAAGCAAAGGAAACACAGTTTACCCATGACCTTCAACAGCAGCAAGGAAGAGTGAGAGGGTTGCTCTTGCAGCCCAGTATAGGAAAGCCCTCTTTGCTCTCTGTCACTCCAGGGTGTTCCAGTTTGGCTCCAAGGCTGTAGGTTTATCAGCCCTGGCCAAAGGTCACTGCTCCTCCAAAAACCTGCTCAACTGAAAGCTCCTTAATCCTTGCCCCCGGTTTGCACCCAGTGTAGCCCTCCACATCCTCCCCTTTCCCCTTTGCTACTTTCACATTTCCTAAAAGGCCCATGAAAATATTATGCTGCACTTCACTACGTTTAGTTAACTGTAAAATAATAATAATAATAAACCCTAAAAGATTTGAAGGTATTTTTAAGATAATTTAAATATAGGACTCTTTTCATCTAGCTATCACTGCAGTAATATAAATGAAGCAAATTAATTTTAATGCTCCAAGGTACTGATTCTGTGTCACTGTCACTGACAGGATCCAACTAGACTTTATGAGATGGCATTTGACTTTATGGAAGTGAGCACTATGCACGCATTTACAATTTTACAGGGACTTTAAGCTGTCATGCTGAAAAATGTTTATAAAACATTAATCAAAAAATGCCTCTTTAATACAATGCATTGTCTGAAAGATGTTAGAAGGCACATATTGTAAATGGATTCTTTTTCTGACTAAAGTAATTTCTACCAAAAGCCTTTCCCCACTGCTATACAAGTACACAGTGTGGAGAGATAAAGAGCACTTTCTCAGCACATTACTACCTGATCCAAACACTTGGGAAATCACTAATGTACAGCATGCCATATTTCCATGTCACACATGACACATTTGTCTAAAATTACCCAACAGAGTTTGACATTGCAGCATATTCCTTAGCAGAGCTTTCAACTGACATCTGCCAAGTAAGAACTTCAAGTAGGAGCTTTCTTCTTCTAACAAGCAAGTAAGAGTTTTCTTTTATCCTATACCCATGATGGAAATGATAAAACAATAAGTACTGGAAATCAGGGTGGTTTTTTTCTATTTTAATGTGTTTATTTTATGCTTGCTGGATGTGTAAGCTCCCCTTAAAGCACTGTTTCATCATTTGCTGTTTTCTATCACATTGCAATGGGTTCAGAGAACTTAATAGAACATTTTTATTACCACCAGAACACAGACCATTATCTCTCACACCCAAAGCAGAATTATTGCTAGTGCTCTACTTCCATACTTCATGGTGTAGATTTTTTCCCCTGCAATGTCCTCATAACAAACAATTTATCCTAAACCTTGGTTGCCTACATTACTGAAACACTTTCTGCATCACAAAACACTGCAGCATTTCTTCTCAGGAAAAGAGATTCGGGGCAAAACAAAGAGGTCATCCTAGGGCTATGGAACCATCAGGCATTCAAGAATCAGAATGCCAAAGAACCCTCACAAAGAGGCAGTGGAAATACTTGGAAGAAAAGCTTTAGCCTTTTAATTTTCACTTCTCCCTTGTATTTGTCAACGCATTTCAGAACCCTCAATTGCCACTATCTTCAAGTGTAATACACAAAATGAATCAAGTGTATGATGGTAGCTTCTCTGATGCTCTCCATGCTACTCTCCTTCTGAAGGATCCTCTCAGGGATTGATGTGAAAGGGGCATTATTGGTCAAACAGCTATTTCTTTTTTTGTCTGAGAAAAGGCCCGTAAAGAGGGGCATATACTGCACTGAACCTCTCCCAGGCTGCCAGGGCAGGGGAGTTCTGAATTCATGCTGCAAAGACAGAGCCAAATGAGCACCGGAAATTTGACTGCCAAGTTTCAGAAGAGCTCTGCATGGAGCCCAGTGACTGCATGGTGGGAAGGGCTGGTGAGATTCAGGCAGAGTCCAATTTAGGGGATTAGAAAAGAGTTGTTCATGCAGAGAGCTGCCAGAACAGCACGATACTGCTCATCTCACTTGAAAACTTTCTTAAGGGTTTCCCTGTTTCTTCCCAAGCAAATCATCACTGTGGTCAGTTTTGAGAAGCAGAAGGTCACACACTAGGCCTGCCCTCAGTGAAGCCAAATCAGGGATAGATGTTTCTTGCCCTCATCCAGACTGTGCTGTGTCATACTGAGATCACGATAGAAGAAGATGCTTTTGACAAATTAACTGGATTCTTTTTCCTACACCCATGCCCTCTCCAAAGCACACTCTGAATTCAAGTTAAATGCTTTTCCCTAAGGATCAGTTTTCTTCCAGGTATGGGAATAGCTAAATGATACCTGACAACCTCTAACAATGCAAATATTTGCAAATACTGAGTATTCCTGTTCCAGCCAAAGAAAGCACGTTCCAATGTAATATGAGATCACCTTACATTGCAGGGAGAATTGTGCCCTTTTGCCCACATACATGCTGTGTGAAGAAGACTCATGCCTAAAACATTCTCAGGGAAAAAAAAGACAATTTTTTTTTTCAGTATGTTTTCATATTTCAAGTCAGTGACAAGTGTAATGGAAAGCAAAAACCAGGCTCATGGAGTGGTAAAAACAAACATCTGAGGGGGAGATTACACAAGGGACTGTGGGATGTTAAGAGACTCTGGAAGAACTGCAGGGGAAAACTGCAAAATGGAGGCTGTCCTCGCTCAGTTTGGAGGTGTGGACTCTAATCTTCAAAACTCTTTCCCTCTCTTTGGGAAAGAATAATCCTCTTGCATTACATTAAGTGATTTACTTCTTTGCAGGACCAGAATTACCAGCAAGGCTCTGCCCTTAATCAGTGATGTGGCCCCATACTGGCCACACAGTTCTGTGAGATGCAAGAATTTATTTTATGTTATAAGAGACTGGACTGGTCTAATACTTAATTAAAGAAAGAAGAGGAAGAGAAATTAATGAGAAAGAGGATTTTCCTTTTGCTGTAACTCTAACAAGAATTTAAAAAAAGGAAAACCACCTAATATGCCTTGAATGCTTTTGCTCATTCTTTATCTTCAGGTTAACTGGCCCGCTATACCCATACAGAAATCAGTAATTCAATTGCAATGTAAATACAGTTACCAGGGAACAGCATATCTTGATACTATCAAAGTTTTAAGGAAATAATACTGCAAAAACTGGGAGGAAAAGAAAGTACAGTTTGACTATTTCTGGAGTTTCAATGGGTGCATTCATCTTGGAAGTGATATTTAATGAACAGCATAGGCAATCTTACCAGCTGCTAACAATGAAACATTTAACACCAACAACTGAAGACTGGTGCCTGAGACTCCAGAACACCTCCACCTGGCTGGCAATATGGTGGCAGGAATTAGTTAACAGGAATGATTTTTAGCCACTGTAAGTAATTTTTCATATGTGACTAATTCTTAATTTGGCATCACAATGTGGACCTAGCAAGGTTGCAAGCCCACACTCACACTTCAAAGCTTTTTTTATTGCTTGGATATCAGCTCACTCTTCATACACACACCCTACTCAAAGCACAGGCAGCAAACTGATAATGGATTACAAATTTGCTATCAATAACTATGCTACAAAGTTAAAATTAATAGAATTTGAAACTCGTTTTAGAGGCTTAGCACAGGAAACCTGCTAATGAAAGGAATTCTGGACAAAGAGATGGACAAGCAACCTAAACCCAGGAACCTGAGATTTGATTATTTCCTTGAAGACTACTGCCCTTCCTTACACAGCTGAGACTAAGATTTCACAGTATTAAAGTTTTGATTATATAGATTTATCTACACATATTATTTAAAAAAAATGAAAACATGCTTTATGGTTCTTATTATATTTGTAAACACAGGCAGGAAAGGTTTATGCTCCAACCTGTTTCATATTACCTTTTCATCAGCTTTTTAAAAAGCTTTTCTCCACCTGTAACCTTGGTGCAAAGGAAAACATGATACACAAATTCATTATAAATAGTCAACCAGGAAAACCCTTCTTTTCATAAAGGAAAAATGTATCATTTCTCATTTATTCATCTAATTTCTGTAGCCAAAAAAAAAAATAATATAAGAGGCCAGAAAACCTTACTGCTCCATTTAGTAAGGCATTTTGAGAAAACAACTCCCTCAAAATCCTATGGGATACTATCTCCTATTCTAAAACTCTGTGGATAGGGTTTTGTGCTTGCAGTGGTCATGGCAGCTGTTAGAGCTGGATCCCTGTCCCAAAGTCCCAAACTATCCTGCAATAAGAGATTTCTAGATTTTGCTGCTGGTGTTGATTTCTCACGTGTTTGCACCCACTGCTTTAGAAGTGTCTGGAGTGAGCAGCTCAGACTGGCTGCCAGAAGGTGCACTGAGAGCAGCAAATGTAGATACAACTCTCTCAGGGAGACTCAACATCATCTTCAATAGTCACCAGTTTTAGTATGGGTGACACTTGTAGCCTCTGCCAGCTTGAGGTAAAAAAAAAACCAACTTGAGTCATGTCCAAACACGGATCTTCCCAAGGGTAACCTGTCAGCTGTCTGCTGAATATAATGTAGTTTCTTAAAGTAGATAAATTAACTTTAACTGTTTTAGGTGGGGAGGCAGAGCTCCTGTGTCATTATCATTTTACAGATGGATATGTGTGTTTACTTTTTTTTATTTCATTATAAAGAGGTATGAGCTTGCTGTCATTAAAAACCTGCAATCTGGTTTTTAGTGTCTGATCCAATTACGTGTGCTTCTGGAAAGACACACAACCAAATAAATAATTGGAGAGGTGCAACTCTGAAATGACAATTGTTATTCATCGATCTCTTTCTGCAAGTCGAGATTGAGAGATGTAAACTTCAAGTGAATGAGATCTCCTGGGTGAGATTCTTCAGTTCAAACACAGTAAACAACTGTTGTCCTCTGATGCACACTTTAGTACTGCTGCAGGCAAACTTTCTAAATATTAATAAAAAACCTATACAGATGAAAGGAAGCCCTGGGAGCTGGTACAGAATTTCTTGCCACATTCTAGGTCTAATCAAAGAAACACATGTTTCAGGTCAGAAAGGAAAGGAGATTCCCTAATTTGCTCTAGTATTTCCCCTTCTGGAATTGCAGAGAGGTCAAAATTGACTAAACTGCAACTGATTAAATGTACTAGCTTGTGATACTTGTGGTTAAAAAAAGCAAACCAAGGGAGAGCCAGGTATTTTGTGCCCAAAAGCCACCATAACTCACTGGATTATGCCATTTCCCACTGTCAGACTGGCCTGCAAGCACACTTCCCTCTGCCAAGTTCAGACCCAGGGATGCTCTGCTCTGAAGGAGACAAACACGGCCAGTCACAAATGGTTAATGAGAGAAAGTAAGAGAGATGCCCTGGCATAGATGATCCCAGTGACCACAGGCTACCCAAAACTGTGAAGACAGTCCCCCAAGGATGGAATGAGACCAAAAGCCTGTAAAAGATACAAATGCAAATTCAAGCACTACCATCACAAAGAAGTATGACAGAATACAGTAACATCTCCTGTCCAACACTCAGGGGAAAATTCTGAAGGTAAAAAACAGCATCAAAATTCTTACTCTTGGAAACTTTCAGAGAGCAGTTAACCAGGATTATTTTCTACATCTCTACGTGAAAAGCAGAGGACCTTGATGAATAACTGCCTTAGAGGAAAGTTCTCTGCCGGGAGCAGAGAAAAAACCACTGCACTCCAAAAATACCAGAGAACAGCCTGAATACTTGCTTAGGGCAACACACATGATTTTGCCATCTTACCTTTTTATTACAGAATGATTAAGAGATGCCTCCTTTTAAAAAATCATCCACCTCTTATATTAGCACAAGTTAGAACATTTTAGCATTTTTCTATTTAAAGGAGAAAGGTGATTTTCACCATACAATAAAAAGAGTCTACAATGGATTGCTACAGCATTTCAATATATTATTTATCCTGAAAAATCTTATGAGGTGATATCTGTAGAAAGCATGATAGAAAACTACAGATAGCTGGGAGCAGATTGGAGCTATATGTGAGCATGATGCCCTCTGTCCCACTGTGCAGCTGGGGAGCTCGGGGGAAGGCAGGGGCTGATTAATTCACAGCCTGGATGATCCCCTCACAGACATTCCCTCTGAATCTACTTGTGCACTACACCAGGCTTTTAAGAATTGTTCAAGTACAGGCCATTGCTCAAGTACTTGAGCATTAAGAAGCTGAGTATTTAAAAAATAAATTTGAATTAAATTAAAATAAGACAAAAGGAAGTTGGTGTTTTCACCTTTATTTCTAGAATAAACTCTATTCTTGCCTGAAAGTATTTGGTAGGCTAGAAACCTTGATTGTATTACTCAAAGGGCTTCATGGTGAGAGAACTGCTACATTGCTGAATCCAAATGAGGAAAAATACATCTTCCATCACAAACAATACCCCAATCTTATTATTAGGTAGGGTTATTTTTGCTGTTTTGTTTTACCAATCTACTGTTCATCATACCTTCGGTATTAATATTTGCCCTTGTGGTAGCCCAAATAGGTAACAGTACTTTGATTTTTTACTGATAAAATAATTTTTACATAGTAAATACCAAGAATTAAAGCAAACATACATTTTTTGACCATCCTGAATTTTCCTTTCAGAGTTGTAATTTCTAGCTAGCAATTCACTCTGAAGAAAATAAAATAATGTTCTGTATTTGGCTGCAACTTTTGTGTAAGTGAAAGCAACAACTGCAGTATTTTTAAATGAGCCACAGTGATAGCTTTGCACTTCCTTGAGGCCTCTTCTCTTCTCACTGAATGAACTCCAGGGAATGGCATCATGTCGGGTTTTCCAGATGGATTATGTGAAGCCATAGCTCAATGTCATTTTCAATAGCAAGGCTCATAATTAAAGGTCAAATAGTCACTTCATCTGCAATCAATCAATAGAAGAAGTACTAATACTAAGTACTAATCAATCAATGGCAAATGCACTAATAAAAGCCATGCATCAAACGTCTGCATATGTGTGTGCTCACATGTACCATGCATATATGTGAGCAGGGAGAAGGAGAGAAAGGGAACAACATGGGGGTGAAAATGCCAGAGGCCATTGTGGAGGCTATATTTATCTTGGCTTCCTTGCAAGTTTATATCCTGCTTCACTCATTAGGTGAAATGCAAAAAAACATTGATTTTTCTGCACGTGTGATGGCCTGCATTCAAAATCCTGCTGAAGCACCCACCTCTATGCAGAGGTACCGGCTCGTGCTCCCAAGCAGGGAACACAAAGGCACCTACCCTGTGTAATTTGTCCTTACACAAACACGCCCTGCACTCTGATCTTGGAGACAAAAAGTGTGTCAACTGTTCTGTCTACAAAATAAAACCCAGCATATGGGAACAGCACTCATCTCCGTGCAGAGCAAGAACTTATTCATGGATGCAACAGTGGAAGTGGCAGTTGGCCTCATGAGCATGCACTGCATGGGAATTAGTTGGTTTCGTAATATGATGTGGGAGAAAGTGACTTACAAAAGTCTTCTCATGCCTCTCTTATTACCACTTCTAAAGCTTTAAAGCTGTCAGCTCTTCTCCCACTTTAGTTGGTGCCATTCTCAGCTCCCCAGGGAATGGGCCAGACATACCTATTTGGAGTTTCACCTGCCAAGCTGAGAGAAATCAGTTTCAAAGTGAAAGAACAAGTGTTGGGGGGTCATTTATACACTGACACTGGAATCTTGAAGACAAACAAAGCAGAGCTCCACAATGGATGTGAAATGAGAGCATGAGCCGTGTTTGTGCTTTCAGGCATTGCAGTGACAGAAGGAGAAGGGAAAGCTCTCTTCATCATAAGTGAGCAGAAGATCTCTCATTGCACGGTTTATAACAAACATCTATGGACAAGCAGAAATGGGCCAGAACAGCAAAAGAGTAAGGACCAAAATGCCTGTGTTTGTGTTGTTTCTACTAAGACCAGGGTGGGCAGGGAAAGATTTAAGTGTCATTCAGAAACAGCTAATCCTTAAAAATAAATTAGATTTACTCTGCTCCCACCTTCAGTGAAGGAAAAAATGTTGCCTGCTCTGGTTAACATATCTGTTTGCATCATCAGCTCAGGGGCATGCCTCATCGCACCTGGGCTTTGTAAAACCCAATACTCCTTATTTTCACACAGATTTGTTTTTAAACAGCTCTATGTCATCTGGAACTGGTACTAACACCAAACAGAATAAAATATCAGTGGTCCAAAACTCAGCCAGCTGGAATCTGATACACAGCAGGCACACCTGGACACCCACAGAGCAGGGGTGCACACAAGAGCAGCAGGTACTTCAGGCTTACCAAGGACAGGCTCCAAGGGGATTGCCAAAAGGAGCATTTCCCCATCCCTCTCCCAGCATGACTGGAAAGCTGCCTGCCCCAAAGCCGACAGACAGAACAGTCCATAGCTGAGAAACAGCCTCACAGTACCACATTCCACTATCTACTCATTTCACTTCAACTTGCACACTCAGACATGGGATATCTGGACTAGGGAAGAAAGGTATTTATGGCTGGGTAGAAGCTGCAAGAATCCTTGAAGTCAAGGTGGACAAGGTATTTTTGCAGGTGTACCCAGGCAAAGAAAGCTGCAGAATACAAAAGCTGGCTCATGAGGCTATGCTAATATGAGCAGTAACTTGGAATTGGGAAAATGTGAGCCAAAAGGTCAAGGGAGCTAGGAACCTCAAACTGAGGTCTCCTAAAAAAGAAAATAAAATAAAAAATTGAGAGTGTAGTAGCAGAAGAAAAGTGAATTGACTCAGCTGTGTGCACAGAGGCAGGTCAAGACAGGCTGCATAAAGATGCTTGGTAGAGTGAGTAAAAGAAACGAACAGTCCTCATTTTTTGGGGGGTGATGGCAAGCCCCTTTAGGACTTAAATATTTAAAAAGGCTTTGTGCTTATTTTCTCAGTGTCATGGCAAGCTGGCAGAAATATTCAGCAGAGCATATATAAAACTATTCTCACCGGGGAGAGAAGGGGAAACTTGCACATTTGTGCTGTTAAACACAACCAGCTTCTCCAGTTTTTCTTCTGTAGTATCCCAGTTGTGCCCTAAGTTCATACACACCTCCAAACAGCAAGCACAGCAGTGTGGTATGACTTATGTGTGCAGTTGCTTTCTACAAATACAAGTGTAAGTGTCCTGAATACATGCTCATTTATTAGTCCAAGCTCAGTTTCATAGAACATTTGGCTGGAAAAGACCAATGTCATTTAATCTATGTTCTGCTCCAAGGCAGGATCAACTCCAGCTATTTAATTCCCATCTGAGGCTTGTCTACAATGATAGGAGATTGAAGACATCAATAGGCAACATATTCCAAAGCTGAATGGTTTTACGCTAGACAAGTTTCCCTGATTGTTAGCTTAAATCATCATCACTGTAACAAAGTCCTTCCCTTTACAAAGTCCACTGTGACAGAGTTACTTTCTTCCTTCTTTGCATCAACCTTTTCTGCATTTGAAGATCACTGCAGTATTTCAGTTATCTTCTCTCAACAGTCCCAAGTGCTTCAATCTACCTCTGGCGTCATGGTTTTTAGGTCTATGATCCTATGTCACTCTCTGCTGATCTCTTTCCAGTTAGTTCACATAATTTTTGAATTGTGGAGCCCAGAACATTGTGCAAATATCAGAAACCATAACATTCTAAAGCCACATAACTTTTGCTACTTCTCTGGAACCCACAGGACCCTGAGTGAAAGGAAGGTAAGTTAGTTTAGTATGCTGTGT
Organism: Sterrhoptilus dennistouni; assembly: GCA_013397095.1. Classification (NCBI taxonomy): domain Eukaryota; kingdom Metazoa; phylum Chordata; class Aves; order Passeriformes; family Zosteropidae; genus Sterrhoptilus; species Sterrhoptilus dennistouni. The sequence continues at coordinate 151,540 of VWZU01003049.1, read as the reverse complement.
ATTTGACAAAGCAATGGGGCTGTTACTCTTTCCTTGTTCTTCCTACGCTGTTAAAATAATTTATTTAATGACTTGGTTCCGTAGTATTCTACAAAATGAAGTTAAAACTCACTGATCTATAATTCCTCGTCTCCTTCTCATTTCCACTGTAAAAGGAGACATTTTGTTTGACTTTTCCTTGTCTTTCAGGAACTCCTCCACTTCCCACAGACTTTCAAAGGCACTTGCTAACAGTTCTGCAACACAGTCCTGGCTGAAGCAAAGAACCCTGAGGTGAGTTTAGCTCTATCAGACCAACTTGGAAAACATTTAACTCTCAACTTGTTCTTCCCCTGTTTCAGGCTAAGTTCTTACCTTTGTTATTGGCATTAGCTGTGTGCCTCTTTCACAGATATACTCTTGAAAAGAGTCAGATATTCACTCACATATGCTTTACCAAACATCTGCTTTTATAATCTGAAAACAGTCCAGTTGTGTCTCTGACTGAACATAATGGATGAACCAGTAGCAAGTGGCTGTAAGCTTTTCTGATTTAACAGTATTTTGTGAATACCCGTCACAACATTCTATTATCACTGTGGGGTCATAAGTGACAAATACCTCTGTGATGTTTTGATAAATGAATTCCAAGAAATAAAGCTATCCAAAGTACCTGTGCACTTCAACACATACATTTTGCTCATGTTAAGCAAAATAGCATTGTCTATTTGTGATTTCTGAATACACTTTGATTTTCACTTGCACAATCCCAGCTTTTAGATTTAAGATTTTACTGTCAAACTGGGCAGATGCACATTGCAATCTCTTCAGAAACAAACCTGAAATTTTGTCAGCATCGGATTAGGCAACAGAACAGAAGGAGAACAAAAAGAAAAATACAGCTTTCCACAAATCAGGTGGTCTTACTCTACAACAACTAAAACCTCAGCTAGAGAAAATTGTGTTCTTTGCTCTGTAGGAAGCATTTATTTCATCTGTGCAAGCATATTATCCTACTATTAGTATCTTACTGGTAGAAGTACTTGTCACACTAAACCCCAAACCATTTAAGCAGAAAAACCAGCAACCAAACCAATTTTTTTTTTTGAACACAGCAAGGCATGAATGTTAAGGTTGTTTTGCTAACAAGCTCATCTCCTGACTTACCCAGGGTGAGGGATTTGTGTGTGGAACAGAAGACAATAGCCACTGTGTCTGCTGGTGTGAAAGTAGAGTTATTCCTACAAAACAAAAGAGTTTTAATAACCTCTGATAGCAAAAACCTTCTTAAAACAGCATCTATCAAATTTATTACTTTGAGGATCCATATACATGTTCACATCACTTTGATCAGTCTAGTGATAGAAATAATTCCACCCATAAATGAACAGTAGTGTTTGATTTATTATTTTTTAAAGCAGAATTGTTTCTCTGTTGTGGCAAGCTCTCTAATGATTACACTCCCATGTCAAGGATAGGAATTTTGAAGACTTGGTGTATAGGACACAACTTTACTCCAGCCAAGTTTGTTTTGTCAAACATGCAAAAATATCACAGCAGGGGTCACTTGCCTCCACAAAAAAAGAGAGAATGACCTATGATTTCTTTTCTTAGTATGGAACAGTAACAAAATGCTCAGTTTGGACAATATATTGAGTCCACACTAAGGAGTCAGTTTCCACTTCAGAGAAAAACTACTTCCAAGGGTTTAAACACTGGGACTAAGCCAGGAGGGGTGGGAAAATGACATATATACAGAGAGAGGGGGATATGACTGGCCAATGGATCACCCTTTGGTCCAAATTAGGAGTAATTCTATGAGATTGTAAATATTCCCCATACTGAGTTGGTTGCTGCTTAAGGCATTTTAGATTTCACAGTTGGGGCGTATCTTCCCCCCAGGTTAGGTCTAGCAGTTCAGAAGTTATTTAAAAAATGCCTTTTAAGGCCAGGATATGACCTTGTCACAGAGAAATTTTCTTGTGGCACTAAAAAAAGCCTAAGTAGCTCTAAGACACTGTACCCTTCTTTGTGATTCTCCCTTATGGATACTGTATAATTTATATAAAGCATATGCCTGGAGTCTGCTGTATTGTGGCACTCCCCTTTCAGCAGAGTGCTGCTAAAACAAATACCCCAGTAAGCCTAAGTGAGAGGACAGCTGTGGCTACTCCAACCAGCACCAGTGATGCCCTGAGTCACGGGCTAACACCATTCTCACAGGACTAGTTTTTGAGAAATGAACGTACAACTGTCCTTTCTGGTTGATATTTTTAAAAAACAAAACAAAACCCCAAAAAAACAAAACAAAAAAATGTTCTACCAAACATTAGTTCAGGACCACTGTCTTTTAAGAATCACCATATAAATGTAACAAATTTGACATATACAGAGAGGAGTGAATTGCCAGCCCAGCAAATGTATCTTGAGATGTAAAAAGTCAAACTGAGTTCTCTCTCTCATATGTCATCAGCATGTCTGCAGGGCAAATTATACCTCCAGTGACATCTGTGCAAATCCATTTTTTTCAGTGGATAAGGTATAGCAGTGATTGATTGAGATTTAACAACTCTGTAATTAACACACAAGAAAGGACAGAATTCAGGTCCTGCTCGCTTAGCCTATGAAACTCTAACAGAGAAAATGCAGTAAGGACAATACAAAACACCAAAATGAGGTCACCCCTATTCAGAAACCTGCCTTTACACATTTGCATAAACTCTGCCACCCAAAACAAAGATATCACACAAAAGAAATATTCAAAGGTTGTGATTCAGCACATAAAATTACCTTGTGGAGAAGAGGAAAGTCAAAAACATGAAGCTCATCTGAACAGAAAATACTGAAAGAGAAACAAGCTAAAATTAGACCACAATAGAAATTACCATATCTATGCCTTTTGTTCCCATACTACAGGTCAGAAACAAGGCTGGACCAAGTCTAGCCAGAGAAATCCACTGACAGGCAACCTTTAAAGACTGCCTGGAAGAGCAATACAGATCATTCTATCCAGGGAAGCTAGAATTAATGTTATGGCTGCAGAAGCTCTTCCTGGGATAACTCCTCTGAATCACATATTTCTTGCACAATGAATGGCAGGAAATAGGACATAGGCTGCACATCTCTTTGTAGAAGTTTTGCTTATTGTGTTGACAACATAAAATCTCTGGTTGCTGGGCATTTAGACTTGCTATTTTACAGGAGAAAGCACAGTGTAAGGATGATCCAAATAAATATTCTGAGCCCTGGGTATATTAATCATGATCATTCATGGGGAGAGGAAGAGAAGATCATCATAGATGTTTGAATTCTCTCTGAGACAAAGGCTAATTCCTGGCCTGGACAGTGTGTGTCAGACATTTCCTTCAAGCTCAGTCAGCTCTGTAAGTGCAAGGAGTTGTGAGCATCCTAAGGGGGGCTCTTCTCTCTGCCAGTTCTGCTGACACCCACAGGGGCTCTGGGGGGCATAGAGCCCTCCCTTGGACTGCAGAGATACCAGGAGAAGCCAGTGGCTTCCACGAGTAGCTGTGGAGACCACATATCACCCCAGAACACGGGGACTCCCCACAAGGCTGGAGGAGAGACCCCATGACATGGACAGGCCTTTTCTGAGTTTGTGGGGTTTGAGGGAAAGGCTTTTACTTGCAGCAGAATCTGGGGTGGGTCCTCTCCCTATTCCTTGCAAAACTGGTGAATGCAATAAGGCTGGCATGCCCCATAGGGCAGTGCAAGTCATGACAATGCATTTGATTTTGACCCCAGTTTACAACTGGGAAACATGGCAGGGATACTAGCTATTATCAGTGACATTTTCTATTCTCCTACATACATTTCCTAGAATGTATAAATGTCATCTCAGCATGCACTTAATTCCTCCTTCGTGAACTAAGGGAGCAATCCATTGTTCCTGAATTACAATTTTTTCTCCAACTAAGTACAATAATTTAATATGCACAGAAAAAACCAATCCCTTATTACACATAATTCTGTAAAGCAATAAACATGTGTTGCTACCAATTATTCCTTGTGAATATTTTGCCGTGGCTTGAATATTAGCATAAAAATTACATAAAAACATTAATCAGCAGAATAACAAACTCAGTTTCTCAGTTTCACCTCAAACTCCTCGTGCTAATTTCACTTCCTGGTGTAACACAATACAAGCACCCACCCAACACATCCAATGGTGATATAGAAACTTTTTCTAGAATACAACATGCATACCCATCTCTAAAACTTCGTTGGTTATTGGTTTTATAAATAATCCATAAAAAACACCCCACCCAATTGTCTAATATGTTCCAAGCAGTTCCAATGCTTATGTTAATGTTTTGACTAAGAAATTCCGGTTATGCACAATGGCAATGGACACGTATATATGATTTTCAGTGTATTCCATAGCAAATGGTACATTTCATTCTGCATGGCACAAGTACAGAGTTGTCTTGAAGACAAATAAAGGCCAAGCAAGGCAACAGAAACAAACACTGTAGATCAGTTGTTCTAGGAAGAATATGCCTTATTTAAATAAAAAAGAAACTCTTTTTTTCCCCAAAGTAGTGGTCAGCAGAGTAACATAAAATTACTTCATTCTGAGTTTCTCTGCATGTTAAGTCCAAGTAGAAAATCTCTGTACCATTTTTATTTTTTGCTGACAACTCTGCACTGATTTAAGTGCAAGGTCCTTCTTGGGTACCAGGGCAAAGAAGTATTTATTCCATTTCAAAAAAAGCTCCATAGCAATGGTACCTACTTCTTTGCTTTCAGAATGAAACATTGATATAGTATCATTTATAATTACAGGTATTATTTGACACAGGTATAGTGTTTCATAATCCAGAAAAATGCCACAAACAGGACAGAATTAAGATCTGATGCACAAAAGGCAGGGGCAAATTTCCTACTGGCTTTAGTAGAGGTCAGATTTTTAGAAGATACATTATTTTTATTAGACAGAAGCATATGCAGACACACACCTCAAAGTAGGTGATGGACTGATTTCTTGAAATCTAACAGTTTTAGAATATGAGATGTGATTTATGCTGAAGTATATTGTAGTTACCTCTCCTCCATGCAAATTGAAACTCCTGTCTGTGGACAGTCTGAAGCAAGATGGGAATTCCCTGCTGGGAGAGGAGACAGTGCCTCTACAGCACTGCCTTTCCCTGGGAGGGAGGGATCTGCAAGAGTGTTGTGTTTCCAGCTGATGGCAAGGATACCGGCAGCTTATTCTCACGTGGATGTTATTTAAGGCTGAATGGCTTGAGTGCTTCTAAAACAAACTCTAAGAAATGTGCTCATCCACAGAAACAGATCAACACGTTCAAACTCCCAACTAGTTTCTTTATGATATGCTAAGGAGAAACAGTTTAAAAATTATAACAGTGCTTCTGAGTAACAGCTCAACCCCAAATCTTTCCTTGCTTGTTTGGAATGCGCCATCTGTGTATTTTATGGCTGTTTAATAACAAAGAATGCCAATAAATGTTTCTATAGTACTACTATGCTCTTTCAGAAAGGAAGGACCACAGGGCAATCTCAGTCACACCTAAACAGCCGGGTTCATTCCTCTCTAAAAGCTTACTTGATCCCCTAAATGCATCCAGCTCCTCCTAAGAAGTTTGGCAATCTGGTTTACTAGATGCTTTAGAAGTTTTAACACCATGTCAGTACCCCCACAGCTCCCCCACTACATGTAGCTCGTTACAGACCTGAAACACACAAAAAAAGAGTCACTTTAGGGCTGAACTTACTTATGAACACGATTATAATCAAGCTAAATTTATCCAGGTCGATATTTGGATTGGCGAAAGTATCGCAGAAGGTTGTGTAGATGATCATGAGGAGCACACAGCTGCTGATAGCACCAAATGGAGGCTTCTTCCTTTCAAGCCAGTCCTTGATGTACCTTCGGACAATCTGAAACACAGAAACCAACAGGTTGCCTCTTTTCAAAGATGCAGGGAGCCAAGTTGGGCATCACAAAGTGAATCTGACAGCGGAAAGACACAAAGAGAAGAGAGTAATTTGGATGACGGCCACAGTGGATTTCAAAGCTTCCCTGCCACACAACTCTTCTTCTGGGGAATTTAACATTTGTAGTGCAACTTCCACTGGGCGTCCATAATGAGAGTATATTTTCAAGTACATTCAAATCCATCCTTAATCATGCCAAATGTTCTTTGCTAGCTGTCACTGAGACATGCCCATTAAGCCTCCCCAAAGTTTATCTCCTCTGCTGATACTAATGGATGTATGTAATTATCACAGTCCCCTTTGCATCAACAGACAATTCCAAGTGCAACTTTGGGAATCTTAAAAATCTGACATCTTCAGGAATTTCATGACGGTAGATAATCGAAAGTGATCCATGGAACATTTTAATATTTAAATAGCTAGCGATGCACCAGAAGTTTTTAATTAAATTATAACTCAAGCTTGAAAAGCAAAAGTGCATGTGTTGTGGGAGTTTAAATAATTCAAACTCTGAATATCTGGAGTTTTTGTAAATCCAAAGACAAATGCCATTTGCACGCTTTTAGAATACCAGAATTAACACATGAAAACAAGGAAACCTACTGTACTTAGCGGAACTTTTGCACTTTCAGGAAATGGAATATGAAGCAGTTTTTCAAGAATTTTTTAGAAACTACTATAAATTTTAAAGCAATCTCAGCTTTCAAATTATGTGAATACCACAGCGCTAAGCCTCAGCAGATACAATGCATCTATTTTAGTCCTGCCTGGGGAGTTGCTTTTAGTTTTTCTGTTTACTTTATATGGTTTGAAAAAACTTTTTAAAGCTTTTATCATACAGCTGCAACTTGTGTTAATTTTTCAGCAATCGCATTATCTTGCCTAATTTCTCCTGAGGCCTCCTGATGTTCTCTGTTACCACACTCTTTTGGAAATCACAGTCCAGGATCCTGAAGCCTTTCTGCCAAAGGGCTCCAAAGGCATCTCATGACCTTCCCTTAGTGGTGCCATTAGCAAACATCACCACCATTGGTTTAATAACACAGAAAATCTTAGAGGTATTCAGGATATCAGGGCATCATCATCAACGCTACCATAGGACCCTTTCACACAACAAATGCCAAAGCCAAAGGATCAAGTTGCTCTCATTTTTCCTCAAGGCTCTCAGTTTTCCTCACTGCTCTCCTGGCTTGTTTGCAAGCCTCTCAGCGGGAAAGTTCTGAGAGCAGCTATCCCAGTCATCACAGCAATGAGACTTCATCAGGGCACACAGTAAAACTTTGGCACACGGGCTCCATGCCAAACTGAGCAGGCTGAAGATCAGCACTCACCTCCCAGCACTTGTGGGCTTCCTGCTGATGAAAAATAACAAATTTGCAGGAAAATATCTAAGGGAATGCTCAACACCCCAGTGAAAACACTGAACTTTAAAATGTCACACTTGCCAGATGTTAGAGAGAAAATAACAAAAAATATGAGGCCAGACTTCTGAAAGAGCCTCCACTGGAGCTCCTTTAGCTACTGGGTAGGAATAAGACACTGCATTGATGAAAGAGAAACAAGACATGCAGGGAGCAATGTGAAAGACATCTAATAGGAAGTTCAGATTAGTCTAAGTCTGAGCAAATTTGGGACTCTAATCATCAGAAGCAAAAAAGCAAAGTCTTTCACTTCTAAAGTGAGTGGGTTTTTTAAAGAAAGTTAAAAAAAAAATCCTATTATCCCTTAAATTGTCACACTGGGGAAGAAGAAAAACTACTTAAGGCCATCTATTAATTTATGGTCCTTCCAGAAGATTTATACTGAAAGTAACGAGATGTTGAAAAAGTAAAGTGATGGTTCATTATTCCACGGTACAATTTCTAGTAGAAGTATTTAATACAAAAACTATAACCCTGTGCTTGTTCAGGCTCTAATTATAACAGACATGACAATAACAACATAATACACATAATTTATCCTTGACTGACATAGGAGAGAAAAAAAAAACAAACATTATAAAATGAAACTGCAATTATTTCCTCATAATCTTCAATTGAGTGATCCCTTCTTTAAATATCCACCTCTACCTAGCCTGGAATTTTTGTGACTCAACAACCATAAATAGCAGTACAACTTCTTACTGCACACTGTATTTTTTAAAAAAATTACATAGTCAGACCCTGAAGAACTAAATTGTGGCTCCAGGAAATCATCTAATCAACCCAGTGTAGTGCTAAATATGCACAAAACACAGACAAAATACATCTTCTCTAACACAGATTCCCTTACATTTTGATCTTCTCACAAGGTTCAACATGATCTCTAATTTCAGAGGTCAATTCAGCCCATAATCACTGATTCAAGGTAACCTAAATTCTTGTATAACTTGAGGGGAGAAATATAACCCTACAGAAGCTCATGTCAGCTGATTCACTTTAACTGAAAAACAATCCATTTGTTATTCATGCCTGGCAGAGTTGCTTCAGGACAAGGATGCTTTGAAAGCTTTTTAATTCTTAACCCAATTCTATAACTTTTTGGGGTAAACATAGAACTACAAAAAAACGAAAATTGTGAATATTTGTAGCGAAATAACGATAAATGCCACAAATACAATAAAGACAACACACATTCAAAGCCTGGGCTGAGATACTAAGGCTTCATTGGTCTGAAATGCAGCAAAAGCTAACACAGTCAGCTTTGAATGTTAATACGAACCACTGGTATCCAAAAATAGATGCATCACCCTGATGGAAAAGAGCAAAAAGGGGATGTATTGGGTTTTTTGGCAAGGTTTGGTAGCAGAGCAGGGGACAGGGGTAGCTTCTGGGAGAAGCTGCCAGAAGCTTCCCTAATGACTGATGGAGCCAGTGCCAGCCAGCTCCAAGATAGATCCATCCCTGGCCAAGGCTGAGCTCAGCAGTGATGCTGGTAGTGATGCACTGTAAAGATTTTCCTGCAGATTCAAATGCCAGCCCCAAAGAGCAGGGAAAGGCTGAGCCAGAGGTTGCACACGAAATAACATGAAGGTGAATCCTTCCCTCAAACTACAGTTTAATGGAGAAAACAGCGGGAGAGAAGCAAAACTTCATAGTAGGTGATATTTTATAAATAACCTGCACGATGAAAGATGCTGATAAACTCACAGGAAAGTTAGACAATAAAAGAATGTAAATGTGTCCAGCAGGCAACCACCTCCTGAAGACTATATTCTGGCAATCTCCAAAGGTTTTGGAAAAGGCATCAGCTCAAATTTGCTTCAAAACACAGTTTCAGGCTCAAACTTTCCTCTTGCCCAGGATTTAATTTTTAACAACAAAGAAATGTAATTACACTTGAATTAACAGTAGTGTCCCCATTTCAATTTAGTTCTTCTACCAAATAGTGATATCCACAGTATTTTTCCCACAGACTGCTCTGTATCCTGCCATAACCTTGTCTAAACACCAACCTCCCTAAGCAAACGGGCTCACTGCTCATATGCTTATTTCACTTAACTTGGGCAAAGAAACATGATCTGCCATTCCAGGAAAGCAGGTAAATAATGCTCATCTCTTATTAGATCACACATGAAAATAGCAGAAGGTGTGTTACGGAAAAACAATTCACTTCTCTAATTGTACCTTCAAAACAGTCACACTGTACGCCAAGAGAAATCTGTCAGTAAAATACAGTGAGACTATTTCCACCTGCCTGCCCAAGTGCTGGACACACAAGGAAAAAAATGCAATGAACAATGTAATTCATTAATGTTCATTATTAATTGAACTAAATAGGACAAGGAGCTCCCTCCTCCCCCGCCTTATATGGAATGTAATAATTTCTGACATTAGTCGTACAGCACATCTCCTAAAAGTTACCTAGATCTGTAACTTATTTGTTTATTAAACCCAAGAAATGGAAAAAAAACCCCAAAAACCCCAAATAAATAACAACCCCCTCAAACTAAAAACAAACAAACAAAACCACAAACCCCCCCCAAAAAAAAAAAACCCAAAACACCCAAACAACCCAAGCCCAAAAAAACCCCAATGGAATAGGTAGGAAGTCACCTTTTCTGTTTCCATTATACACAAGAGTGTCTCTTGGTATCTACATCATTATGTAAAATAGATTTTTCCTTATTCTACCAACTTCTACTAACTCTTTTGGACTGAATTCCTCTTTAACAGAACTTACAGTGGTTTTACTGCACTTCTGCGCCTTCTGTTTATTGTGTATTGGTATGTTCTTCTAAATATCTGGGAAAAAACACCTGGGGCTTTACCATCTCAGCAAGGAAACACAAGTCACCTTTTCCTTGTGTTCAAACATGTGAGTAAACAAGCTCAAACTGCTGGATTATCACCACACCTAAATGCAGCAGTTACCTAATTTGTCTTCTAAGGTAAGATTCCTAACTCATTCTTAATTAATATTATTACTACCTATAGCAACAGACTTTTGCAATGAACTTAAAATTGTAAAATTTTCTTTTGAAAATCTTTGAGTCAGGCTAGATATTTTCAACAGTCCAGAATTTTTTCCATATCTCTTCTTATATAGTGATGGCAAACCAAGAAAGACAATTGCATGGAATATTGGGAACTATGCCAGTGAAGCCTGTAAGACATGAAAGGTGAGAAAAATGGGAAGAAAATCAACTACGATGACAGCCGCTGTAAAAACCAGTATAAAGAATCAGATCCCGGAATGGAAGAGAGATTAACTGGGTTGCAGAAATGAAATAAGATGCTAAGATGGACATCCTTCAATGATTTCTATAGCATAACCAGCCTCCATATATACAAGGACTGCATGCCAGTTAAACTGCGCAGACCCTTTTACACAGCATAACTTCCACCACTTCAGCCAGACCTGATAATTTTAGAGGGATTTTACCTGTGTGAAGGCATAAATTCCCACCTGTTCCTGAATACTGCTGTAAAGTTTCAGACTTTGTGATGGCTCACCTGCTTCCCTAGGACATCAACAAATGTCAAATCTATCCTTATGCTACGCAATGTGCAATCTAATGTTTGTTTTCTGAACATTTCTTTTCTGAAGGTGGGGTGGAAAAAAGCCATTTTTTGCAATCTGAGGGGGGAAAAAAATCTCTTTCTACAAGCATCTTGTTTTTTTCCTCTCAACTTACCAAACTTCCCTAAAAGCTATCTTACTCCATTATGTCAGTCAGCTTACTCCCAAGAGGTAGCTCCTGATATGTGTACACCTTCAAAGCAAGGTTTATAAAAACGTCATGAGGCCAGTTTCAAAATTAACTTTCACAGTTTGGGGTAATTTATAACTGTTGCTTTAAAACCTTATAAACAAGTATAACACAGTAAAAATGTGAAGGGTGCCTGCAGCAGCAGTATGTTTCCTTCATATTTTGCCTTCTGCGGAAATAAGGCTCTGTTACCTGTCTGTGTCAGGTATTAGTAGGGAGTCAACTATGCTCTGAAGGCTGTTTATCTGCTTTTTTGGTCCTCTGCAAGAAGCTCCTAGGAGAGCTCATCTCCCAGGGTACCTCTCCTCCCTGCAGCTCCCCTGGACTTTGAAGAGAATCAGGGCTACTTCCGTACTACTTACAAGAACAATAAGATTTGACACTGTTCCCCCATTTTTTTTTATAATAGTTCTGTTAATTTTTGTTTCCCACACCGTAGTTAAATAGTTCCTTCTACTCCCTATCAACTGCCACCTACCTTCCCCCTTTCCATTTCTCATTCTTTAAAAATAAATACCTTGCTAAGCTTTTTAGTTTCAATTTCACTTACAACTTGTATTGCAACATAGCACCCTTTTAGACTTGTGTTTATAAGCACAGCTCCCAAATGCTGATAGGGCTCCCCTGGAACATTTTCGGCAACGATGCAGAAGGCACTTAAAATCCTTTACTTGTAGGACATCAAGAGTTTTTTTGTGTGTGACTAGATTCAGTGAGGATTTCTGTACACCGGGTTTCATTTTATAGATTTGGGAAGACGAACTATACAGAATCATAACATTAATTTTAGCTTTAGTTAAGGTCTGTTTAATGTGAAGTGCCCACTTTATACTGGCAGACAAATCACCAATGGGGCAACTAGAGAATGCATGAATGATAATGTACAGACAAGCTTTTTATTATTTATTCATAGAAAACAGTGGGTTTTGGTGTGCCGCTTTGAAAAATGTTCAAACTAGTAGAATATAATGAAAGCACGGTGAAAATTCTATTTCATTAACATTTAATCATAAATCACTCTTTAATATAAAACATAAAATAAAAGTCTGTCATAAGCACTTAGGTGTAGGGAATGGAGAAAGTCTGCAAAAAGGGGGAAGGAAACATTGCAGTGAGTTTCAGTGTTCCTGTTATCTGTCACTTCAGAAGGAAAAAATAAGCAAAGAAACAACAGTCTCCAGCTAAATCTCACAACTGGCCATGATGAAACTGCTTGGATACTTCTCAAAATCTTATGTTTTGATGACTAAAAGTATTACTAATATCTATGGACAGGGGAACAATGATTGTAGGAAAATCACAACAGCTCGAGAGCAGCAATCTTACCCAGGACTCTGCTACCCAGATAAAAAATAATCAGAACTTCAAGCTGCCAGAGCAGATTCAAAAATCTTTTCCACGAAATATCTATTACCATGTTTACTGTATAACAAGTATTCTCAGATTCCCCTCGGAGGTATACAAGAGTGATGCACAAATAACAAGCTCTTACCCACTACAGATCTTTGAGGCTTATAGTAAATTAGATCTTTATAAAATAGTATAGATTGTGTCCCTTCCTGAGACCTCTTGTCAGAGGGGTCTTATTCGTTATTCTACAAATACAAATGCAATATTATACTATCAATATTGATTTGAGTAACATCAGCCTGTCAATTAGCAGAACATGTCTGTAGACACTGAGGACACAGGCTACAACATTTTTTTGGTTCAGACAACCTGCACATCTCTGACAAAGAACAGAGGGATTCTTCTTATTGAGGACCATCTATCAATCAGTGCTATCTGTGAGGCTCTGTGCCTTTCTGATAACATAATATCTTCTTCCTCCTTTAACAGCTCTTTCTTTCCCTAAAGAATGGGCCACCATCTGAGCACAGCCTGTACCTGCAGCCCTTTACAAATTTCAGTATCAGCAGCTAGAAGAGCATGTTTGACTCCTGCCAAGAGTAGTCCTAAAAAGCTAAAAAAATGTTCAAAACCCAGTAGATAATAAGCATCAATTAGACTACTGTGACTTCTTTCTCCCAGCCATCATCAAAAATTCTGACAAGCCAGCCAAGCAACCAAAACTCTTGATCTGTTTTGCCATAAAGCAAACAAAAAGCCCCAAACAAAACAAATCTAAAAGCACCTTCTTATCTGCTTTGCTTATATCCCAGGGGCTGCTCAAAAAGCCAGCTCCGCACCTGCTCAGGAAAAGAGCATTTAGGCAACACAGGTTTTCCCAGAGGCAAGATTTTTTTCAAGGAAAATAAAGCTCTTGGAGAATGCTTTCTTTAAGCAGCCTCCTCTGTTTTACACTGATGTGGTTTGAGCATAAAGCCCCTGTTGACCACAGATGAGTTAGGAAGGCTGAGGAGAAGCAATCCTCCAAGCAGGCAGGTTTCAAGCTTGGGATTTTTTTTCTTCCCCAATCAAGCTCTTTGCTATCAGGTAACCTTACCAGGCATTCTCCACTTACTTTTCTGCTGAACACTATGGCTGCAAGTGGTAAGGAATTGATGTGGGCATGAAATTATAAATTAAAATTAATTGTTGATGGTATCAATCAGGAATGGTAGGCCATTATCTCCTAACACATCTGGAACCCCAGAGTGAGTGACCTGTGATTCACAAACACGTCCCTGTGCCACATGAAGGGCAAGGAGACCTATCACAGGATCTCTTGGTATCAGTCCTTTTCTTGCTTACTGTCTTCCCTGACTCCTGCCCATTACTTCTGGATATCCACCTCCATAAATGGCTTCTATTCCTATCTGGGCAGGTTGGTTTACCTTTGTACAGCTCTACCTAATCAAGACAATCAATGTAAATGACTGGCATTTCTGATGTGTAGCTTTCATTAGCATTTCTTCTCTTCTACATCCTCTGAACAGATATGGTCAAGTGCAGTAACTTCAGAAACAAAGTCTTTATGCTTAGAGGAACGTGAGCTACCTCTGTTGACCTTTCACTTCCAGAAACTTCTTCAAACTCTTTAAAGAAGAATCATCCTATTTCTTGTTGAAGTGTATTTACAAAAGCCCAAACTACGAATTTGTCATTGAGTTACACAGGCTTTAAGATTCTCTATTTTTTCTTTCAGTCTTTATCAGAACTCCTAAATCCCATCTCAGTTAAGTCTCATCACAATTCTGATTTTGATGTTGTGATCACACAGAGCATTTAGCTCATATGCCTACTGCTCAGTTCATGACAGTCAGCCTTATCACTTCTTACAGCTGAAAGAACACCCAACTCCACCAATTAGCTCACATATCAATTTCTTATAACATCTTTGCAAAGTAACATTTCATTATATTTACAGATGAAAGTTCTCTTGAAATTTTGCCATCACTTTGTCCAGCAATCTACCATCATCTTTGGGCTTATTACATAGCAGCACAGATGCTGATACTCCGTGGCTGTAGGGCACTTTATTGCTAAATCTGCTGTGCACTTGTTTCCTAGAAATTTCCACCTAAGGCTTCCAACTAACAGCTTCCAGTGCTTGGACCTTTCAGAAGAGGATTCAAGTAATTTTGCTTGTCTGCTTTTGGTGGACACTTAATTTTGATGAGGTAAGAATGCAATACAGAGGTAGGTTAATCAGCAACCCTTTGTCCTAATTAATAAGGAAGCTCTTTGGCATTTAATTAAAAGCATGAGAGCAGTTCCATGGCCTTCAGGGACACAGAGCTAATGTCCATTTTTCAGATGATATGGTTGCAGAGAGGTCACACAGGTGCTGATGCTGATGACTACTGTAATGCTTGTCATGCTCATCCCTTTATTAGACTTCAATGCGTGCTTTTAATCAAAAGAAACTTCAAAAGGAATTTGTTAATTTTCAGTACATGCTGATTTTGGAATGTGCAACGATAGTTTGATACAAGACTGATTGACTGTCCTGTGTAGCACAGGCAATGACAGATATTCTTAAACTTGTCCAGGGTGCTCCTTTATAGCCTCTGCTTTCATTTGCCTGTATTTTAACCATGCCTTCCATTTCAAAGTCTCCTTTAGGCTGACAAAATTCAGAAGGTTCCAACTGAACCCAGAGTTCAACAGGATGCTAGAATGAGCTGCAAATCCCACTGATATTCCCTCTGTGCATTCTGAATGTCTGAGAACAACGAATACTTACAAGTAAGTAAAAATTAGACTTAAGGTGTTTTAGTGTCCAAGAACAGTGACAACAGTTATGACAACTTTTGGTATTACTATTGTGGTTTCCCACCATGACATGGGAGAAAAAAAAATTCATATTAACGTTTGTGAACAAACAGATGCTACAGAGACAAGGATCACAGAAAGCCTTATATATGCAATTAGCATTTTTTACATTCAGTAGAAGTTTTCTATCACATGCCATGAAAAATAAAGCTTTATGCAAACATATGAACAATGAGTATAAAATTAAATGTTGAATAACATTTCACAAATATCTTCTGCCCAGTGTAACATGATAGAGAAGTCATGTAAAAATAGTTTGCAGTTGTGCAACTCAACCCCTTATTGCAAAGCATAAGCAAAATGGCTCGGGCAGCCTTAATTTTATGATTTCTTAACTTGTGACCGCTTAGCCTTTATATGTTTATTAATGCTGAGATTTTTTTATTCTCGTAATTATTAGTAGATACTACATGGGGAGGAAGGACTTCCTTCACCCCCAGGCAAAGGGCATGTGACAAAAGGACTGTGTAGTATTCTCAAAGCTCATTTGTATGGGGCTGGAATTTCTCACAGCCTGGGCTGCCATTTCTCCCACTTTATGTTCACGAGCTCCCTCCTTGCTCTGCAGCAGTGTATGTTTGTGGTGGTGAGGGACAGATGCTCAATCTCAACAAAGATCAATGTGGCTCCAGGGAGCACTGTAGCATCTTTTCCCTGATATTAGACTTCACTATCCTGAGGCTGTTCCTTTGTGGCAGCTTATCAGGTTGCCAGTCTGTCTTTCAGATAGCTCTCTTTATCTTGTTTTTTTTAAATAAGAATGTATATTTAAAAGACATACCTGTCCAATAATAAGAGGGACTACAACAGTCATAAACAGCTGCGAGAATATGGATGTAAAAGGCACAGAGGAGGATGATCCAAGCTACAAAATAAAGATATACCATTAACATTGCACTTTTTCTCAGCATCTGCAAATTTCATACATAGATATCACACATTATTACGCATTTCATTTTACACATAAAAACTGGGAACTATGTGCGCTGGAAGTAGCTGCACACATGTTTAATAGTTAAGTCACAATAAAGCATTTGGTGTTCCACAAAAGAGAACTAAACCAATCTCTGATTATTTTATAACCTAGGGTAATATTTCCATCAATATTCATTTAATTGAAAAACCTGCTACACATATATGCCAAGTAAATTATATAAGCATTTGTAGGATGATAGTCTAAAGAGACAGGGAGTGAATCCTCCTAACTAAACAGTTAGCTTGACTTACTTTACCATTTATACAAACATCAAGCAACACAAGTCAGTGTAGTTACTTCAATAAATAAATGAAAATAATGAAATAGTGAAGACAACAATCACATGTTTTATTTCAGTGCTGTTAAAAAAGAGATATATTGGAAGTATAGAATATTCTTTTGTTAAGAATACGAAACCAACAGGCTTAGTCCTCAAATAGGTGATCTCTCTAACTAAAATTGCAAATGCTAGAAGTATTTTTTAAGATGCAGGTGGAAAACAGGAACACATACAGTCAGTGGGAATTTTGGAATCTGCTTCAGGATGTTTAAGAAAATATACAGTATATTTTACATTCTGACTAGACTTGTTTTAGGCCAGGTAATTGGAAAATTTCCTTTTATGCAATTTAACACCTCTTTAACAGCAGTAGAACACACGTTAAGAAACATACACTTAGAAGACTGAATAGCATTGTCAGAGCTCCCATAGACAACCACTTGCTTCACGTTGAGGCAAAGGACACAACATTAAGGTTTTCACAGATCCACTCTATATCATATTTTGCACTTTACTTTAAAGATTCTCAAAATGACAACAGAATACAGAATCTTTTCAGTACCATCTAAATGATGCTGATTTCCTAAAACATTCTTACATGCATCATTCTCATAAATTATACTCAGATTGGATTATACTTTTCACACTTACCTTCCTTTCCAAGCTACCTGCATGACAGACAAGCTGATCATGCAATCTAGTTACTTTCTATAAGCCTGCCTTGAAAAATGAACATATGGCCATACAAATGCGTTTGGTATAAAACAAGATTCTTCATAAATCTGAAGAATGGAAAAACCAGAAATTTTATACAGTGAAGTATTTTACTTTAGGCAGAAATGTAAAGCTGCACTGCTTTTTTTGTACCTGTGCATTTGTATATGCACTGCTTGGGAAATGGGCAAACACGCCTGTGGGGGAAGTCTCTGGGCAAACTGAGCTTTTGGTGCAGGCAAATGGCATCAGATTTCATATGTCCCTTATTGAATACACTCTGGGTGAAGAGTCTGAGGAGGAACATACAGGATCTGGCTGTTTTCTGTGTGTACCTTAACTGGCAACATCAGCTAAGACTCAGTCTGACTCCTTAATAAACTACAGTATCTCGTCACCATCACCTCCAATAATGTGGGCACATGGGAGGGGACCTGAGGATGATATCACAGCAGAGAATTTTGGTCTGCAGGTAGGCATTAAATGAGCCTAAATTTCCCACGGAGTCAACAGGGAGAAGTAAAAGTTTGCATAGGAAGATTCAGATCATCCACAAGTACCCTAAGTCTGGCAGTGGAGCCACATTCCCAAGGGACACAGAGCACTCCGAGTGTTTCCCTACAGAGAGCACAGACCTCCATCATCCCCCATGCATGATCTCTTTGTTGTTTTAATTCTTGTAAGGAGCTTCTAAAATTTTAAAAAGTTCTTAGTTTTTCAGATGGTATTTGGACTTATTTTTATGTGCTGAGGAGCTAAAAGCATTACTTACTGTGTATTCCAGGAAGCCTTTTCAAGTGAAAGTGAAGATTTTTAAACTTTAAAATCTGCCTGAGCCACAGAGGAGTCAATCTAAGCAAGCCAGGACACTTGCACAGCTTCACAGAACTATGACACTTTGGCAGTGACTCCTGTGCTTTTCTATAAAAATGCTGATTGGACTTTGCTCACTACTTTTAAGTTTTACGCTCAGTTGGATGCACAATCAGTTTCTAAGTCAGGAATGAAAAACTATTCAAGAGCATAACATGCTGCTGAAAAAGGGACAGTCTTGCCAGCTTTTAAAATTAAATTACTTCAAACATAGTGTCTTCAAACTGTTGGGAATTTTTAAGCACTTTGTGACTATAAGGATACATTCTGCTTTGGATGTGGGCCTTTTGTTATTTGTTCTGCTGTGTTTTTTACACCATTACAAACTGAATTAAAAGTACTGATATTATGTCTTCAAACAGACTTCTAAGTGTGTTTCCCTTCTGTATATTTTGACAATCATTTCAGTGGGCAGTTTTTTATCAAAATCTATCTGTTAGATTATGTCTATCAACCCTTGTATTACCTTAACCTTAAATCTATTTCCTGAGAGAGACACAGAAGGTATAGGCTGAAGATAAGGCACAAACTTCCCAATCACACAGAAAAGAAAGACATTTTAACCCAGACTCTGGACACACATTGGCTAACCATGAGGAATCAAAAATACTAAAGAACCCAAAGCTAATGGAAGCACACTTTGATCAGGGCGTCCTCAACATTTGTAGCATGAAAACTCATCAGGTTCACAACTCTAAGTGTCCCATGGACTCTCAGACATTGCCTGGGTTCCAGAGTTCCTTCGAACATATCTTTTGGATATGTTTGCCCACACTTGTTTAGAGAAGTGAGAATTGAGGAACAGAAGAAACAAAAACCTTGATATAATGTTAATAAAACCTTCCTACACACTTACAAAATGCAAATATTCTGTCCAAATGAATAAATAGGATTTTGCTCAGGTTTTAGTTGGATCAAGCTAAGTTCTGTGCTCCATTAGCTGTCACAAAAGTTTTTTTTAGAAACTACCTACCCAGATGATGTGCATTGCACAGAAATTAGTATTATGTTAAAATGGCTGATTATCTTTGGCTGCCCTCCTTGTTATAATAATCTCTATGTCCAAAAATGAATCTTTCTTCAATGGCAAACAGACCTACTGTAGGAACTGGCATTAAAACATCATAAAATCAAACTGCTGATTTATAGCTGAAAAAACCCCACCCCTATCTGACTAGAATGATGTATGGCAGATAAAATGCACGACTTAATGAAAAAAAAATCACAAATTTCATGCCATCATGTTGTCTATGCTTATTCCTTATTGTTCCTAACATTTTTTAAAAATTTTGATATTGTGAAGAGATTGTTACACACCATTCTGGACAGCAGCATTTCAGTTAAAGGTTTAGTAATAAGCCAGCCCTGCTTTAATGGACTCACTATTCAAGAACAGACCCTGAAAATTCTTGATTGGAGAAAGACACTTTTCACTTAAATAATCCGAGTGATTTCAACAGGGTAACTCAGATATGCAGAAAGATAATTCCAGGCGAATCTTTCCAAACAATTCTGTCACCATGCAGTACTTCAAACCTGACCTGCAGCATTCTTGCTAATTTAGTCCTGGACCTTTCTTCTCAAGAGACTGCCTGTTTTAAAAAAAACCCAACAAATAATTTAGTGGGTTTCTTTATGAGCTTGTGGTAGAAACACTGGCTTGTCCTTAATTAAAAGGCTATATTTAACTGGATATGGTAAAAAAACAAAGAGCAAAACCCAACCTTCCTTGCACAAAACCAAGACAATTCCATCTCCCAGCCTAGACTGTCTCCATAATCCAGATGGTCCATTCTAATCTTTCTGGCTGACCAGGCAGGTACCACAGTAGGTGTTCCCACGTCTACACTGCCACGGAACTCAGAAGAAACACATCCTCCCAAGTCCCACCAAATTAGAGCCCAGTGACACATGTGCTGCACACATTGTGTCCACTTTAGAGCAGGCTGTTCTTTGGGGGCAGCTTTTACTCTCCCAGTGCTCTCCTGCAATTATTGTTTCCTCAAGTTGTGCTCTTCACACACCATCAACCAGCTTCAGCCTCATCAGCTGTTGAGCACAGAGGAGGAAGTAAGGCAGGGGTGAAAAGAGGGCAGAACTGATGGGGAGGGGCACTACTGGCTGCTCTTTTACACAAGATATTCAATTTTAAGCTTTTCTTTTCCACATTTGGGTGGAAAGGTCTGGCTACTCTGACACCCTCTTTAAATTTTGCATTCAGTGCTGTACTGTTACTGCTTCTGGTTGCTCTCATCCAGCCCAGATCCAGCTGCCTCAGAGGCCTGTCTGGAACACCCCATGCCCTAATCCCTTTACATCGTGCTGTGGATGGCAGGCCCATTACTAAAAGGCCATGGAGTGCGATGCACTTTTGGAAAAGATGTGGATGGGATCCTGTTTAGTGATGAAGGGTAATGAACAAGAGTTACCAGTTGAACAAAGCCCGCCCTTGTTTTGGACTCTTCCAGAGCCCTTACCCTGACCCAGTCATTGCAGCATGTTACAGTACAGCAGAAAAATATCCACATCTCCCTCAGCAAGTCAGAAATGGAAATGCTGTGATGGGAACTGCCATGGGCACTAATGATGCTGAGGCTCTGGGAAGCAGGGAGCACTTGGAAGAGCACTGATGTGCTCCTGTTGAGTTCCACAGTTCTCCAGATTTCAGGTAGGAGGTCGAAAGAGGTCATTCCTACACAACACCTGAGCAGAGCTGAGAGGTCACTGGGGTGTCCTTCCCACCCCCCTGATTTACAGGCATGCACATGGACAGCATTCAGACATCTCGGTAAGGCAGACGCCGTGTGAGATACGCCAGCTCCCAGCCACTGACCAAGAGTCACTGACTGGTACTGAAATAATCCACGAGGAATGGGCGGAAAGGAAGGGGAGGCATGCCACTGAGAATGGAGTTTCTAAATAACATGTTTAAATTTAAAAATAATGTCAAAACCTGCAAATTGTCTCTTCCCTCAGAAAGTGGTGAAGGTACAACAAAGATTGCATCCAATGCTTTGGCGGTCATGTATTTTAACAGAGATCTTTCACTATTATTCTTAAAAATTAAACTTAAGTCCCCAGTTCTGCTCAATAACTAGATATATTTTAGCATATTCTATATGCTTGTGTGGCTGTGGGAGTTGATTTGGCACAAATGAAAATGTATCTATTTGCCTATGTATACCCTCTAGTTCTGTTGTCAAATAAAAAATAATAAAAAAATAATCAAAGTTTCACATTCAGAAGCATGGAAAACCAAAAGCAAGCATCTTGACTTTTTTTATTTATTTCCTGGCTTGGGAAATGAGACTGTGTATTTTGGGTTCCCCTTGTTAAAGTGATCACAGATGTCTAATCCCCTTTGGGTTCCCCTATGACACATTAAATACCAAGCCAATCCAAACACACCTGTGGATTTTAAAGCCTTTTATAGAGCCTTAAAAACAACCATAGGTATTCTTCATCTGAAATACACCAGAGCTACTCTTCCACTTAACTGTGGTGCAATGATCTGAAAGGTGAATGTACAGAAAGAAGATCAAGTTTACAACCCAGAAACACCTAAATGGGAATTAGATTAATACCCTTGGAGAGCTGGGACTTAAAGACTAGCATCCAAAATTTCTGCTGCAAACAAGGGGCTGACTAGCTGAAAAGACACAGATTAGTGAATACAGGGTAGTTAAGAACCATGAATATTATTTATCCACGAAAAAGAAAACTGTGATGTAGCAGAAGAAATAAATCAGTTGAGATAGGCGATACTGGAGACACTGCATGAGGCCTGGATAAGCCCTTGGTGAAGCAAATTGCACAACTGTTCAGGATTTGTATTACCTGGGCTGAAGGAGGAATTAAACTGGAGCAGGTGCACAAAACACTTCAGATTAAGGGATTTGTTTTATGAATTTAATGATTAGAAATGCATGGCTTGTTCAGCCTAGCTGACTGAGGGCTGGCAAAGAGAAAGTCAGAGCCAGGGAGATAAATTTCAGAGAAATGCTAACAAGATGTATAACACTGGCAACAACAGCAAATAGATTACACATCTTTAACCAGCACTTACTGGAAATTAGTTTTTGTTTATCAGAGATAGAAGTTTCTAGTACTGCAAGGGTGGAGGGAGAGCAAAAATCCTTATTTTTAGGTTGAATCATGCTCAGTTCTGAGCTGAATTGCACAGCATGAAAAAGAGGTGGATTGGGTGAGTAGAATGGGATTCTCCTGGTGCCCTGGTTCTATGATCCTATTAAAGATGTGTGGTTAACTTCTGCCTGTGTTGAAGCAGGTTGTGCACTTGAAATGCTCCCCTAGTTTCATATAGATGCAAATTGCAAGAGCAATAACACATAGAAAACCACTTAGAAAAATCTACAGTATTTTGTGTGTGAATCAGGAACAAGGAAGGTGCCTATTATTCTCTGTTACTTGTTCCAATTTAAATAACAAAGCCATAAATGTGAATGTGAAAAAGAGCAATAAAATTATTAAGTAAATACTTCACAGCAGTCCTTGAAAAATTCTAGTTAATTGTAAAGAGTTTGGATCAGATCAGAGAATTTTGTTTTCCCAATGATTAAAGAAGAAAGAAAACAGTGAGGTAAATAACCAGGTAGAAATAATGATGCACTTTAAATCTTCCACATGAATGAGTTGATCTGTTAATAGCTAATGCACTGTGCTGCTCCCCCTCCCTTCCCCCCACAACTGTAATCAGCCTTTTGTCACATACCAGTGAAATCCATTAGCTGCAACTTCCTTATCAACTTCAAGACTCTCCAGCTACTAAGATATTTGCATATTTAACGATTCATTTGACTGGTATCAACTCTCATTTACCAAGTGCTTGAGAAGAAAATCAAGGCATAGTGTGCAGAAGTTTTGTACAGAAACAAAAAAGTACTGACAGCTCCTTTCAATGCACAGATTTATCTGAATTTATGGGATTGGAGTAGACTTAGTAAAAAATCTGAGGAGCATCAACAACTCTTGGACCCATATTTTAATTTAAAAATTGTGAATACAAGTGAAAGCTCTTCAGCATTTAAATCAGCTTCTAATTTTACTCACTTAATTTATTTCACTTTTCTCTGCTCTACTTGCACCAAATTTCCTTCACTTGTTCAGTAATCTTGAATTATTTCAGCAGTGCTACTTTCTAGTACTTATGGCATCACCACTACAATGCCAACATAAAAACAAAAATTCAGAAATCAAGAACAGGAGCAAGCTGATAAAGCCTTGGGAAGATTCTGTTTTGACACAAATATCATGGTAATTTTATTGGCAAACGAGCTAATGGGAGAGTAATGCCTGACAGTCACACAGAGGGTTTGCCAAGTGTATCTTTAAAAACACACATGAATTTTGTATTGGGTCGTTAACATGCCACATTAACTGCTTCTGAAGGATGTGAAGTACATAAAAATGTAAAATACTGACTTATCTCTAATATTTTTTTGATGGCTTTCAATAGAAATAGACAGATTCACATCTTTGTAGACTTTTGCTACTCTGATAACTAACCTTGGAGAAAACAAAACTTATTTTTCTGCTTTAAAAATTTTCCTGATCAATCTGTTACTCTGGCTTCAGCTGAGTGTGCAAAGTGATGAGAGGGAGATGGACAGCCTCACTCTCTGAATGCTTTGGTACACAGCCTCCTCCTAATCATTGTTAATGAAGCACTGAAGAATGCTGCAAAGAAATATCAAACAGCATCACCTCGTGCTAACTTGAAACTGATTTAACTTGCTTTGTTTCTGCTCACCACATACATGAACTCCAGTTATATACAGTTTATGGGACATTGGCCCTTTGTAACATCTTTGCTGAAAATAGGGCAAATTAACTGTTAATAACAAGGGTTAACATGAGGATGATGATATTGCTGATTAACAGATCTGGGAAGAACGATTCAATATCTTCTTATTAGGCAAAATGTTAATCAGAGGTATCTGTGACAAAGTCAGATCTTCTTTATAAAGTTCAGCTAAGCATCCTCATACAGTCCAGTAATTACAGGCATAGTATTTAAGGCTTCATTACATTAATCTCAACCTCTTGGAATGTTAATTTTGAGTAAGCTTTACAACAGAAGTTTCATAGCAGAAATATACTTTTCAGAAATGTAACTGACTTCCTCTTCAACACCATTCACTTAAGACGATAAATTATTTGCATTAAATGCATTATTTATTATAGCATCAACATGCCTATATCAATGTTGTTTAGACAATTTATACTTACATTACTGGGCAATTATGAACAAAAAGGCAGCTCAGAACATCATATTCTCTGGTGCACATAGGGCAAAATATAAACAACAATAACTGCTACCTCAGGTTAAGCTGTATAACAAAAAGAGGCTAATAGACAACAGTGTATTTTATTTCTGGCAGCACTAAAGGTATTTTATGCACTGTACACAGGGAGAATAACAAGTATCAACACTAATGCAACAGAGCATTCAGACTATCATAGCAAGACTCTGTGGCAGAGTTAATGCTCATGAGTACCAGATTCAGGAACTAAAATTCATTGATGACATTGACTTGAAAGGTCCATGAATAACATTCAGCAGCTCAGCTTAGTTATTGCAGAAGTAAATGAAAGTTTTATTTTGAAACTTGAAAATTCCACCCTGTATTAGTTAAGCATTAAAGCTAAGTTGAATGACTAAACTGACAAGAAAATTCCTGATAACCAGAAATTTTCCAGTCAGTGTTTTTCATTCCAAAGTACCACAAGAAACGATGAAGCTGCAGGTTGTAAGCAAGCATACAGAAACATGTGAACTGTGTGCCTGAATCCACTATGTGTTGACAGGCCAGATGTATCAAGGAAACTCAGAGGGAAACTGGAGAGGCTCACAAGAAAAAAAAGGTTTCAGCAGTCCAAGCCATAGACTGTCTCAGGACATTGGAACCCAGGTTGTGCATGTTCAGCTGCCCTAAATACCTACCACTGGATAAACTGAACTTTCAGAGAAGGCAGACCTCATCTTAGCAAATTGTCCTGCTGGGCTGACCAGAATACTGCTCTTCATGTGTGAAACCCCCAAGGAAGACCTCAAGAAGTTTTCAATATTTACATACCACAAGAGAAGTCCTCAAGTTTTGGGCTTTGTGACAACATCCCACAATTTTTGTAACTCCTCTCATCCCCAGACTAGTTTGTTTATCACTCTGATGACAAAGCAATTCATGTTTGTATCTTCCTCAAGAAGAACAAGTCCATGTTACAAACCATCCAACAATTAATGTGAATTTTACACACTTCTCATACAAATGTTTCCAGGGCTGGTAGGAAGAATAGAGACACAATTTGCCTTCCTGTTCTTGCACACATGAAATTTTACCATCTCTTCTGAGAAGTAACATTGAAAACTGCTACAGGGCAGAATATCTTGTTATCTGCCTATAAAGACACCAAAGAAAAGAACTTTATCTTGCTTGAAAAGATATAAAGATCTTTCCTTTACATTTCAGTTTCTGCAGAAAATACCCCTTTTGACTATTCAGTGCACCAAACTCAGTGAAGTAGAGCAGCGTGAAAGCTGCCAGTGAGCAAAAGTAAAAAGAGCTGAAGTTTCACTCAGAAACGAGGGCGCAGGTCTCTGAATTAATGCCTGTGGAAGAAACACTTCCTATATACAAGAGAGAAGAGGATTGGAAAACAGCATGGCAGACCATCCTGAATCAACATATTCAGTGCAAGAATAACAAAATATCTTTTTTTTTTTAGAAAAAGTTATCTTTTTCAACCTACAGTAAGTCTATGGTCCCAGGTATATTGAGAAAGCTTTGCTGGTGTGTATCAATATATACAATACAGTCAGAGCAGTTTGTGTGTAAACACAGCTACATCAGTGAATTGCAATTTGTTCTAGTAAAATAAAAATCTTCCCACACAGTTATTCTAAGGAAGTAGTTGATGTTACAGCCATTCTCACAGTACTATTTATCCCAGTTTATACTGCTATATTTGTATACAGTCCATACGTTGTTTAGGCATCCCTGCTATAAACAGTGCATCCCTTGCATGCCACGTACAAACTGTTTCAGAACGACTTCCCACTTCCCTCCTTTT
Organism: Sterrhoptilus dennistouni; assembly: GCA_013397095.1. Lineage (NCBI taxonomy): Eukaryota > Metazoa > Chordata > Aves > Passeriformes > Zosteropidae > Sterrhoptilus > Sterrhoptilus dennistouni. The sequence goes on along the minus strand of VWZU01003049.1, from coordinate 125,242 downwards.
CCAGTGTGCTGACTTACACACAAAGCCATCAGTAAGGCAAACATAAAAGAAAATGTATGTCTTCCTTGAAATCCTTGAAGTGCTTCAGCCTATACTCCCTGCTCTTCACAAAGCCACAGCCCTCAGCAATTTGCACCACACCATTTATGCCAGCAAACCCTCAAGCACCAAGACTTCCTATCTGACAAGGGATTTACTAAACACCACCACCCACCTGCAAAAGCCTCTCCATTGCATGCTAATATCCATGCCTTTATAAAACATGAAGATAAAGTTTCATCTCCTCTCTTTCTTTCTACCAGGAGCTGCAAGGATCCAAGGCCCTCACTGGAAGGTAACAATTGAACTAAGAGGAATGAAGCAGCATTACATTTAGTGATGCACAGGGGCTCCAGTAATCTGTCTTGCTAACGTCCACAACAAAAATACCCGTGGGCTTAGTCTCCCAAAAGCAAGGCTCTGTTTATCTGACTAGTGCTTTAACAGTTGTTCTCATCCACTTCAGATCAGTACAATCCTGTCCAACTCCTGCAAGTGAAAGCTCTCCAAGACAAGAGCTTTCCTAACTGAGTTATCTCCCTACCTGGCAAGTGTTTGTATTTTACCCAACCTGACTAACAGCATATGATTTTACACTTCTGTGAGAGCAACAGCTTTTGGTCATCTTAGAATGAAGTGAAGGTGGTGTTTACATTCACTATGGTACATTTTGATGGCATTCCTGGGAGGAAACTGATTTCAAATATTGACCAGAGAAATCTTCTTCATTATTTATGCATTGTGAAAATCATCCAAACTTAGATCTTAAATATAAGGTCTAACACATGCAAGATTACTCAGTAAAAGATATATTAATATCATGATACTTACAAAAAGCAAAAGCAGAAGTGGAGTTATAACAATGCCCTGGAAGAGACAAACAAAATCAGTCTGTTAGTCAGGGAGGCAGAACAATCTTCACTTTCTTACCTTAATGCATGGAAATACACAGACATCATTTAACATCATAAAAAGTAAGTAACAAGCTCAACTTTGCTCTTCACTGAGCATGTTCTTTAACATTTATACAGCAATCATTTTATAAACCACAGTCAGTGCCAAGTACCTTTTTTTACCTTTTTGCACCTAAGCCCCTCTGTTCTAAAAGATGTGATATACAGAAACATGGATCATCTATTAAAAAAACCACATATTAAAGCTCTCCCCTCAGCGTGCTGTATCTTAACTTCACTAAGCAGCTCCTCCTTAGGGGGAGACTTGATCAAGTCCCATGCCACCCAGTCCCAGGTCCTCTTCTGAGCAAAAGCTGCATCAACTGTGATGAATTAGGTGTCGTGACTGTGTAATGTAAGCAGATATTCCCCAAGGAAATGAGCTGAGATCTCAAAACTCATTTCACTTGATTAGACTTCATGTCTCACTGGTAGAAGGCAAGTCTTTCATCTAATTTAATCACACAGGACCACCTCGGCTTTCCACATCCCCCAGGCAGATGCAAGCAAAAAGATTTGTTGTCTTCACTGACAAGGAACAGGTTTAAAGCTGATGATTGGACAAAATAGAGGATTTTAAGTTTCATGAAAGCAAATCTCAGAATGAGTTGTTTGGGTTGGGAGTTAACATGACATGCATCACTTTCATAGCTGCAAATAGCAATTCCCCATCATCCTTCCATCTGACTTCAATCTTTTATTATTGCTCAATAAAATGATTCCATCATTTAATGCATGCTAATTCATAGAGCTGGCTCAGAACTTCTCTAGGCCAGGACTATTCTTCATCCAGATAGGTCACAAGAATAGCTAGCTTTTCAGCTATTCACAAACTTTATTTTTAAAGGACAAAGGTCCAAAACACACTCACATTTATCCAAAAGGGTGCTTATTTTATGTTTTATTTAGCTTATTATTAAGCTTTAGCTTTATTTAACAAGCGAAAAACAACTGAACAAAAAACCCCAATTGTCCCCTACTTTTCACTTAACTTTGAGTAACATGGCTTTACTTCAATCTCTTGGAAGAAAATATAAAGAAAACCCTTAAACAACTAGTTTTGTATTTGCTTTCTGGGTCTACAAAAAAAAACAAAATCACAGATCCTGATGGACTATCAGCCACAGAGAGTTCCTATTGTGTTCCTAAAACAAAATGCAACAAATAAATGCCACAAATTAAAGCAGACAGGAAGGAACAGGGAGGCAACAGTTAAGCTGTGCAACTTAGAGGTTCTGCAGAATTTAAAAACATATTTCAAAATAAATAATATATGCTATATCTGACTGCCCCACAGCCCAGCTATCCATAATAATTTATCTTTTTGCAAATGTCACAATTGAGATAGATCATAAAAGACTGAAAAGAGAAGTAGAAGCAGTAAGAATTGCTTCAGGGAGTCACTCACTATTTACAGGAGGTCTAGACCAAAATGCAGATAACAGATATGAAGAAATATAGGTGTTGAAGTACAGCAGCTGGAGAGGAAGAAACAAAAGTTGAGGAAGGGAGGAGGCATCAAGGGCTGAACTGATACTTGCATACAGCAGAATCTATGAGGAAGAACTGACTGCAAGATCTGTGTAATGTAGGGACAACACAGTCACTTCATCAGTGGCCAAATTCCAGCTTTTAGAGACAACTGCTCAGAGTACCTGAGCCAGACTTTGCCCTTCTTCCCCTTTCCCCACTGCCAACTACACTGTACACCTCAAATACTACCAGACATTTCCAAGTGCCTGAGTGTTCCCTCAGCCTCCCCTAATTTTGGGACAAGCAGAACACCACTGCAGCAGGGCTCCACCTTCAGGCTTTTGCACAAGTGAGGAGGAGCATAGACGGAGCAGGAGGTGATGCTCCAAAAGCATTCTGTACACCAACTGAGCACAGGGAGAAGAGAGCACAGCCAGCTCTCCTCTGAACCTGAATGAACCCATTGATTCAGCACCATTAGTTATTTCTTACGTGCTTCCTGCCTCAGCGTGGTTTTATATGTTAACACAAAAAACCAAAACAACGAAACCAAACCAAAGCAACCTTTACCTTGTTGCTCAATCAATGGTGTCCTTCCTCCTTGGGATTGGAGCTGTGACTTGCTACTTAATTACTTCAGAAGCTTGCCCATATTAACACAGTGGGCAACAGGCACTGCTAATTCAAAGCATGTGTCACAAAAGGAAACTGCACCTCTGTGACAGTAACACCTCTTGCAATTCTGTAAGTGGCGAGCAAGACAATCCTCCTATACATCATAGAAAGATTTCTGACTGAGCATGCTGCAAATCTAGCATTCAAAAGGTCAATTTTAGCAATTTGTTATTAGATTTTGCTATTAAACCTGGTGATCTTAATAATCAGAAGTGGGTTTCCTGTTGCCTCACCACAGAAAGGATTTACAAGGTTGAACTTTTCCATTTGCAACACACACACAATTCCCTGGGAAGCTAAACAATTACCTGACAGAATAGACAAGTTCATATTAAAAAATAGATGCTGTTGCTGAATCAGAGTAATTTGATGTTAATGTTTTATTTTGATAAGGAGTGCCAGTTTGAAAAACCACAGGGATTACATTAAAACCAAAGGGGTTTTTTTCTTCAGTCAGTAGTGCAGTGGCTGCTGTGATGGTTTACAGGTGGAAGCAAAGCATGATTTATTCAGGGAGGGAACCTCTGTTAGCCAACCAACTGATGGAACTGCTAAAGAACAAACTTTGGGGATGTAAAGCCTGAAAACACTGATGTGCTTTGATGTGCTGAAGCCCTTATCCTTGGGTTCCTGCCCCAGATCTAAAGAAGGGCTTACCTGACCATGGTGTATCTGTCTAACAAAAGGCATTACCTTTCCCTGCACACACATTACCTCTTCATTAGGAACATGCTCATCAATGTGCTCGTGAGCATTACGCGATGCATCTCAATTCATACCCACTAAAGAATAACAAATAGAGCACTTCGAGTCTAAAGCCTACTGACAGAAAATATAGGAAACAATTTACATTTTGAAGGGAAAGCCCAAAGTCTGATTCACTAAGAATATATAAAATGTGGAAGAAAACAGTTACTCCAGAGCCCAGCTCACGCTCCAGCAGAGGCTTCACAAAGATGAGAATATTCTGACACTGGCACTGTAGCTGCTTTCTAAGATTGCAATTGGCTGAGAAGCACAAAGGAAGCTAAAAATTAAAATAAAGATGACCATTTCTAAGTCCATCGGACTGAGACTATCAGAGAAGAAAATGGAACTAAATTTGACGCTTTTCCCTGCCTTGCTTTCCAGGCAAGTGCTGTCAAATACATAGTGTATGGAGATAAACAGATTGTAGGTTAGCACTTCCAGCAAAAGCTGAGCATCTGCCCTTGAGAATGCAAGGTCATTACACAGTTTTAGCATCTTCAAAGTTCGGGGGGAGTGTGAGGCTTCCCGGCTGCTGCCCACAATGGAGTCAAAGTTGTAAAGTGACTGCCGTTTGCTATCTGCAGAAAAACTTTCAAGAAATCCATTTACACCTCTGATGTGAAAGACTGACTGAATATATTTCAATGATTTTAGTGGAAAGGGCAGGAAAAAAATCTCAGCCTGACATGAGACCCTGATACAACATAGGAGTCTGAAGATATTTGGAAATATCTCCCTACAGTAAAGATCATGAAACTGATTATATTTAAGAGAATTTAAATATAGGTTTTTGTGCGCAAGTATGTACATAAACATACATATTAACAACAAGAACGCACTTGGAGATCCATTAAATTCTTATTTGTTTTGATTAGATAAAATTGCTAAGAGGTTTTCTATAGGTTTCATCCAGTACAGCATTGCTGTAGAGCAATATTAAAAGGTGTTTATCCTCCAAAAGAATATATAAAATCAATACATGGAATTGGCTGCCAAGTCAGACCAGGGAAGGGAAGTCACCTAATGAATTTGAAACTATGGTGGCAAATCATTAAGAATGAAATTATGCAAATAGGAAGAGAGAGGTGGGCACAGATCCAGAGGGACACATGGTAGAAGACAAGTAGGGATTATTGTAATGAGGCATGAAATACATGTGAAGTTTCCTTCGTTTTCTTTACCCACAAATTTCCCATGCAATTTTTCATCATTCTTCACAGGTCATCAGTACGACAGGCATGTGGCAACTGCTAGTGAGAAAAACCTAAACCAAAGTCACGTCTGGTTTGTCTAAAGAACCAGGGCTAGAAAGCAAAAAAAGGGTTTTGTAATAAAGGTGCAATACACAAATGTGCATTTTTCTGAACTCAATTACCTACTCATGCTTAATGCTACAGAGGGTTCTGAATGCTTCATCAGAGCAGGACACAAAAGAAGCAGAAGTGTAAGCAATGTTAGGTAAAAACTTACTGGGCAGCATTTCCACGCTACTACTGATAGGGTAAGGTGTGAGAAAAAAGCTTATGAACACTAGATAGTTTCATCAGAAGGCAAGCATAAATGAAAAACGAAACTCAGTCTTCTGTGTACAGTGGTATTTCTCAAATTACTTTATTTCAAGAGCTGCTGGCACCTTTTGGAAAAGAAAGATCAACCAAAAAAAAAAAGGTTAACTCAGCTGGTTACAATATGGGGTTAATAACATCAAAAACCAGCCTGCATACCCCACCTCATCACCCAACAAACAAATGTTCCAAACACAAAACTATGGTTTTCATGATTACAATGAGCAGAAACGTTATGTCAAATTATGCATTATTTCTATTTATGTATTTTTCCCCCCTTGATTTTGTGCTTGGAAGTGTGTTTTCAAATTATTTTTCCTTTATTTTTACAAGTTTGCAGAAAACTTTATAATGTCTCACATTTTAAAAAGAGAACCCTGCCTCTAGAAAAGTGTTTCTAGCTCTGAATTAGAAGTAGGCATGTTTGTGAGCAACAGGACAGCTAGTACCAAAGTTCTGACAGAACGTTCTTCAAAAAAAAAAAAAAAAAANCAAAAAAAAAAAAAAAAAAAAAGAAAGTGGGCATTCCTAAAGATGGAAAAGCTGATTGTTCAGGGTGTTCACCAATGTGACAGAGATTGTAAAGACCATGGCAGCATCAGAGCCAACTCTAAGTCTATTCAAATCAAGGAGCACAAGAATCCCACTACCCTCACCCCTCAGACTGGTCACAGCTCCACAGCTCCACTTCACAGCATCGTCCCTGAGTAAAAACACTGTTTACCACCTGTGATACCACATTATTCATCACCTTGAATAAACTGATTTAAAGTGTACTCCCATGCCAGACTGCTTTGCAGTAATCTTAACTTTAGATACCATTTATAGAATGATTCCTTCTGCCAAAGCACAGCTTTCACACACCAAAATCCTCAGAAATTAGCTGCCTTCTCCCTTTTTTCACTTGTCCCCACAAAGCTTTAGAACTATGCAGAGCCTCTTGACAGACACCACAGATCAAGATAAAAACCCCTGTACTAAATATACATATTTGGTCCCAAACCAGAAGGGCAAACTCCACTGAAAGTCAGGTTGGGATCAAGTTCTTGTGAAACCACAAGTAGGCACTGAATGCAGAAGCGGCATAACAGAAAAGAGCCTGATAGCAAGTGCAGAGGCAACTGTGAGTTTTACATATCTCAGGTTTTAAGTACTAAATCATTTGAGCATGAAGATTTCAAGTTTGTAACTGAAACTATTCCAAAAACATTTCAGTGCCTTAGTATTTGGATCCAGTGGCTGCAGGAGCCTCATTGAGAGACTATCTTTTGTAGAGTTCTTTAAACAGCTTTTAATATTTTTGTAAGCATGGCTATACAAGCTATGTTGTTCATTTGGCTTGGTGGCAGCAGAGATGACAATTTTCTGTTGACTGAGATGTTAAAATTAATTTCCATAATATGACGTCTTTCCCTCCCATTTCTAACTTTGTCCCCATGTAAATGACAAATGTTTGGTTTTATCTCTTGCAATCTCAGAGATTAAATTACAGCTTTCTCATATTCTTGTAATTTCAGTCCTTTCCCCAAGATGCAACTTGTGTCCCTATGTTGCTCCCCCATGGACATCACAGAAGCTCCTGGTGTCAGATAATTACTTGCCTTTTGTTTTCCAATTCAATTATTTTCAAAATAATTTCAAGTATAAAACTCCTACTGTACATTCCTCTTCTGTCAGCTACTCTAATGACATTGTTGGTTCTAAGAAGGCTTATACAACTGCAATTATTCAAAATAAAATATGTAATTTAGCTCTCTATGTCTTGTTCTATATGAAATGACTGTTCTGAAAGCTGGAAAGAACAAAGGCTTATGAACTGATGCTTTTTAGGATGCTTAATACACCCATTCTCCCCACAATAAATAAAAGGAAAGTCTTAAAATATATTGAAAATAGTATGAAGTTAAGTTCACACATTTTTGGTAAAATGATAAATATTGTACTCCACAAAGATAACAAACTACAATACAAAATCTAAAATACAATTCTATTTAACCCTAACTCAACTATAATTATAAACAAACACCACAACAATAGCTGTAGTCATCCAATTAGGCCAGTATTAGATTTTAATAATAAAACTGTGAAATTAGAAGCATTGCGTCAAAATGGCTTTTGATTCATCAGAGGGGCCAAAATATACCAGATTTCATATTAACTATGAGATTATACAGAGGGCTTTGTGAGTTGTTCCAGACATTGTACCACCTTTCTTCTGTTGTGTTAATCTAGTGCCCCCAAATTGTGGGAATGGACATTAATTTGGAAAAAAAAAAAAAAAAAAAGATGAGATGATGTTAAATAGCTTACCAGTATCAGATAACAGCAGAAATCAAAAGCATTTCCAGTATTTATTAATAATTACTATTTGCAGATGTCCCCCTTGCCTACATTTTATACAAGTGTGAAAAAAATGCAATCAAAAGGAATGTGAGCAGCCAGAGTTCAGTTCTTTCAACAAAACAGATCAGAGAAACAAGAAACACCCTGATCTGAACTACCAGCAGTAACACTACCACACTTGTCACAGATGAAGTGTAAAGAATAAAACCAAAAGGAGAGAGCATTTTTTTAGTAAGGTTAAAGGAGTGAGTTTCTGGTATCAGATTGAGCATTAAACCAAGAATAAGGAAAGAGTATTTTAGAAAGGTAAAACTAGAGATAAGCCCATTTTGCCTGGCTTTCCCAGCAGAGGGCATCTTAAACACATTAGAAATTTTTCTTACACAGCAACAGAATAGTTCAGAACACAGCAGTAATGACCCTGAAGTTCTAAAGCAACTATTAAAACTTTTTGTTGCTTTGCGGGTGATACAGGGGTAATATCTGGAATGATGCACAAAATACAACACAAATCTCAATCACAGTTGGAAATGACCACTTCCATTAAATGACCTGAAACCAACAGTTAGGTGGGAGCTGGCTGGCAGGGTGTGCAATAGCTTCTACAACAGGTGGGATCCCAGGTGCTGCTTCTAACCACACCACCCAAGTGCTGCAACCTCTCCACAGCAGCTCCACAGCTCTGTGTGTGACCGAGGACATTCCAGTGGGCCTTTGCTCACATTTCTGGAACAGGATCAAGCCACAGCCACCAACTTTATGCAACTTTTTCTTGCCTCTCTCTTGTGCAAGGCATTTAACTCAGCTGTCTTGTTGCCATCTTCAGTGAGTTAAAGGATACTGTCAAGCCTGCTGGAGGTACATTTTTTGCTTCCCATTTCCTCTTCAGCTGCTTTTGCTGACCATCACTCCTGGCCTCAAGACTTTCTTCCTCTCCTTTACCTTCCACCTCAATGGAGCCTTTTAAAACTTCATGCTCTGCAGATATTTTTCCTAATTCCAGCTGATTAAACCACTGTCTGTTCTGATTCAAGCCAATTTCTCATAGGGTGTCAGCAGAGAGCAAGATCACTAAGGTTCTGTATGTCAGGACAGGAGTTTATACACTGGCATTAAGTGAACCTTGGTTATAGGAGAAATAAAAGTGAGAAAGGAACTTCTAAATCACACCCTTACTCTTTTCAGATTGACCCCCTTGTCTTTGCAAAAATCACTTGGACACAGTCCTGTAATTTCTACCACTGCAAGCAGGTTCCACACCACATGAGCATGACCTCCGTGGGACTGAGGAAGAAAGGCACAGAGCTTGTAGGATTAGGGTGTCAAGCTTTAAGCACAGCCCTTCCTTGGAAAAGGGTTTAAGATATAATAAGGATATAATAAACCCTATTACGTATGTTGGAGTGTACTTAAAGTGCAAGGTGTATTAGTGCAGTGTTAAGGATGTGCCACAGTTTCTCCTTTGTTTGGTACATAGAAAATAAAAATGCAGCAGCAGTAACAAATATGTTTCACAAGAAAAGGTTATTTTTGACCAAATTTTTAGTCTGTTTTCTTAAAGAAGAAAGTTAAAAAGAATCTAAATTTCCCCTGTATTTGGATCCATGCCAAGTCACAGGCAAATCTGAATTTAAATTACTAAGAAGCCATTCCCAGCAAGGCATGCCAGCCTCAGCACCTCTGCTCCACAAAGACATGTGGCACTAGGACAGGATGGCACTAGATGGTGCTGTGGGACCTTCCAGGGAAAACAATCTCCTCATAAAACACAAGTTATTGCATTGTTCAATTAGCCAGAGAGTTGATTCTGTATTTTGAGACACATTGAAGAGTACTAAGTCCCAACAAAAGAAAGCAGACCCACAGAAATGGAAGGAAGACACTAAGTAAACATTCTGCTTTGATTGGCACTGCTTTTTGGAGTAGCTAAGTGCCGCCACTCCACTGGAAGGCTTCTCGCCTCTCCTTCCCAAAGGAAAAGGATGCTGTTTTTATGCTCTGCACCAGCCTTGCTTTAAAGGGTTCTAAACAGAACTGAAGCAGTCCCAAGTCACAGCTCCAACAGGCAAAGTCCCCACAAGACACTTCTATCGTTCTTTGGGACTGGACCTCACCAGCCTTTAACAGACACAATTTTATTCTGGTCAATGTTTAAAAAATTATTTTGACACGATAAGATTTGAATTAATGAAACTTTGAATGAACTAATCTGTGCATTTACAAACTTTTCCTGCCATGATGATCAGTTGTGTGAAAAAAACCAGAAGCAAAAAAGAATGATTACAGAAACCTGAGGGGAAAGTGATGGCAAAATCTAGAGAAATGAGCAGTTATAAGCAGTTATCAAAATTGATTCTACTTATTTCTTTCTATAGCTTTCCATGTAATTGAAAACTATTCAAGTAGAACGGCCTCTGTATAAAGACACCACCAACAGATAAAGCAAAACACATTTTGTTAACATAAACACTATGTTTAAATAAACTGATCTCCTTCATTTTTCTTCAAGCCAAAAACCTCAAACAGTACAAGTATAAACACTGCAAAACCTCTTCTTGACACATGCAAAGAAATAAAAGTTTTATATAATGGGCAGGAGCGATGTGCCAATAAAAACCTATAAGGGTTAATTTCGCATCAGTAGTAGTAAAACACTTTCTTAGCATTGCAAAGGTCTCTTGGTGACCTGCTATTCAGAAATATCACCTAAAACTTATCACTAAAGTGCTGGCATAATTCTCCACTCCCCCAAAATGTGGGTTTTATCCTTATTATCCATGAGATGAGATGAGATACTATCCCCCTCACCCCAAATCAAACCAACAGCATAATTTGTCTGTAATTACTGTTATGAATTAGATAGGTTACATTGGCTTTATCAGAAAAATGTCTCAGCCAAAGTGCTACCTGCACTCTGTAAGGTGAGAAATGCCCTCCAAATCTCCCAGGATACTTCAAGATCATTTCCAAGTCTGATGGAAAGTTAAGATATCATCAATTAGTTTCAGAGTGAGCTCACTCATGTATTCTTTCTTTAATCTTTAGTCTAAGTGCCCTGAATTGTTTTAATAAAATGTACGACAAAGCTCATTTAATCTGTTTCCACTCTTATTCTCAGGTAGCATTTCCACTCAGCATTGAGTATTTCCAAGGCCAAACCCAACCCAAATGCAAAGAAGCCCATGCATAGACACAAACCCCCCAAACCCAGCCCCCAATATGGTAATCTATATTGCTTGTGTTCTGTGCTGCCTGCCTGGCCCCAAGTCATCAATAATGAATAGAAATGTACAGCTACAGCAGTAGCCTGTGTCATGGGCTTGTCAGGGATTTTTGAAAAGGAACAAAAACACAGGTCTGCCATTTGATTGTGTCTTCTTCTGCAAACACAGGAAGGCCAAAGCAAAGTGGTATTTAAAAAGGGGTAACATGATTAACCCTTTTTGTGTGAAATGAATCATTTCCTCGGCCATATAGATTAGAAAATTATTTGCTTGCAATGCAACCAGTATTCTCCTAGGCCTGAGAATTCAACAATAATGTTGATTCTGAGCCCAGGGAGGAGAGGTTTTTCTATTTTAAGATAATGAATACATCCTCAAGAGGAGTCAAATACCACAGTTTACATAGAGGGAAAAAGGATTTCTTTTTTTAGGAAACCAGTAAGTTCAGTATCAAATAAATTTTGTTCTTGAAGCAGAAATTTAATGCATGCACATATACACACCATCAGTGAAAGCAATGGCATTATTAAAAATTATGCAGATCCTCATGAATAGGCTAGAAAATGTGGAAGAAAAAAAAGAAAAGGTGGTACTTGTATTTATTATTTCTTTTCAAATGTTCCCAGATACATTTCTACAGACATTATGACTGTGGTCTTACAGGAGTGATTATCTCACATTTTACAAACAGAACACACCAGCTGGTACACTACCAATCCACCCCCTGGGGAGGGTGGGTGGCAGACTACAAAATGTCTACAGGACACACACAAACTAAACTGATTGAAAACCCAAGAGTAAACCCAAATCTTTCTTGCTTTCTACATCTGCATAAATTCCAGAAAAAGTCCTGCATTAATATATGTAATTAAATAGAAACATTAACAACAATAGTAGATGAGTACATATTCTCCACTTTGGAAGACTCAACTGAAGATGCACCCTTGTCTTCAAAAAACCTGGAACTAGACAAATTGAGATAATTTATATAAGAAATGAAACTATATAAACACAAACTTCCAACATGGCATCAAAAGCAAGACATCTCAATTCAGATAACATTGCCGGGCCTTCTTCTCTAGAAGTCAGTAACAAGAAAAAGCACATGGTTTAAATACAACTGAGGAAAATCTTCAGAAGGTAGCAATCAATAATACAATTTAACCAGCCTACTCTGCGTTCTGACCTAACGTTATCTTGTGATAACTGTTTTTAATGGCTAGAGTGGGATATTACAGTATTCAGCTGAGCTCGAGTGGGCATAAATCGCTGAACGTTCATGGGTTGAATATGTTATTAATGACTGTGAATAAGGAAAAAGGACCATAAACCACCTTTCTGTGGCAGATAATAAAATAACTGTCTCAAAATCATAAGTACGCACTCCAGCACGCTAAGGTTAAAAACCCCCCAAACTACAGAAATGTGATTCTCTTTAAACTAACTGATTAAACTGAGATAATTTACTTACAAAAGAAACTTTATGCCACTTAAAGAATTCCAAAAATTATTTCATAGCAGAAAAAGCTCCTTCTCAATTCTAATTCCAAATGCACTTCAGCATGACTACACTAAATATAATTTTGCAAATTCTATACAGTCAGTAAAAAGTTCTTTTTTCCTAGTGACATCCTTTTGTGGTTTTGTGAGTGCTCAGATACCCTTCCTCCAGCCTTCTGCTAAAACACAGGTTTGGCAGCACAAAACTTCTGCCTTGTTTTGAATATCCCCACAGAACACACAATCTACTCAGCACACATTTTAAAGGGCTGAATATGCACATCTGCAACAAGAAAATGCAGGGGAGATTCTCATATGTGGTAGAATGGGCCAAAACCTCATTCTTGTTATCAATGCCATATGACCCTTGGAGCATCTTGTGATCTTTGTTTTTAAATCCATCTGCTTCAAACACATTCATTTTTTGGTGTGTTATTCACTAGACACCGATCTCACGTTCAAGAAAAGACCAGTGCCTTTGTTCAGTATCACACTGTTGCTCAAGTGACAGTGGAAAGGCAAAAAAGTCAGGCAGAGGCATCCTAAAGAACTGCTTAAAAAAACCACCACCACAACAAAAAACCCAAACAAGAAAACAAGCAGGAAAAGAAAAAAAAAAAAAAAAAAAAAAAAAAAAAAAAAAGAGGAGGGCAGCAAACAAAACTTGGCTTTGTATTTCAATTTCCTGTATGGGTTGTGCTGCTCCAACTTGCCATCAGAAGGAGGCTGCTTTTCCCCTGTCTGATACAAATACTGGTTTTGCATTTAAATCATCTGTCCTGAAATATGGGTCTTTGATTCAGTAACATAACAGAATATTTCCAGAGGGGGAAAATTGTTTCTGAAAACAAAACAGTCCTAGTCTAGCAGAGACTGTCTAGGCAGGGAAGGGAGCTGGTGTGTGAGACTGGAACCAAAGGAACAGAAAATATTTCCCTCACAGCCCCCACAGCAAAGGCTTTTTTTGATTCCAGCTCTTAAGAGCTCAAATGGCAAGACAGTGTTAACTTGGAAGGTGTTTCTAATTTTACAGAGGTAAAACAAGAGAATGACTAAAAGATGTTATCCAAGATTTCTACCTTCCTCTTCTCAGAGCAAGAGTTTTCAGTCTACTTTGTCCTCAGGGAACCACAGCACCAGAGGTGGCTCCTTTGTGACTCCTTCTCAGGCTTTGCCCCAGCTCTTCCCAAAGAGCCACTGCCAAGGCTGGAAGTTCACAGATTAGACCATTTGTGGACTTATATTTATAAAAGCTTCAGTCCTCTGGATCCAGAATAATTCTCATTCTACAAGAAGAATATATTCCTTTGATAAGTGGAATCCCTTGTAATTACTCAGTTAAATGACATGTCACACACATTCACAGATCCTCAGTAGCTGAAGGGACAAAACATATCCCTAAGGCCTTTGATTTTACTGAGGTTTTCTAGGATTTTTGAACCAACAAGAGATTTGTTTGTGCCTATTTTGTGTGCCTAAAACTTTTCATAAACTGTTTCACCTGCTGGGTGGCAGAGTGGACTTCTGCACAGAAGTCGTACAACAATGAACTGAATGGCTTGCTATCCATCCCTACCCTAAATATGGGAATTGCAGGGAGAGCAGCAAGATTTAACTCATTCTAAGATAAATAACTGGCCTCCTTGATCTAAGATAAATCAGTGATATACAACCTAATAACACATTACACATCACTGCGATCCACCACTGTGAAAATCACAAAACCAACCCATCACTCAGCTCAATATTACTTGATAACAACCAATAGTTACTCATTACAGGGCAGTTTCGATACCCATAACATGGAAGAGTTAAACAGCCTCATCTTGGTGTTAAATATTGGTTCTGCTTGAAAATGAGAAACACACCTCCTGTCTGCCTAAGTTTGAAAAGCCTGTCTCTTCAGAGAACAGATCCATACCCACCAGTTTATTCACTACCAGTTTATTGTCAGCCCTTTTCATTTTAAGTGCAATTTCCATGTGAAATTTTTACTGAACTCTTACTGTATACTCTCACACAGGTGACAAAGCCAAAAATAACTGGTTACTTTCAATTACACACAACTATTTCATTTCTTTTCCAAAGCAGTTTCAGGCAATGCAAATGCCCATAATACAGGTTGGCAGAACACCCCAATGGGCAAATCAGGGCTCTATTACTAAAAGGCCACAATGCCATCATCCCTCTCATTTCTGGATCAGACCAAAAGGACATCAGGCTACCTCATACACAGAGCAAAAATAACCATCCTTGGAATGGTTATTATGATATATATAATTATAATATATATAATCCCAAAACCTTGTGATAGTCATTCCCATGGTACAAGCTATCTAAATACATACTTTTTTTTTTTTTAACCACTCTGTTTTACTGAGAAGGCACGTGAAGTAAAGAGTTGAAAGATTGCTTGCCAAATGCCTACTAGAGCTTTACATGCACACACACAAAAGATAAAACTGCTGAGTTATTTTTTATGTATCTTATGTAAGAGGGGTTTTTAAATGTAAATATTATACTTAAATTAGCATTTCTGGTTTGCCTACAATCAAAAGCCTCTAACATCACAAATCATGACAATGAGGTGGCCTAGCAACCTAGACAGACAGACACAGGAAGTTCAGTCAGTCAGTAATAAAAAGCTTTGGCTGTCTGGCTTCAGGGAGAAGAAAATTGCTTGGATGATCACTTCAATACTCTACTAGGTGATGCACTATTTTATTCTTTCTGATAGCTGCAGTTTAAAAGAACTCAAAACAGGAAAATGTACATGTAAAGGCTGAGCAAAGATGTGGACTGAAGCTTTATTTTGTTTTGTTTCAGATTCACACTTTTGATAGAGCCTAGGGAGCCAGAGAGAGAAGAAAGGGAACTGTCCCCAGCGCCTGACAGTAACAAAAGTGAAAACAGCTGCTTGAGTTGCAAGCTACCTGCAGAGTGCTCTAGGAGCAAGGGGCTCTGCTGGGGGGGCAACAACCTCTGCAGTGTTAGCAGGCATCACTGCAGTGCACTTGCCAGCAAAACAAAACATACTTATCAAATCATGGTCAGCATTTAATTGCTTATCATGATTCACTGAAAATACTCTGCCATTCTACTTGCCAGCAAATCTACATCTAAATGTACCCTGTGGTAAATTCACTACACTGTTCATGAGGGACCCAAGCCTGACCATGCTGTGAGCAACTACAGCTCCTCCCAGAGAAAGGAGGCATTCTGCCCCTAGCAGGAAGGTTTGTTTTTTAAAAGAGATGTTGTCAGAGCTGAGGATTTTTTTCTCCATCCTTCTTCACTCTAATTACATCTAGGCAGTAACAGTGCTAAACTGTGTGCTAACGGCAAGCTTTAAATTCTTCTGTCAACATGACTGACTTTTCTCTTCCCTAGTCATATTGAGGGTCATTCTTTTCTTTTTTGCCTCTTCCCAAAATGCTTTCCAAAGAGATTAAAATTATAACCCTTCAAGGAGCTGACTTCCAAGTACCTAACATACAAACCTGTACTCAGCAGGGCAGTCTATACTCAGCCCACACTCAGGCAGAGGCTCTCTGCATTTTTTTGTCCTATATATGTTTTTTCAATAACTCTTACTTAATCATAAGACCAAGAAACACCTCCTAACTCCATGACTAGTATCAACACCAAAAAAACTCCCAACATTAGCTTGTCTTCAGTCCCTCGCAACTACTGGCAACTCACTCAGACAATTGGCAAATAAATCTGCTTTGGTCATTTATCCAGCAAGCAGTGATTATCAAGATGAATATTTCCAGATTTGACAAGTAATTGCTGTATTAAATACCATAAGAGTACATTTCTCACAAGTTGATGGCCCATCCACAGAATTCTTATAATTAGCAGCAATAATCATTCTGGGTAAGTGACTATTCTCTTCCAAGGGTAATAGCATCTGCTTACATAAAGGGGTATTTTTGGCATATTCTCAAGGTCTTCTTTCTTCTGCTCTGCTGTCAGAACTCTCATTATGCACAGCACCTACGATGGTCCTGCATACTCCAGGTAATTAGCCTTTCCACTAATCAGAGAGCATCTCTCATTGCTGCAAACATACAGGACACTGATGGTTCCTTAACCCTGAAGTTTCCTTTGCTCATTTCTCAAAGAACTGACTCAACACTGGGTACCTTGAACTACTCTTTCAATGCACACTATTTAGAGCTTTCCAAATACAATAATTTCTGAGTATTTTGCTGGAAGCTGAATTTAAAGACATGAATTATCAATGTTTCAGCTAAAATGTATCCCTGATTGTTCCATTTCCTCCTAATAGTTAAGAAAATAAAAGCTCACAATATGTTTCTCTGTGACCATCTTCACACACCTTTCTGCTTGAAAAATTGATCTCCTTAGATAAAAACTAATTTACACCTGTGATTTATTAAGACAAGAAACTCATGTTTAGAGGGAAAAAGGCTGCAGTAAGTGTCTATGCTCTGACAAATGGCAAAAAATACAGCTGATTTAACAAATGAGTGCTCAATCAATGATGCACTGAGGCACATGACAAAGAGAAGTCAAAATCCATTACATTCAAGAACCTCCTTTAAATTCCACTTCAGTGCACTGACCCTGTTGCTCAATGCTAAAGACTTTACAAGGTTTTCGGAAACATTTAGAGAAGCTTTTGTTTTGGCATTCGCTCAGCTGCACCTCACAATTAACACTGCCAGACTCCTCTGGAATCAATTATTCATTAAGAATGACGAGCATATCTTTGGAGCGCCTTAACTCCACATCAGAAGTGTGTGAGGGATGATACATCCGTGTGTGCTTTGCAGAATAAAAGGCAGACTCTGAGCAGGTTTTAACGTTAAATGAGAACAAGGCTAAAAGAAGCGAAATCAACACTTTTAGTCAAAGTTGAGCTTCAGGCGAGCTGCAGGCAGTGCACAGCGTGAGAGAATTTGGCTCCAGAAAGTGCCCATGTGTTGACAGCTGAATAAGAGTTTGAAGGCTTAATGGTAAGAAATGTTCCTTACACTTTACTTACTCAGTTAACTACTCATCTTCTCCAGCTCTGACAGCTGATGACACAAACCCCACTCAATTCAACTTTTACCAGTTGCTATACAAACATGTTTATTGTGGTTCCCATGGCTAGTATTTTTACCAGTCAAACAAACAAACAAAAAAAAAAAAGCAGGAAATAATTTTCAGGATATAACTATCAAATACAATTGTGCTAAGAAATCAGGAATGCAAAAAAAAAAAAATCTGAAAGCTGCTCAAACTATAGAAAAACCCCAAATAATTTGAGTATATTTCTACAACTATAATAACGTGTAAAATAACCAATTGTCAATTTATGGTATGGTAGAACCTACTCTATTAAACACATGTGTTGGTGAGGAAGATATTTGGCCCTTTAACATAATTGAGGCACACAGGTTAGGAAAATCCTGTATTTAAAGCCCATGAGAGATCTAACTGGGGCTCTGAAGTTAGAAGGTGTAAATGGTTCTCCCCACAGCACACAGAAAAACCCATTTATCACAGAATACTTTAGGTTAGAAAAGACCTTCAAAATCCCATTTTCAAGTTGAAGTTATGAAGTTTTCAGTTCTTGCTTGTATTCACCTGTTCTACCTGGGTCAGAGTGAACAGCCAGATAGGACAGTAGGCAAGATGAGCCTAGAGTTACCTAGAATTTTTGCATTTTCTAAACATCACGAGTGAAGTCTAAAAAACAAATGAACAAACAATCACCAAAAGAAAAAAAAAAAGAAAATAACAACATTACCAAAGACAGGCAAATGGTAGAGGCATAACTGTTCAAGTGCTCACTGTACTACCAGGACAGAATTGAGTTTTCTGAATCTGAAGTGGTATTTAATAAAATCTCACAATCTAAGTGTGAACAAATCTGTAGCTGCTAAATAACATGTCAGTAAAATGCCAGAGGTGCCTAATACTCCTCTATTCTGCATGCCCACAGCTGCTGCTGTCCTGACTGAGAACAGCAGCTCTGCATTTACTTTCTACACATAGTGATAAGCACATCTTTTACCAAAATCTGGTAAATTTTGGTTTTGGTAAATTTCTGGTAAATAAAAAAGCAGGTCATTTGCCAAAGACTGGATATCATATCCCAGAACCTGATCTTACATTATAGAAATAATTTTAAAAAAACCCAACTCATCAGCAGCTGGGAGCAAGAGCCAGGCAATGCCTTCGAGCATCTGCAACAGATCCAAGCACTTCAAAATGAAGTGAAATTATGCTCTTCATGACTACACCTTGCTCCTTAGGTTATCAAGTGGCTTAAATGCCTAACCCTCACCAACTGGATTTTTTGAAGCTACCCAATTCACTAAAGACAGACACATGCCTAGAAACATGTAAAATAAACAAAAATAGAATAAGGAACTTAGAAGTGAAATTCCTCTTGAAATCAAATTAGGTACTTTGAAAAGTACCTATCGTGACTCTACAAAGCATAAAAAAAGGTAATTGTGTGCTTCAACAGACAACTGTATTCCTAAAATAATATTCATTATCATACATACTGTAAATATGTGCAAAAAAATCTCAATGTATTAAAATCTTGACAGGAAAAGAACTTAGTGTTATCAGACCAGCATTACTGTACCCAAGTCAGTAACAAAGAGCTTTAAATTGTCCTTGGAAGAATTCTACTAAAAGGTTTGAATTCACTGCACAAAATACCAGCTTTTAACATGCCTTTTGTTCCTGTTACACTTCCAGTGATTTCAGAGAACTCGGTTACTCAGCAATAATTGTTTCAAGGAGAAATAAAATATTATGATATCTCCCAGCAAACAGACTGATATTTCAACTGAAGTACAGTCTAAATCCTTACACAATTTCCTTTACTGTCCTGATTTGTTCTTTTTGTTCAGAGGTAGCACTTGCATATGTTATCTCTGCTTTTCAAAGAGAAAATAATAATTTAGATTCATATGTAAATTCCATGTTCCTTCATGGATTGTCACAGCAATGCATGACAGACTGTACAGTATTATCACTGAAAATAAAGTATCCTAAAGGAGAAAGAAAAGAGAAACAAGACAGAAAAAAACACTAGTAAAGGCACTACCAATTCTCTGTTCAGCATCAGAGGCCTGAACACAAACTATAGCTCTGCAATGTAAAGCTCCCAGCTGAGAGCCCTTTTGGACAGTTGGGTGTCAGGAATTTCTGCTGTATCACAGAGGTCTGTGTTCAATGACCAGTTTTGCAAATGCTCATTGTTGGAGCTCCCCATCATTTGTAAAACAGATCAAAGGGTCCCACTCAACGCCCCCACCCTGTTTATCCCTGTGTACGTAACCCTGCCCTCGGGGTGTTTATGAACAATGTTTAAAAGGCAGCAACGCGCACAGCTGATCAGACCAGCAGCTGATCAGTATTTAATCACCAAATCCAATAAGGAAACAAATGAGGCAGAGCACACGGGTGGAAAACAAAGGTAGGTGGAAAATGTTAAATGAGCCACCAATTTACAGAAGATAAAAGCACTCTCAGAAACAATTTACAGAACAATTTTCTTTTTACACGTTTAATAAACATTCTGTCAGAGTAAACGAAATCTCAGAAGCTGAAAGTTTTTTAAAAAAATCAATTAAAATGAAGTCACAGGGAATGGTGGGGAATTGTTCCTGGCAGTTATTTGATATAGTATGGTTAATATTTCTAGTCAGGCAAATTAACAGTTTGGCTGCTGTAGACTTGCACTCACACAATACATAACCTCTGAGGGTTTGTTCTAAAAATTACAGAAATGTATGCATAAATACTGCTGTATAGCTACATTTGAGATGTACAATAACAGTTATTTACTACACAGGCTCTAATACAAACGAATCCTACACTGCTAAAACCAGCTGAGAAGAATGTCTGCATCTTAAAATAAAAGTAAAAACCACACCATTCATTCCACAGGGTCCCATTTCACTAGGCAAAAATAGTTTGAAAGCTCTTAAATAAAAATCTGTTTCTCTAGCCAACTGTATCAATAGATGAGCTTTTCTTTAATACCATTCTGCTGTATAATTTGTACTGTGCCACACTCTATTGATTGAAGAAAATTCCAGCGAGGCAGTGTCAGTTTCTGTTTCTACAGGGAAACCACTGAGCTGAACAGTGAGGCTCCTAAGGTCAAATCAGGATGCAACTTGTGTGTTGCTACTTTAAAATTACATGGGGCTAATGAGGAAAATAATGGGAGGTTTGCAGACATAAGATAAACATCACTTTTTCTGCTCACTGTCCCATTAATGGAACTTGAATAACCATGTAAATTAAGGTATTTACTTTCCGTACCTTCTCATGAATAAAGTCATTTACATTTGCAAGCAGAACCTGTGTTTTCTTCCTATGCTTCAAGTCATTTGCCATCTCTACTGTGCTGCCAAGTGTGGCCACAGAAAGAAATCCATTTATCTTCCAGCTTATCTTGAGAGTGTGCTTAGGAGAAGCTGCTGCTCCTCAGCTTCTCTAGCTCATGTTTACATTAGAGATTTACCCACCTGCACTTCAGGTGCAGGGAAGGAGAGGGAGAGCAGCTTATCTTTATCACCGTGCTCTTTGCAAACACATTCCATTTCACATGGATGGTGAAAGTACAGAAAGGCAACTTGATGCAACTTTGCCTTGTTCAGAGGAAGAAATGGGGAAGAAATGAAAAGGGGAAGAAACAGGAGTGTTTCACAGGAGAGTTCATTCATTTATGTCTCAGCTGTACAAGCTGAATAACTCACCCTCAGCTGTGACAGAATATCTGCCTGGAGACACCAGAAGTGGATACAGAGTACCTCTAGTTTAGGTGTTTGGACACCTGTGAGTCAGCAAGTAAAGGGAGTTTCAGTCCTGCCCACTCTTCAGAAAAGAAGACTCCCTCTGTCCTGAGCCTTGGGCCTCTGGAGCCACAGCTCTGCTCTGATGCTTGGACAAGCCTTCATCCCAGCTCTCTACCTGACACACATGGTAATTCTGCCCGTATTTCCTGAGCCTGGCACTCCCTGTCAGTGACCTTCTTCCCTTATCCTGCAAAGATCTCACAATTACACACAGGTTTGTAACACAGAACTCAGAGCCAGCCAATGAAAAGCTTCCATACCTTCAGGCTTTTAAGGTCTAACGTAAAGGTATGAAAATTGACCTGACAATACAATGAAACAAAGGAAATATATCAATAAAACCAGCTATATTTGAACTAAAGAATGTGCAGACTAAACAAACTTCATGTTGGCCTGAGGCATTTCAGATACGTCATCCTTCCTGCCCTTCCCCACAGATCATACAAGATATTTATGAGTTCTGTTAGCACACACATGTTCAAAATAGTGAGCACAGACTGAAAGGATCAGCAATGTTTTTTACAAGCACTGTGCTTAATTATATCTTACTTTTTTTTAGTGGCTACTGGATTAAAAAAACCAAACCAAACCAAGCTATTATTTCAGCTTGCTCAGTGCCTCAGAAAGACTAAAAGAACACAAAACTGAAAAGTATCTCCCACCCCAACAACAGCATGAAGAATGTCAGAAGTAATGCAATTAAAAGAGCCACCTATTAAAATAACACCATCTCTCAACTAGCTAACTTTGATTTAAAAGAGCAAAATGATTTAGCAGAGAACAGTGCACACTTGCTAACCTTTCATACCATGTTAACAGGTCGCAGTACATTTTTCTTTGATGTTTGTTGTGAAGTCAGATTCAAAGAGCCTGTTCAGTTATTCTTCGTTACATTTATATTCTCCTCTGCTATCAATAGCTACATTAAAACACCAAAACAAATCCCCCACATATTTTTAACCTTCCGAGATAAGCCTGTCAGTGCACACAAGCATCATGTAACCTTTTTTTAAAGTAATAACTGAAATTACATGCTTTTGACTGCTGACAGATACAGTTTTGTACAGAAGTTTTGCTTGCAAAATCAAGATATACAGCTCAAATTATCGTAAGGGATATAGTTAAAGGAACAAATGGACAAAGCAGAGTAAGGACAGGTTACATACAGAAGGCTTTGCTCAGATTGTTCCTGTCTGTTCCTTACCCAAAAGCCAAACTTTAGACAGGTCTCTTGAAATGAATTATCTCAGTGAGTGACAGTCCTAAACAAGCAACAAACAAATGCAAGTTTTTCTGATGCCCATCCCTCTGAAGCTATATAGCCGTGCCTTTATCCTGCATGTAGTATTGTTTATTTCCAAAGATTTGCACTCAGTGAGCTGTTTTCCTCTTGATGGTTGAGACACTGAGATACCACTGCCCTACTATTTCAATACAATGCCTCAAGTAGTAGCAGGGAAGCACAGCTAACATATGGGAGAAATGGCAGAATCCTCTGGTTAAACCTAATGGAAGAACCCTCATCCCAGACATCTCTTTCCTTAAAAACTATTCTTTTACAACTGGATGCACGTATGAGGGGTTGAAGAGAAAACAGGACAAGCTCACAGAAGATAAAGCTGTTGAAATTCATTACATATACAGAAATAATAAGTAATTTAGGAAATACAGAGCTGGAGAGTGTGAGGGAAAGGTGACATATAAGAATAACCTGAACTTTAAATACAGTGCTCATTAACTATCTGCTCTAGCCCACCAATAGGGAAGGAATATTCCATCAGTTCCAGTACAGCAGATTTTGTTTGCCGCAAGACAGTGGCAGCCATCCATGTATAAAGTTATTTTCATTGAAGGAATATAGTGTTTCCCCCCCAGACTTACAATACAACTGAGCAGCCATGGAATCTCTCTCTGTTGTTTTATTACCTACAGACTAGGAGAATTTCAGAAATTAAGAAGACAGATTAATTACACTACAATTTAATTAAGTCTTTGAAGAATAATGGATCCAGCAGAAAGCTCTGTAATAGCACGATAGAACCGTGAAAGAACAGCGAGTTCAAAAAACAGGCTAAAAGGCCACAATGGCACAGAATCCCCCTTTCCACTGAAGTTCTCAGGATGTAGAAATAAACATCTCCACAGCACGAGCCCCAGTGACCACATCTGCAGCCTCCTCCTCCAGGACTACAGGGTCAGTGTGGATTATCTCAAGGATGCCATCTCTGTTAACAATCAGGGCCCCGGCACGGAGCAGCCGCCTCTTGCGCAGCCAAGAACCACAGCAGGCACAGAGTGAACATTCCCAGGGAACAGAGGGAACAAAGCCCGGCCCTGCACAGTGTCCTAATGAATCAGGATGTACTGCTGGTGGCTGAGGGATGTAAAATGTCCAAGCACTCGGAGAATAGCCCCAAGCTCTTCCCAAATGATGCGCTCCGGTATTACAGGGCTGCTAGCAAAATGTATCAGATTCTCCTGTACATGATAGTTATTCTTTTGGACAAAGAGGACAGATAAAAATAAATCGTAGAACAAAATCTGATACCTGGTGGAATAATAAAGATGTTCAATGGGGAAAGGTTTTCAGGCACTGCAAAATTCTGCAGAATTTCAGATGGCCAGGACACAGGCACAATAAATGCAAATGCATTCACTCTCATAAAAGTGTGGAAAACTTGGAAAAAGAAAATTCACTAGTATAAACATAAAATCTTATTCCAAGCAGCCTGAAAAGCTAACTATCAGTTAATAGGTATATGCAAGACAAAAACCACAAACTGACAGAGTTTTTGAAAATGGCATTGCGAATAAGCCATGACAAAAAGCGCATTTTGAAACTGTATAACCATCAACGGTCAACAAGATATAAAAAACTTAGTCATCTGTGTATTGAAATTATTTATCCCCATCCTGAAATGTATTTAGTTTCAAAATTAAGGACAATAATAACGTCTAGGGCTGTTTGGTTTGTTTTTTGAAATCCAAACAACCCCAAGTAAATTAGTTATGGTATCTATTAGTTCTACATTAAGACATCTGCATAAGGTGAAATTCTGCAGATGGATGTATTTATCTTACTGGTATCAACACATTCCCATCCAAAACCAGGATTTCACTTATCATATACTTGCAAGCCTTTGAAAGGAAAACTGTGAAGAGCTCTCTAGTAGCCATCTGTCCTTCCTATGCCAATACAATGTAGACAATTATAGCAGTATTCCTTTCAACCTCTTGAACAAAGTACATTAAAAAGGTTTGATCAAATCCTCTTTATGCAATATATGTCACATTCAGTGAATACAAATTGATGACCTTGCCCTTTGCCCTGGTAAACTCTGTCTTTCCTCTGTGAAATGGCATATTTGAACACAGTATTTTCTTAAATATTGCCCTGATTGTATATGGAGAGAACACAGACAGCTAAATGTTAATCAAACAAGTGAATGAGGTTTCTTAAATGCTCTTCTTGTACACAATTTTAAAACTCTCTCATTCACCTCAAATCTTCTGTATAATGAAATGCCAGATAGGAATATTATGCAAGTATGTTTAAAAAAATGGCATAAGCTCAAATTATTTAACAGTACCATGAAAACAAATCCTCCTTTTTGTACCAAAGCACCAAAGATTATCTCTAAAGGGAATACTATTTTTAAAAAAAGCTTGAGCACAAATTATGTTTAATAACTTCCATAGCTATGGACAATTCATTAGGCTGCTGTGACTGAAACAGGCTAAAGAGCACTTCTCCTTTTTTGTTCAGTTTAGTATGCAAATGGTTGTCAAACTGCCAGAGTAGCTGGTTGCACTGATTTTTCTACACTGCCAGTTAATCAGTCTCCTATTTCATCTGTATGCAACCTTCATACACACATACAGGAGAAACAAAAACTGAAAACACCCAGATAAGAGCTTACCTACAAATTATCAGGGAAGACTCAGCAGTAGAACAGATTTATTTGTGTTATTTGCTTTACAATAGCACTAAATGGTTAGATGAACCAATGTGCAGTGAACTGCATGTATTTATCAGGCAGTCTCTTCCTCCAAAAGTCTATAACCTGGCTTATGAGACACACATTAAAAAATCCCAGAGGACATAAAAGAGAAGCCAAGAGACAGATAGATATATGATGAGGTTTGTCTGGTTTTGTTGGTGCCCCCTCCCCCAGCTTTTTTTCAGTCTGGGTTTTTAATAAAACCCCCTTAAGAGTCACAGAAGTTACAAGTGATGGTACAATGTGAACAAGCACACCTGCCTGCTCTTGGGCTCCAGAATAGAATGGATTAAGTAGATAGTTATAGAAAAAGTTCAAGAAATTGAGACAGAGCTTTGTAAAGTGCCCATCCAGAGCATTCAAAGCATTTAACACAAAATCATGTGTAACAGGCTGGTAAAGACAACGGATTAAAAGGAAGTGTTAAATACAAAGTGTTATTGTCGTGGTGACTGCCACTGCTTGATCATCAGGAAGTCAGGAGGTGGCATTTGATAAAGCTGGTTAGTAGAAGGAGAAACAAAGAACACTCCATCTGTGTCACACGTATGCCACAGCTCATATTAGCAATGAAAAATAGAGAGAAGATTGTCCCTTTATTCATATTTTAGGGAAAAAGATGACCTTGCTGTAAATAAACAAGGACTGACAATTCTTCACTTTGCTTCATTGAGCAGATAAGATAGAACAGAGGTCCTCTCTGCAGAAGTATAGCCCACACTCAACTGATACATCACTGGCACCCACAAAGGGCATTTCTCCCCTGATTTCTTATACAAAAAGCGGAAGAGTCTAGGCCTCATTTGATTTAGGTACTCTAGAACACTTTTCTTTGGATTCTTTCTTGTAATATCCATACCTTTCAGAAGCATTGCCAAGTCTTGACTTTGCTATCAAACTGTGTGACATATCTCACAGATATTCAAAAATTAAACTGGAAGCCCTTAAACAGCTAAAAAAAAAAGGCAGTGCCAAAAATATATCAAGTGCTACTTATACCTCCATTTGGTACTACACATATAGTTTATCTAAACTCTTAACTTCAGCATTTGAAAACTAAGTGATTTCATGTAACTTTATCTTAAAAATATTTGCAGTTGTTCCATTCAAGCAAAAAGGATTTGAAAGCAGTAACATTTCTCCAGCTGGAAGGTACTCATCCTATTTATAAAAAGACAGAATATTGTGTACATGGTTTGCTATTTGGACTAGGGAGGGAACTCAGTAGAATCATGAGAAGAACATTATCAGAAAGACTGTGTAAGGACAAGTGTGTGAACTTACAGCATTTCCACTTTTTTAACCATAAGAATGGAATGAATTACAGAATCATTTTGCTTGGAAAAGAGCACTAAACTCATGAAGTCCAACCATAAACCCAGCACTGCCACATCCACCACTAAACCTTCTCCCCCAGTGCCACATCTACATGTCTGTTAGATGCCTCCAGGGATGGCGACTCCAGCGCCTCCCTGGGCAGCCTGTTCTAATACCCCACCACCCTTCCCAACAAGAACTTTCTCCTAATATCCATGTAAACCTCCCCTGGTGCAACTTGAGGCCGTTTCTTCTCATCCTATTGCTTGTTACTTGGCAGCAGAGACTGACCCCCACCTGGCTATAACCTCCTTTCAGGTAGTTGTAGAGAGATAAGGTCGATACGAGAGTGATATGAAACATGCTTGATTGTTTTTTTTCCTGGCTGTAGCTTGGAGCACTTCAATACTTGACAAGATAAACTTCAAAATATACTACCAAAAAAAACCCAGAAGAACAATTCCACCAAAAAAAGCAACTGCTCCTTCTAATCCTTCTGTTTTGTAGCAAAACATTACTTTAAGAAACCTTGCACTTTGGCACCAGACCAGTCCTTTCCATTGATTTTCACGAGGGCAGAACAAGGCACAGTTTCACTTCCATCTTCTCCAGCAAAAATTGTCATCTTTAGCCTCCTCTCCTTTGGCCACAGTTAACCATCTTTTCTTCTTCAGTCACACGAGACCATTTCTAAAATGGATCACAGATGTGATTGAGTGGGGGAAATAAACCCCTGGTTTTTGTTTTAAAACTCAGCTCATTTCACTGTTCTGGTCTGAAACACAGCCCAAGAAATCAACATGTTGGCACCTTTTATTTGCAGCGTGAGAGGAGCATAAAGCAGGGTTGCCACCTCTTAGACTGACTTTGTCACCAGAGAAGTCTGTAAGGAATTGCACCTCAGATTAAAAAATAAGAAAAAAAAAAAAGAAAATATATCCCATTTTGTTGGATCACACTTTCCTTTTGAAAGTGCTGTTAAAAAAAAAAAAAAACCAAAAACAAAAACAAACAAACCCCAAAAGTGTCTATAAAAAAACTCTGACAGTTGCTGGACACAAACATTTGTCCTTCTCAGCACCCTGCTACTGTCTACCAAAAGATCCTTAGAACCAGGTTCACTAGAAGTGCGTCAATAATCACATTTAGGAAAATACATGCTTTATTTGGAACATAATCCCTTACCACTTCAGCATTTAAAGCATATTTCTTGCTGTAAGCAGCAAAGCAAGAAGTTTAGTGATGTTCAATGATTCCAGGCATCAGCAGAGATCTGTGATCCACTGGGATGTCCTCACTGAAACACACAGAACTGCCAAATGCCCATTTGGAGCCACATTAGAACCCATTCTCCTGCAACATCTTCTCCAAACAAAGTTAGTTCCAAACTCATAACACATTTCTTTTAAAAGGTCAAGTTTGCTTTTTGACTTGCTTGATGGTTTTTCACTTTTGTAATTCCACTCACCTGAACAACCTGTAGAATAAATGCATTTCTAATGATCTCAAATTCACCTTAAAGTGACTCTGGTTTGACTATCCAAAGCATTCCATGAAATGTCTCTCTCCCAGCCATTTCACCACTGTTCAGGGCTGTACAAAACAATACATGCACTACTCAAGCCTCCTGCAGGGCCCCAGAAAAAGAACTTACTGTGGTGTGCACCATAAAATCAACGATATCTGACCTAACAGTCTCCAGTTACACTGACAAGCAAAGGATAGGATAGACCCTCAAACCTGCTCACCAGCTTGATTCCTGAAAAGGCTACCACATCTTTGTTAGACAAAACCAAATTTTGGTCCCTCCAGTTACAGGGAAAAATTTGACAACTCTCTAAAGAAGGTGTTAGACATCCAAGATGTCACTTCCAGCAGGTAAATTTACTAATTCCACTTAAAGACTTATTTCAAAGTGTTTCTTTCTGGTGAAACAGAAAATCCCTGCCTACTTTTCACACTCAGTTTTACTGTTTCAGACACATTTTCGGCGTTCCTTAAGAAGAAAAACATCTGTTAATCAAGGAAAAATAATAATTCAAGCATATAAGTACATGTATAAGTTCAAAAGTGTATTTCCTCCCCAATATTGTGTTGTCCTATACAGCAATTCTCCATTCTCCTAGTGGTTCTTAGTCCTTGTGATACAATTTTTTGCCTGTCCAGCAGGGATAGCAGTGAAGAGAACTTCCACTGATGATCCACTGCTACACTGACCTCCACCACCACCTTCTGGCAACACAGCCAGAAACCTCCCTGTGCTACCACTGGCTGACATCAAGTGGATGATGTAGCCATCAAGTAAAGAAGACACACTAGGGTGACTCCTCTCCTCTACAACAGCATATTTTCCACTAATTGTGGCACTGACTTTGAATTGCTTAGATGTGGAAGGCTTGGGAAGAGAATACTAGAACTAAAGAGACATGGGGTGGGAGCTGAAACGACCACTACACATCTTTTGTTGCACATAAAAAGTCCTGGGAATCAGTCAGTATTGAAAGGGTTGTGTTTTTTGTAAGCAAGAGAAGTCAAACAATGCCAAAATATAAGCCCACTGAGCCAAGATGGCAGGAAAAATGGCTTGGCACAAATGCAAGACTCCCAAAACCAGTGACAGAAGAACAAATGAACTGGAGTCTGTGATGTTACTGAGGGTAAATTTCTTGTATAAAACTTGTGAAAAATAAACTCCCTTTTTGAAGTCCGTGGTTCTTTGCTTTCCAGAAAAGTGTTCCCTGCTAAGGGTAATTAGAAAATCAAAGCCTCAACGCATCACTAAATTGTGGAGGGAGATGTAGGGAGGTGATATAAACTAAAAGTCAGCATAGAGACCAGGTTGGGTAAGCCTTGAATGAAATCCTTGTTCTCTGAGGCTGCATTTCCACTTTTGAAACCAGAGGCTAAGCTTCCTTGCTTCTGAACAAGCCTGTTCAGAAACTCAGCAGTCCAGTTCTGTCCATTTCCTATTTTTGTGTGAAGTTCTTGCAATTTCAACTAATTGTGAGTTTTACAGGAAACAGAAAGTGGGAGATGTCACTTTCCACAGACAGCTTTTGAGATGCTCTGCCTGACAGCACTTTCCCTTGTGTTTGCATTTTCCCTGATACCTGTGTTGTGTATTGTTGTTCTCTAGACTAAGATCCTGGTTCCATGGCCCAGGACCAGGTTTCCTCTACTCACAAGGATCAAGCATAGCCTAGTGCCATTCTCTTTTCCATCTAGCCTCTTACTTCTATTCCCACATTCTGGAATACCATGTTCTCACTAAGACAGCTCTCTGATAAACTCGACTACTGCAATGGTCAGGATTTAAAAGCAGAACAAAGCACAGGAAAGCCATGTAAGCATGGAAAGGGAGATTTTAATACTCACACCAGGTCTGTCTCCCAGCCCTATCCCACTGCTCGTTGCATTACAATTCTGCTTTGGCTTCTTTGGAATTATAAAAAGGCTTCACTTCCCATATTAAAACAAGACGGCCAGCAGCAGAAGCCAAAGCAAAGAAAGAGATCCCTAAACCACCTAAAGACAAGCAAATGAAAGTGAAAGAGGAAAAAAAAATTCTTTAAACTGTCTCTTCTGCACAAGTGTTAAACTGCTCCTTCAATTATTGATATCTTGCCATCTCGCTTTCTCAAGTGGCCACTAAACTGGAAGCTGCCCAAATCTTTATTTTCACTTCAAGACAACAGTCAATGAGAAGTCTCACAGCCTTACTTCAAAAAAGTGAGCAGGCCCCTTGCAAAGCAAGTTTGGAATCTGGGACCACAAGTGGAATCACTGTTTTTCAATAGTGATTTCAACATTGAACCGTAATTTAATCTAATTGAAATCTGAAACAAAGAAAAATTCCTATTTAAAATCAACAGCCTCATATTATAATGGCATTTGTACCAGCATATTAAGAGGAAAATGAAGCTTTTGTAAATGGGCTTGCTTAACATGGCAGTGAAATATTCAGTTTGAAGTACTTTTATCTTGTTACATAAAACAAATGCAACTTGTATAACATCACTCCAAATACTAAATTGCTATGAAAAAGAAAATATGAATGTGCCTATATGAATTCAGAAATAAAAAAGAGTGAAAAATTATATCTGCTGAAGTGAAATTAACTGAATAAAAATTCTCTGTGGCAATACTTTAGGAGCCTCACCAGTCAGTCTATCAGTTGAAAAGGCTGGGGGGAGGAAGGAGAGATATTGCATAAAGTGAAAATACAAGTCTTCTCTTATAAAAGTCAATACATCATCTTAAGCTAGAAAAAAATGGTCCCTAAACATCCGTAACTACAATCAGTAATTGTCATTAAAAGCTCTCATTATACAGAGTGGGTGTAATTAGAGCATCTTGCCCGCACAGGGCGCAGCACACAGAGAATGCTGGAAGGATTCATAAATTAGTGCCAAATCAGTCTCATTCCCAGCTACCACACAATCTGCTGTAAACCAGAAAAATTCTATTTACACACATTAAGGCAAAGCCCACTGGCCTCTACAAAATTAGCCTAAACACGAAATGCAGTTATTTGAGGGACTCCCTATTTCATTATGTGTCTTAGGAATAAAGGGATAAAGTTTGCCATCAATAACGCTGAACATATCTGCTGAACCCCGCAGATTCCAGGGCATTAATAATTTAAACTCTTATGGGAATTTTGTCATGGTGGAGATAGGACTTGTCTGCAAACGGAGCTCAGGGGATGTTCAATATGATCTATTCTAGTATACACACACAATTGCTACATTTATCATGATGCAGAGGAAAATGGTTTCTTCTTAAGGACTTCAGGAATGTTTCTTCTGTAATTTACACAACAAAAACTTCAAGCATTTCTAATAAAAAGAAAAAAATCCCAGGTCCTATAAAGATATTATTGTAAGATTACACTGAAAGGCTTCTTTTCTCCCCCTCTCTATTACTTGCACATGTAATGTACAGTGGTGTTTTCAACACATTATAAAATGGGATGGGAAGAAAGGAATCCAGCTCCTGAGAGTAATGTTGTCTATGCAAGATGCTACTGCCAGCAGAGATAGTGTATGAGCTTATGACCTGAGAAATAAAGCTGTATGACTCAAATATTTATGCTGGTGCAAAGCTAATAGCTCTGTATATGACACAGTCAGTTACATGCTACATGCACATCTACTGGATGGCAGAGCAAAAATCCCCTTTTGCACATGTCAGGGGAAAGCATGGAAAAAACAAATCCTGTTATAATGTGGTATTTGTACAATACAGAGTAAATTCAGGCATTTCCACAGTAGCCAATCTAAGGTAAACACTAGGTATAGACACATTCACTAAAACAGGCTTTGAAATAATTAGACAAGAAAAACCTTCCTTTCACAACCCAGCCCTAATTCTTAGACTGCTGTTTGCAGAAAAAAAACCCTTTAAAATCATTTCTGTCCACGTGCTTTTAATTTGCTCACATTGCACCTTCACTATGTCAGGCATGCACAAGCTGATGTCCACAGCTCCTGAGTGGCAGAAGGACAAAAGTTCCCCTACAAAGATCAGGTGCTAGGGAAGCTAATGCAGGAAAACACCTCAAAATAATTCTTTAATTTGCTAAATTTGCTATATTTCCATTGAGATAATATGAATATATAGGTCATCAGAAAGACTCTTAATGGCATACCTCCACATCTTAGTCCAGATGATTAGCTTTTCACCACGATTTAAAATAGTCCCTGTAAAACCTAGAGAA
Organism: Sterrhoptilus dennistouni; assembly: GCA_013397095.1. Taxonomy (NCBI): domain Eukaryota; kingdom Metazoa; phylum Chordata; class Aves; order Passeriformes; family Zosteropidae; genus Sterrhoptilus; species Sterrhoptilus dennistouni. The sequence continues at coordinate 92,840 of VWZU01003049.1, read as the reverse complement.
CAGCATCCAAATCCTCTACAAGATTATTGCTTGATTGCCCATGAAAAGTGAACTCTGAGTTCAGTTCAAGAATTTTATCATATAATGTCACAAACCATTTTTTTTCTATTGGGATATTTGTAAACAGAATCAGTCAGGAAAATGTAATTCAGAAGTTTTTCACCGTAGCAGCTTTTATTTGATGTTAAAACCCTGAAGAGCTATGTTCCCATCTCAGCATAAACAAGTTATGCTAGTGCTGGCTCTCAAATGATTATTTGGATGAGGCTCTCTGTGTTTCTGATGAAAAAAGAAGAAGAAACCACAGGAGCAAGAACAAGAGAGAGGCAGAGGATGTGTGGCAACAGTGCAGAGGGAATAAATCTGCAGACAGTTGAGGTGTGTGCACCCTGCTGCTGGAGACAGGAGCTCCCAGGTCCAGGCTGCCTCAGGACAACCCTGGTTCAGCCTGAGCCAGAACTTGCTGTTCTTCCTTCTGCATGGAAGCCAGCACAATCCCCAGAGATCTGCCCATCCTCTCTTGCTTATCCAGTGGATCATCTTAATTTAGACCTCCTGCTCTCCACGGCTCTCCTGTCCCCAAATCCTGCTTTGTCACAAACCTCTATTTAATCTGCTTGGACAGTTCAGTGCTTGACCAAGCCCTGATGTCTGATGGATCACCCCCTTGGTAGTTCTCCAAAGAGAAAGAAACTTTTACTCTGGCAGGGCTTTAAGAAATCCATGGCCCAAATACATTACCAAAACATTTACTGGAGAGCCTAGGGACAGCAAATACCCCTGCAGAAAAACATACATCTACAAGTCCTAATGTATACCTCACTATTCAAGAGTGTTTGAACAGCTTTATGAAACAGATTGATAAGATTGTAGTGTTTTTTCTATCAGCCATGGCCCTTTACTGCTCCTACAGGAAAGCACAGTAATTATTTGGAAGAGGCTGTGGAGGGTTTTTAACAGCTTATAAAATAATACCAACAGCAAATAAAACAAATTATACCTCCTACCATATATTACAGACTTTATAGTTTTCTGTGTATTATTTGATAACACTGGCTTGGGATGGTCTCAATACAAGTTCAGCTGGCACTGGACTGTGCAGTTGTCTGAATTAGCATAAAAATTTTAATCCCAAGAGTTAAGAGAAATCAGATTGAAAAATAAAAAAGGATCCAGCATAATGCTTTGTAAGCATTTATGGTGCAAAAATTATGCCACAGCTTGACGTAGTAGGATTCTCACAACATATTTTTCCAAATGTCTTTGGAGTGACATATCCCAACTCAACAGACATTCATGAATGAAGGGAGGAACAGCCCTCCACTTTCTCTGCTTTGAGGTAAGCAAACTGAAATTACAGTTACGACGAAATTCTATTTTAATTCTCTGACTTGAATACATATACACACTGACTGGATTTTGAAACTGCAAGACAAAATGGCAGATGGGCCAGCTTTGCTGGGAAGCCCACAGCAGAATTAGGAAGGGAAGGGGGAAGAGGAAAAAGAAAAAGTATGCAGCAAAACCATACTTATCCTTTTATTAACTGACTAAACTAGGCAGTACTCTATAAATATTAGGCTTCATCTAGATTTCATTATTTTGCAAGCTGTTTGTGTTATAGTGATGCTCTTAGCTTGTATTTTAACTACCTACTAAAAATATGGAAAGCAGTAGTAATAAATATATTTTATACATGAGTTCATGTACCAGTTCTTTGTTGGGGACACTACACAGTCCACAAAATGAATCTGTAGTCTTTGTCTCTGTGTTAATTGGCCTGCAAAGTCAGGAAGAAGGGTAGAAGCTGTTTCTCAAAGTCAATGACCAAAAAACCTTACCAAAATGCTAAAAAGAGTTAAGGGTACAGTAAAATTGACACTGTTATTTTGCTAAATGCTTCATTGTGATGCATTATCTGTGTTACAAATGCCCCAAGTGGCCTTTCTGGGGACTGAATACAATTTCATATGATTTTGCACCCACTGTAGGGAATCCATTGTGTAGCACAGGGAAAGATACAATGATTGTCACTGAAGGAACAAAAGCATGTGTCTTTAAGCACCAGTTATCAGAAATAGGAAAGAAATTGAGCTACATCTGGGTGCTTAGGGAAAACAAACAACCTCTGGGATTTATTTGTTCTTACGAAAAAAAAAAATAAATAAACAAAGTACATGCATGTAAAAAACTTAGACCAATTTGTAGCCTTTTCAAATTTCCAAAGACTGGTTTGCCAGCTGCATGCTAACTACTTCCCAGGATGCACTGGACAGACTCTTGAATATCTCTTTCACTTATTACAGCCAAGCCTTCACAACCATATACAGAATATTTACAGACCATGAACTAGTTCCTCCAGTCAGAGCAGAACTGCTGTCAATACAAATACCATGCCCTGTGAGCTGATGGACAAAACAGTATTGTCTATGTAAAAAAACCCCAACAAAAACCACAAAACAAACAAAAAACCAAAATCAAAGAGGCAGTTCTTGCATAACAGCATACCTTTAGAACCAGCAGATCCAGGGACTACTTAAGAAATAAATCCTGCAAAATTCCTCCTTTTCTTGCAGTAATTCTTGGTGACAAAGGATGGCACCATGTCCCTGTTGCTGTCTCCCCTGCTAGGCAAACGTTGGGCTATGGTGAGGTCCCACCAGACTCTTCTAGCAGCAGCCCAGAGTGAGAACAGCACTGGCTGTCTGCATGCTGAGCAGGGGCCTCAGTACTGCTCCTCACTTTAAGAGACTCTGTCTTCCAATCCACTTTCAATTCTAATTTGTCCAAGAATTAGACCTCTTACAGATTGATTACTAGCTCCAGGCACCTGATAAGTCATGACAAAATTAAATTCACAGTCTAGTACAGTTTATTAGCACATTACTGAGCTGTTGGAAGAAAACACCCTCACTCCTCTCCCAATGCCTTCCTCCCATGCTTCACACCACCCACACAATAAGGCACCTGTACATCATGGAGCATTATGTCTAAACAAAGCCTGTGAAGTCCAGAAAAGACTGACGAGCAAATGAACACCTTATGTCACTTTGCGTGGAAGGACCAGATTCAGATTTCCCAGTGTCTGCAGATTTGTACAGCAACACTACTAACATTCAGTCTCCTTCCTCTACAGAAATTGTGTTTATCCACAACTTTGTATTTGCACTGCACATTCCTGTAAAACACCTAACTGGAAAATAAACCTACATTGTGGATTTATCTACCTGCAGTATGTATTCTCTTTCCAAGCAAAACTTACACAAGGAAGCAAATTCTGTCAGCTGCTCATCACATAATACTAAAAAGATTACAGGGGAAAATTAAATCATAAATGCACAAGGACCTTCTTCCTAACCACTGCACTCTCTCACACAATAAAATTAATAATTTAACTATCTGGAACCTCACATGTGCAGGGCACTGCAAGTAGACCAGTGGCATTTTCACTTCAAATTTATATAGTCTTTAGTCAGTATACTTAATCTGCATTTCTAACACCTGCTTCAGTCAGCTGTGAAGTGCAACGTTATCTATAAAATTTTCTTTCATCTTTGTACTGTCCATCCAACAAAAAAAAAAAATTATGATAGTAGATAATTATTTGACTTTTAAAAGGATATGAAACTTTTCACACATTTTTTGATCACTGCTTGAAAGACATGCTCATATATTTGACATTTCATTTTATTAAAAGGTTTGAGTTTTTCAAAAACCCTTTCCCATTATTCATGTTATCTAATTCTGTGTAATATAGCTCTCCTTCAAATTGTTAACATTTGCTTTCCATATAGTAGTAAAAATGTGGTTAAGAAAGTAGACCACAATTAAGCCACAAGCCATAGCAATGTGTGCATTTTCAGATTATCAGAGCTTGCCTCAAATGCACCATGAGGAAGAAGCCAGAATGATTTTTCCACTCAGGTGGGCATCAATGCTGGCACCTGTAGCTACCCCAGCACAAGGTGACATGGAAAGAATACACGGAGAGGGTAAAACCATGTGCAGCTTTCACCCAGCAGGTTTATGTCAGGGAAAAAGCTGTTCCCAGTCATGCACAGTCTTAGTCAAGTTAAACACTCAATACCAATAAAGATATCCAAGGAAAGTGTCCCATGTTGAGCTTTCAGTACACTGGTTGAAAGACAAAAGATAATATGAAAAATCTATCTTCATATATTAATGTACAAAATTTTCTAACACAGTCACCTAAATTAAGTACAAATATAAATAATTCTTTTTCTTGGAAAGTAAAAAATGGCAAGTTTTCAATCATTTCACCCTTTGTAGAGCATACTGAGTTTGTGATAGATAAAGCCAGATGTTCATCTAGTGTGATCTTCTACCAGCTCTCAGGGAAAGGACATCACATGAACATCCTTGCAACAAGTTACGCTGGAGCAACCAAGAAGGTACCATCAGAAAATACTTTAAAAAAGGAATTTTTCATACAATCTTTCTTTAGGAAGTAGAAACAAAAAATACAACAATTTACTTATCCTTGTAGGAAAGTAATCAGGAGAAGGTAGAAAATTGGAATGAAGGTGGAGGAAACAAGATGCAGGGAAGTGCATTTGTTCACGTGCCATGCCAAAAAGGTGATGAACTGTATAAGCAAGCCTGAGCCTCATTATCTCCAAGATGGTTTGGATTTTGCTGGGCTGGTGTTTTGGAATGCTTCTTTTTGTTGAGCATTTATGTTTATTTTTTGGTTTTACGAGAGGCTAAAATGAAAATTCTATGCCACTGAGAGAACAGTGTTAAAAGAAGCCAAATAATGACAGATCATAAACTAAAACAGTTCCCTCCCTGCTCCACAGTCACTGGTCTTTTCAAATATGTGCCATTAAAGATGAAAGCTGAAGATTGTTTGGATACCTACAAAGAAGATTAGGCAAAATAATAATGAAGGGCGACTCTCCACAACAACACAAGTACAGCTATTAAAAAGAAAGAATTCATGAACTACTCCTGGCTCATACTGAAGGGTCATGATCGTTTCCCAAAACTGACCTTTAAAAAGTCAACAATAAATAACAAACACAATTTCCAAAGGAAGCTCCAGTTTTATAACCATGCCTTGCTTGCTAGTTGAGTGAAAGACACTGCGAGAGCTTTTGACCTAACCTCTGGCACCTCCACTAAGACAGTATTTGTCACCCTGACAGCAAGGGGAATGATTTCCAGCCCCTCAACTTAGAGTAATAATGACATCAGTCTTGTTTTCACCCCTAGAGACTGAGGACTGCCGAGTTTTGAACAGGCACTGTCAGAGAAGAACCACAGGAAAAAAAATCCAGGCAGAGATTTAACCTATTCTGGGCTAAAAATCACAAAGCTTAATAAATTAATGTGTTTAGGATATTTTTCCTCCCACAAAGAGTCAACTAAAGGTAAAAGCAGGTTTGTACAGAACGATGCAGCGCTGGTGTTGCTATTTGTACTACATGCTAGAACTCAACTCCTGCTAGCTACTGAATCCACATGTGGTGGTCAGAGAAGGAGAAAGAGCTTTGTGCTCTGACAGGTTAGTGCAGGTGACTGCTCAGCTCACCAGCTGGTGTTTCACAGCACACACACACAGCTGCTGGGGGAAACAACTTGCAGCAGCAATACTTCAAAGTGTTAATCAAGCACAAAACAGGCACTTAAATATCCTTGTTCCCAAGGAAGGGATGATTTCTCTCCACTCCCTCTCACCCCACACACACTTTTCTTATGCAGGTGACTAAAAGCTGTGGCACAGAGGAAAGAACATTGCTCCATTTCAATCAGAAGTTAAAACTTTGGGGGAGAACATTAGCAGCAGATTCTAAAAACATTTTCATTTCCTTTTGATGAATTTTTTAAAAGTGAGAGAGAAAATTATATATTTTGTGCATTTCCAAATCTGTCTGCAGGGAACATTTACCCTTAAATCAGGCCAAATGACTACATGTTTGTGTACAACCACAGCCCTAGAGGAATGCAGAGGAATGCTTCTTCTAGTATTAAAAGATACTAGAGAGGGCAAAATAAAAACCAAATTGCCTTTCACAGTGCCTCCCTTCTCAATTTCTCCTTGATGCACCAACCTAGCTAACATAAAGAACCAATTTATTCAAATATTTGGTTCCCACAGACACAATTAAATTCTTGCAAGAATTTTAGATCTCTTGCTTTACAAATAAAGTTTTGTAGTGGACATTTTCACCTTTTTTTTAAAAAGCACATATAATTCTCCAAGTAGTTGTCAGAAACAAATAAAACAGCTTTTCAGTGCAAACATTTTTTTAAAACTAATTTTACGTGATATGACACCATTCCATGATACAAAGTTCAATGACTTAACTAGAAGTCAGGCACCTTGATCTTACTTTATAACAGAACAAGTGATATTTCTTCCTGTTAGCTTCACTTTCTTTATTTTGGAGTGAAAAACCAGGAAACCATTCTAATACAGAAGACAAGAAAACATCACAAACTAAACCCAGAACCTTTCAACTTTATGATCTGCAAACAATTTCCACCCTGCAACAGTTGTCTTTATTGGTGGTTTTTGGTTGGTTTTTTTTTTTTCCCTTTCAAGTTCTGACCAATAACCATAGTAAAGCAAGCAAAACCAGAAAAAAAATAGCCCAAAACAAGTATATTCTTTTGAGAAAAATATCCTATTTTCATACTAGAGAGGACAATGACAACTCTTGCTAATTATGACATAAGTAATCTTAGACAAACTGATTTTATGCTAAAACTGCATCAGCACAGATATGATTTACATACTAATCCAACCAATCACCTGATTATATAATATTAAACACATATATTTCCTTCTCTAGATGTTCTCCAAATCATAGTTACCAAAGACAGACACTCTTCTGATTCTGTAATTCATTAGTTTCAGTTAAAATAGATACTTTTATAAATTTCCAGTATTCAGTCTCTATTAACAAGAGAGATGACTGCACCACAGTCACAGAGGCACTATCATTTCCTGTTTAGCCACACTATGTGATCTGAAGAAAGATGCCAGATGGCAAAGGTTAAGGTACTTTGAGTGTCCAGTCTTGGCTATAGGAACTTCTCTCCCTTCTACCTTGCAATTCCCTAAGTGACAATTGGGCTAGAAGAATGAAGCTGCTTCAGCTCTCACACTACCTTTCCAAAGTGCAACAAACACCCTGAGTTCTGCCTCTGTTTTCTCCACAACATCCACTTTTGCTGTTTGCTTTACTAACTCAAGAAATGCTACTGGCACATGTATCCTCGGCTCTCTCTTTTCCTAAAAGCCTGCTCATCCATGGAAGCAGTAATGATGGGGGCAGGATTCAACCTACTGTCTCAAAAGCCATTACCAAGTACCACAACAAACAAGTGCACTAGATGACGTTGCTGATCAAAAAAAGTAGGTGCAAGAAAAAGAATCCTGTCTGTCTGCTGTGATATGAGGAAGTGGGAAAAGCAGAATACCCAAATATATTTATCGTTAGAAAGGTAGCAGTTACTTATTTTTTGGCCTCAAAGATAATACAAAGAGATGTATTTAATGGCCTACTTATTGCTATCTTTAAACAAACTTTTTTTGGCAGAACTGACTGCTTGAGTCCCATGAGACCAAGCAAGATTAATTAAATGATCAGTAGCAAAAGCTAATGGGAAAACTGAGAAAGCCCTAAGACCAGCTACAGCACACATAATTTCTACACATTTGACAGCTAATGGTTTCATTTTTTCTTTTTAGGTAGATTTCAAGGCATTTTCCTCTGTAACATTTCAAAGATAACCACCAGCAGTGTTGTTATTTGTTAACTGGTTCTTTCTCTGTGCTGGCTGGCTCTGCAAATCCCTACTGACTTAACTGTCTTTTCAGACCAACTGTGTCACCAGTGAGACCACACAGTGGGTGCTACAATATTCACATTTCCAGTTAGCCCTCCACCTGATTTCTCTCAATCCCTTGAGAGCAAGATCCCATTTACTTTCTTTTTTTTTTTTTTAAGGGGTCCAGCATTAGTCATAGACAGGCAGATTTTTAAATCTTTATTTTGTAAAAAATTCTACATCTTGTTCTATGTGACACCCACGCCATCAAGTTTGGCTTTGGGAGGGAGAGAGATGATCAATACAGGAATACTGGGATGGGTGCACATGCCTAGAAATCCCTCAAAATAATCATGTGTGTCAAGGCTATTTTTTTAAGCCCCTGCTAAAGGGTGTATTTCACAGGGAGCTTTGTTATTCTGCCTTGCTTGTACAAAATAGCACAAACTAACTAAAATGTAGGTATTCAACCGAGCCTGCTATACACTGGAAACTTAAGTACACAGTAAGGGTGAAGGCCTACACCCTTTGAAAAGTTACTTGGCAAACCTGGAAACAGCCAACGATGCCCAAGCTTATATTGGGACTTCAGCTCCAGCTAGCAAAAATCAAAATGAGGATGTTAAATAACAACAAGAGATCTGAGCACCAACTATGAAAAAACTTACAGTAAGACAACATAAGTGGCTCCCACGATCATTTAATATAAACTTTTCCTGCCTGGTTCATACTATCTGGCCCAAACACTCACTGCTGCCAAGATCTGCCATTTTCTTCCACTCATGCCAAAATCGATCCTTCAAGGATTAGGCGCCTTTCCTAGTGGCTGATTAAGAGGGAGAACTTGCTCAGGATTTGGAGAGCTATCCCAATCAAATTTGGAGCACAGACCAAGCAGCACCTCTGTGCTGCTCACAGAGCAAGAGCACTTCTGAGAATGCAGTGGCTCACCATTAAGCAGCTCTACTTTGAAATTAAACAAGAGTGAATCTAGAATTCAGCACCTGTTGTGAACAGACTTCCTGGCAAGATTTCCTCATAAACAGCTCGCACAGTAAAAAGGGAATCCCAGATGACTGCTCTGCCCCTTTTCATACTGCAAAGACAGAATTAAGAGGGAACAAAGGGGTTTACAAACATGTGCCCAATTTTAGAAAAATATTTACAATGTTTGTACTAGAAATACTTAAGGCAGATAAGGATATTTATTCCAGAAATAACTAAGATTAAAAAGTGATAATGAAAAAAAAAACCCCAAATAAACTTAAACCATTCAACATCCATTAAGGTAAAATAAGGTAAATAAATTCAGCCAATTGGTTATTTCCATATGGTTGGATTTCTTTAAATAGTAATGAAATCATTGCTAAAAAATCCATTGTTATTAAAATAAAAAAGTTGGCTCAGCCTACCAAAATTAGATTTGTAAGTTGCTGGTCATTCCCATAATTAAATCTGTGTCACAAATTTGCAAGAAAAATGGACAGTATGACTAATGCATTTACTTGCAGCACTAGTGCTGTCAGGCTGTGTAAATCATTATGCCTGCTAAAGCAGACTAGATAAGAATTCCATACATTTTCATTAAACAACTAAGCTTTGTGTATATGTGAGAAGCTAACTTTATTCTCTGCTAGCTTTACCTTGCATTTGGAAAACAATCTAAATAAAAACATTAGCCTTGATTTGATGAGTCATGTGGCTGCTCCAAAAATTATTTGAGCTTTTTGAACAACATGAACCAGCTCCAGCCCTTCCGAGAGATGGTCAGCTAAAAGAACAAATCCACACATACTCAGTTTGGACAAAGGAGATTAATGGAATGATGGGTACCTGAAATGTGTCTTATTTCATCTATTATGTTTCAAGAGAGAAAGAAAAGCTAATCCAAGACAGCATTGGAGGAAGTCTTAACCAATGCTCTGCTGTTTTCTCAGGAGTCCAGTGGTCACCAGAGCAGAGTCCCTGGAATAATCTTTTCCTCTTGATTTCCTGTCACCACAGCCCTTCAGCTCTCAGTTACAGTTCCTTGTTTAAGGGGCAGCTGATGGCTGTTCCTTTCACACTAGCTGTTCATCACTCCGAGGCACCAAACAACCAGCCTACACTGCCTCACACCACAGGCTAGATATTCTTATGGGATTCCAAGCCCATAGTCTCAAGCAGAAAAGAAGTTAATGAAAGGTAGACAAAACTGGTCTAGTCTAGCAGGGGAGAGCATTTGGTGAGGACATGGTGTTCTGGAAGTCCATGTCCCACACACAGGGCACTACATTGTCACTGCAAACTGAGTGCAGCTCTCAGCCAAGCACACCTCCAGGGCAGCAGCAGCCTCAGGGACAGGTGGACAAAGTCAAAGGAGCTGAACCACTCAGGCAAACACCATGGAACAACCAGCAGTACAGCATGTTTTCAGCTCTCCTGCCTATTGCTCTGTGATTTGGACATTTCCAAGTATTTGTCTTCTTTTAGAAGCAGAATAGAAATGCTTAGGAAGCATGGTAGTGCATACAACATCAAGAATTCCAACAGACCTACACCTAACTTTCCAGACAATTTCTTTAGCCTTTAGGTGCAGAAGTATCCTCTCCTCTAAGTGGAAGCAGCTAACGCAGTGCTTTCTATCTTAGCATGTGCATGCAACCTTGTGATAACCAACCACTCTGTGTGAGTAAAACACTACCAGATTATATTAAAACCCCATTAAGAGGAAAACCTGAAATCACTTCTTATGTTCCACAATTATTGTAAACCACACTGCTTAAATGAGGGGAGGAGATAATGATATTAACTACCCAACTCAGAGCAATCCTCTGTGGTATGAGCCTAAATATTCTCTTGGCTGAAATTTATGTAAATTGAATTCATCTATCGTTAGTTATTACTAATCTAGCTATATAAAACCACTTTTCTGTAACAATTAGTTTTTTCAAACACTGTGTTTTAATTAGACCTGGGACGTTATTAAAGTAAGTCAATAAAATAATGTAAATATGTACAGTATCATTCCATGCACTGTTTTGTCTGTATATTTATAGGAATATGGGCTTTGGTGGAGTTAAAAAAAATTACTTTGTGGTTGGCTGGTAGTTTTTGTAAATCTCTTTACCAGTGAAAACACCCCCAGGTCCTTAATCTAAGTGCACTTCTGCTCTTCAAGACACATTTGGTATTTCTACATTTTGTGTATGACAAGATGTTCTGTTTCATCTGAATAAGCTGATCTCAGTATCATTCTATCATTACACTGAGGATTTTCTTGCAGACATTTTGTTCCACAACTTACTTTAATTTAACTTCTCAAACACTATTTCCTAGTCTTAAGGGAAAAAAAAAGGTGATGGGGGCAGGAGAGTAATCAGCACAGCACATCTTTCAGCCCTTTTAAATCAGCCTGTTTGACACTATCACACACAGGCACTGGCCCACAGGGCATAATCTGAAAAGAGAAAACACTGTCCTGGCTTTGTCACAAGTGCCACAACCTGCCCATGTGCTACATGTGCTAAGACAAAGAACATAAGAAAAATTTCAGCCTTTCTGAGGTCAGAGCCTTCCAAACAATCTCCAGGACACACAGAAGTACAAAGTTTTGGTCACAAAGGTCTATAACTCCATCTAAGCCTGTCCACATACAGCTCATACTATGAAAAATGCAAATATGATTTAGATTCATCATGAACTGAAGATACAGGACATAGGTTCTCCACCCATAGCCAAATCCATAAGTTAGGCACCAATATAAACTGATGGATTCCCAAAACCTCTTCCACCAGGACCTTCCATTATCTTCTCAGAAACAAGCCAATTATTTTTACATTTTATAGAACAGTTTTGACTTCAAACAAATACACACACACACATAAAAACACATATGTATTTAGTGCTTTGCCAGTTTTTCAACAGCAAACTTTCTTTGTAAGTGACCACACACTTGCCAATGCTCCACATCTGGAACTGCTTGATTCAAGGTCACGTAGAACCACACCAACCCTCACTCCTGTGAAACTACTGGTAAACAACTCTGTCTACTTACTATTGTCCCTGGCCTACTATCCCATTTCAATCACAAGGTTTACCCTATCAACTTCATAACTGGAAAAGCTTGTAAGAACAAAGCACTCAGTAAATACATCTGTGATTTGTTTTGTGTCATACACAAGTATTCCCTACATAATCACGATTTCAAAGTAGAATTATCATAGCAAGTGTTTAAATGTGTGGATATATTTGTAATTTAATAGTAATTTGCCATGTTGTTCTAAAAAAAAAATCACTCAGTAGAAAAAATCAGCTGGTACTATGGTTTTATTCTATCTGATCTTTAATATTTTTGAGAAGTCGTTTCTGGGAACTTTGTAAGAATAATGTTTACTGCAATGCTGCTCCAACATTTGCAAAAAGACCTGAAGGGAACAAAAAGTGAAATGAGGTAATTACATGTAAGTGGAACTTTCGAATGATCATGAACCAAAGAACAAGAACAAAACTAAAATTAGGAGTATTACATGAAGACAAAAAAAGTATTACATGAAGACAAAAACTAACTCAGCTTCTTGAGCTCAGATTGCTTCAAAGAGCTGCAAACAGCTACTAGAAATTGAAAATATGTCTCTCTTGATTTACTAGGAGCCAGCATTGTAGTCAGATGCAGTGGAGCCTAAATTCTCACTTGAAGCCAAAATGTATATCCACATGGCAGCTGAACTGAGCCTTTGGGTATTCACAGAAGCCTCTTGAACTGAAAGCTGGAGACAGCAGAGAAACCAGGAGCTTGTGCCAAGCAACATGAGAAAATACCACGCACCCACACACATAATCTTAAGAGTTTTTCCAATACTTCCACAGTTTGAGGCAGGCCCATGGAAGGAGGACATAACAGGTAATAAAAAAAGGACAAGTACTTGGGAACTGATACTTTAAATATGTGAGTGGTCATCTATACCCAAAAAACTTACATCCACTCTCCTAACTTCAGCCTAATCCCTCAAAAATGCAGCAGTACAGCACAACTTCAAAATGCCATGTGTACAATTCCATACACTTAAGGTCCTAAAGGCCAGCTTTTCAATTAAAAAAAAAACCAAAATATGAGCTATGAATAAAAAGTGAGTTATTTTGTACTCACAGCTTTGATTTCAATTTCCTTTTGATTTTCAATTTCAATTTGAATTCTTTTATCATTCATTCATTTTAAACATTACGGTATAAAATGGGGACACAAGACTGGCATCACAAATACATACTTCTAAACATGCATAGATTTTAATAAGAACAAATTCAATTATTAGCTGCCTAAATAAACAATCACAGTAGTTTGCCAACACATGAAATAATTTTTTATTTAATACTCATTAGTATCTCTCTAAAGAACACATCAGTAAAAGAAATCTGTTCTTCCTTTCTTCATAAATATATTTAGTGCTCTTTACAGTGTCCTTTTCAAATGTTTGTAAACCATCAAGACCACAAATGCTGCTTTTGCTTTTTAAAGAAACAGTTATATTTACAGCTGGATTGATTGCTTTCCCATATCTAGCTATTTTAGTGTGTTCCTCAGAGACATTGAGTGGCTCCACTGACAGTAAAATATGCTAAACAAATGACAAGTCACTGAGTAAATTAGCATCTACTCTCTGATCAGCTGGGTCATGTTTTCTTTTCAAAATCCATGGCCTCTTGATAGAAAATAATGAGTATTTGATGGGCCTTATTAGAAAAATCAATATATTGATGCCCATGTCTGAAACATCTGCATAATAATAGATTCTGTTAACCCATTAAGGAGAAAATTAAGATGTGTTTACACATTATTAATTTACCATGAGCAGAGAATTTATTCACTACCTTATTCAAGAGTTTAACAAAAAGAAAAGAAATTGCAATATCTGCATTTAGGGCATGGTGACATAAACTGAAAAATGATTCAAATTTTTGCCAGCTGAATTGCAAAATTACACCAACAATAATGTGAAAAAATACAAACACACCAATGATCCTGTTAAAAATGAGACTATTAAAGCACTTGCTATAAATACTGTGTTACTTACCAAAAAACTTCCAAAAGCAGAATTGAATATAGCAGCTGCCTAGAGAGAAAAAAAAAGGATAAATATCACCAATGGTAAAATAGCTACAGTGTGAGAACAAAATGTTCTTCCCCCACCCACCAAGCTATTAGATTCTCCAAATACACACATACACAGAGACCATTAGGCAGTTAGCCACTGCTTAAAAAATTGCCAGTTGCCTGTAACTTATGAAGACTGATGGATTCTGGTTTATGCATTCATAAATAACGTGCTGAAATGGAAAAATGTGAGAGGAGATGAAAATTCTTGCTTATAGACTGAAGAGGAATATCCTCAACAACTAAGAATATTACACAGAAGCTTGGTCTCACTACTCATGCTCTAATTTGCCAGGAACACTTTTATATACTGACCTATTAATTAAAATAAACATTACCTGATTTAACTAAAATACTGCATTTTCATACACCTTTAACAATTTTAATGAAATACTAATCTGATAAATAAACTACTTTAATAGTTCAATGTAATAAAGTGTTGACAGAGAGAATTGCCTGTAGCCTGAGAAGGAAATTTAAAATAGGAATAATAAAAGACCCAACCAAAAAAACCCCACAATGACCCCATCCTTCTGAGGCCAAAATGTCATTACTTTCCACTCCATAGTCTTTTAAAATAAGAAAATAAACAATTTTGATAATGACTTAAGAAGTGTTCGTGCTTACCTAAATATCCAGGAAATACAAGGTAGCAGTATTATTTCTTATTATGAACTCATTAAATTCCAGGAAGTTAACACTTGAGTCTTGCATAGCTTTCCCCAATTACCAAGAAAGAACAGAAACTCTTGTATGGCAGCCAGTCTGATGATCAGAAGCCACACAGCAAAGGTAAGAGGAAAGAGAAGAAGGAAATCTACCATTTACGCGCCGATTTAGAGTCAAATTAATCACCCTGGACACTTCCAGCCACAGATTAATAACAAGAGGCTGCTAGTGAGTTGAGCAAGTTTGAATAAAGTCCAAAATCAGGGTAGGAGCAGTAGCTGAACCTGCCTTCTGCTCCATAAGAGGATGCAATGAAAATGAATGGGTAATGAGATCCTTGGCTCTAGAGAGCTTAGCTTTCTTATTCAAGTTCATAATTAATTCAAAGCTTTGATAATTTCATTAGATTCCTCCTCTGCTGGCCCTATCAATAAAAGATGGCACTGGACCACAGCTCCTCAGTGGCCCAAATACAAAAACAAATGCAGACTGGGAAACCTTTGCTGACTTGCTTACTAACAGGGACAATGGCATATGGCACTCCATGTTGTGGTGGGAGCATCTGAATAGATACAGCTAAATAAAACATTATGGTTGACAGTTGTAAACTACAGTAACATATTTCAACACCTCTTTCTCATCAGCATTTCTTTTTTGAACATAAAAAAAAAAAAGGGGCACAAGTCCAAACAGCTTCTCTTGCCAGAGATCATAGCTGAAAGCAAGTGTGAGTAGTATAAACAATTCTTCAACAAGTGTGAATTAAATCAGGATTTTCTACTTGTATTCGAAGCCATGCAACTGATACTCTCATGTAGCAAGGTAATGACACATTATACCCATCTACACCACAAACCTAGAGCATGGCTACCAATCCTGATTTGGGGATCGTCTAGAGATATGATGTTATTTTACTTAAAGTAGGCTGCAATTCCACTTACAGGACAAATTCTGTATCTGGAAATGTGTTAAAGAGAGATGCTAGATGGTGGTATTTTGTCCATTATCAAAGTTCTTTTATTCTTTCCTGACCCATCTGGAAGATATCTGGATTTTTTAAAATAATCTCAAGCATGTAACAGGGACTAAGACAATTCTATGCTTCAGTTGTTTAGCCAGTCATGTACAAAAGTCATAATTCACAACCACTTCCGGAGTACACTAGTTTACAATTTTTAACTCTCTTTCTCTGAAGTGTCAGAAATTATCCACAACAGATGATTAAACACTCATCACAGGCAAAGGAAGAGAAAAAAATCAGGAAGACTGCAAATTAAGATACAATCACCCAGATTATTTGCCTCAGTGAGGAAGGACTTACATATGTCAATTATTCTATCTGCAGTTTTCTTTGTAAACACTTCCCCTGCAAAATAAACTCAGAAGTAATTTCTTCCCATACTCACAAACCTGGGGCTTATATTTGTGATTCTGGTTCAGTTTAAACAAACTCAATAACTGAAATGGTAAACAGTAAACTGAATCAACTGCTCCAATTTGTAATTAAACATTCCTAGTAGCATAACCCTCTAGACTTTAAACACTTTCCTGCTTCCAACTCCCTTCTGTCAAAGGGATACATACCTCACAGGGCATTGTCAAAATTAATTCATTCCTGAAAAAGCACTCTGAAATCCTTAGAGGGATGATACAAATAAACATTAGTGCTGACACATGATACAGCTAAGCTCTTCATTTTCTATTTGAAACATTCATTAGTCACTATTATTGCATCACTTTTTTTAGTGTTTGCTCTTTTTGTGCTTTGACTGTTTGCAGTCAGCTTAAATGAAACAATAAAACATGAAAACATTTGGATGTCTTTATAATACTCCAGGTTCAGATTTGCATGTGTTGGCAAACCATTCATTGCATTTACCATTAGCACAGGGGGAGAGCTCTCTATAAAATCCATAGTGAAATTCTTTCAAAAGGTAAGTGCACAGCCATGTATTGAAATGCAAGGACAGACCACATTCAAAAGCAGCAGTATCAACAACTAGACAGATTGTTATGTTTCTATCAACTCAAGAGACATGACTGAAAGTCACTGCCAGGACTCTTAACAGGGCAAGTACTGAAGAGCATGAACAGCACCACTTGAGTTAACAATTGTACATATTAGCTCCACTAAACAACAAATTCACTTATTATTAGGCAGGTACAATTTCAGTCAACTCTGTATGGCACTGAGCTTGAGGGAATGCTCTCATGGTCTACATTTCCAGGGAGAATTCCAAATGAGAAATGGCCAGGCTACCTCTGAAGGACACCTGGCAGAAACTTTCCTCTTCTTATACCAGTGTCCAGCACAAAGCTTCAACCCTTCATCTCTCACCTTATCCTGGAATATATGTATGGAAAACACTAAGATTTCTACAGCGACAGCAACAAGACCCAAGACAATCCCCCTGGCAACAAAGGCTGGTAAAAGATGGAAGAAAAAGGCAAAGCCACTACCAAGGGGCTGAGCATTTTCCCCCAGGTGTGGATCCAAATGCAGCAGTCAAGTACGTGTGACTGAGCAGCAAATCAAACAAGTGTGTTTAGAATTAAAGTATTAAATACAGAACACATTCTGAGCTTTATTCCATTGCCTTGTTTTTGGTACCAAGCTAAACTATCTTGGAATTTATGAGACTAGATATTGTTTTGATAATAATGTAGCCAGACTACATTAAACAATGGGAAAAGACACCCTGGCCACATTTGGAACACCTAGGTCAAACAGCAACATTTTATCATTATTATATATATATTCAGCAGGATTTCAAAGAAATTGTTATGCACAACTAAAGTGGAACTTCGCTGCAGAGAACAGGGGAAGTGCGGTGCCTCACAGCTTTGTATGTGGACCTCAGGGAAAAAAAAAAGAAAGAGATCTTCTCGCCAATATGTGTATACTGCTTCAATACTAAAGCATTTGATTCTCAAGTGTCATTTGGCAGTCTTTAGGGAGTCAGCCTTCCTAGATGTATTTAAGCCTATGCTTTAGCCCCAGGCACCCCACAGCTGGGACAGCACATGCCATGGACACCAGGGCCTGGCCCCAAGTCATCCCTGCTCTGAGCAAAGGACATCCCAGGGTCAAGGCCACAGATGCAGAGTAATGAAACCAAACAGCCTCAGAACATCCTGGAAGGAAGCAGCCTGGGCATCCTACAGAGCTGCTCTCTGTGTCTGCCATTCCCTGCAGTTAAAACCTGAGCACTAGGGGGATGTACCACACACTAGTGGGATATAAAGCTCAAGCATCAGCAATAAAACTAATTATCCTTTTTAACAAACAAGGCACAGTGAAGAAGGAAGAAAAACCCAAAAGAGCAGAAAATAACTGGGGAGTGACAAGGACTCTCATAGTTCTAGTGTGAGATTATGCAGTAGAGGACACAGAACATGATGAGGTGGTGTAACATTTTACAGCATCCATACCAGTATTGCAAAATTTAATACAACCATGTCTCCTATTGACAGAAGAAGAAAGGGGAAAAAAATAAAAAGAGAGAGACTGAAGAAAGTGATGGAAATGGCTTGAGCTAACAGGACAGAAAAGGAAATTTTATGTACCCAAAGAGATCGGTGTAGTTTGAAAAGATGGAAGAGGGCAGGACGACAGAAGTAACTTGAAGGAGTTGGCAGAGTCCCTTTAAAAAACTCCTTCAATCTCCTATTTAAAAATAAAATCTCATGTGAGTGTTACCACAGCTCACGCCTTAACTGCTGTTTCCAATAACAAGATGTTACAATCTCTGTAGAAAGCTATTTGCCACAGCACTGTTACTGCAAACAGAATATAAATATACCTAATAAGGTTTAATCTGTGTTGCTGCTCATAACTATTCATCTGAGTTCAGACAGGAAAAAAAAATATATATATATTCAAGTTCCTGGTTCCGAGCACTAAATTGAATCAGGTGTCCTCTTCTCTTAAGAAAATTAAGTTGCTTTTGTGCAGGAGTGTTTTAATGAGAACAGAGCCTGCCGACATTGATAAATGGGAATGACACCAGAGAGAGCATGTAAGCAGGACAATATGTGCATGTTACAGTCTTACAGGCTATTTTTCACTGACTATCCTGAATGACTTCGCTGTTTCTTAAGGGGCCTATTAATCTCAAATTTAGTTATTACACAACGTTTATTTGAACATATATTCTGTGGATGATGACAGTTAATAAAGGAAATCTTTTACAAGCTGTATTTTTACATATTGTTCCAACTGCAGCTCCCAGTCATTCTACTGTATTGATGGAATAAGCTAGTTATGATGCAGCTTTAAAAAAGGCACATATATTCAGATTCCTTTCTAAGCATGTGGGGACTCTTAAATAACTGTTAAAATGCATATAAAAACCGTGCTCCAGCATGGCAAAAATGAAAGAGGCAGTGTTAACTGCTCAACCAAATCTCCAGAAGCCCAGTTGCCCCCTCCAAGGCAAAGCACGTGCCTTTTTAACACTCCAGCATCCTCTCTGGGAAACAAATAGGGTTTAGATTTGACTCTGATGTATGGACACTCCATCCTGAATTCAACAGAAGCTGGAGAATACATCTTACACATGACTCCAGCCCATGTGCTGTATATGTGATAGGGCACCACAGCAGTTGTATTACAACAAAACAAAAAACACACAAAATGCCCAAACCAACAACCATCCAAACACTCAAAATACAAAAAATACAAAGCCCCCACAAAACAAAGCAAACTAAACCCCACAAAACTTCGATACCAACTAAATTTTGAGTCCAAAGAAATATTCCAAAAAAAGCATGCTGATGTTCAAAAAGTCTCTTTAAAAATGCCAAATTACTCTAATTATTTTAGTAGAGTAGAAACGTACATAATCTTAAACTCTTATTAAAAAAAAAAAAAAAAAATTCAGAGAATCACAAATACACACACACACGCAAAAACTACAGCCACCAACCAAGAAGCCTCCAGTATACCAAGAAAAAAAGCCCGAAGTATGGAAGGGATCCACTGCCATGTCCCCTGTGCTCCAACACAATTTGCTGACTGGGAAAAAGATAGCAAAGATATCACTTAATCCCCAACTCACCCCTAGAGCTGTGCTGACGACATGAAAACATTGCTTTATTCCAACCATATTCAATAACCATCAATTCCATGGAAACAACACTGAAAAGGCACCAGAAAATGAAAACAGAATAACTAATCTGTTATTTGTTTGCATTTCAGCAGGGGAACATCATCCAGAGAATGATGTTCCCTAAAACCCCGCACTGAGCCCTCTGCTCCAGGCTGCCAGGGGTTGCCATCACTTGAGCAGAAGTTGGTGCTGCTTCAGGCAGGCACAGCATTCTGCCAGAAGCAGGGCACAAAAACAAGCTGGAGCCTCTGCTGGCAGAGAGTTATTGCCTCTTAGCAGCAAAGTTGCTTCTGTTGAAAATCAGTCTTTCATTCCCCAATTTTTGTAGTTGCTCATATCCATCACCATTTTTTGGTAAATAATACTTACAAAATACAAACAACATCCGTTAAAAGGAAAGCTTTTCAGACACACCTATTATGTGGTTCTTCCCACTGAAGGATTTCTCTGTCTTACCAATAATTTCAGCAATGCTGAGGCAGATAAAAAAAATTATCCTGCTCACTTTCTTTTTGTTAGAAATGCTAACTTGTCTCTACTGACAGCAACTGGGATGACTCAAGGGAGTTCTGGAGTGTCAGCAAGGTTTTTCTCACTCAGAGGCAGAAGGAGGTGAAGACTAAAGACTAAAAACCAGGAGAGTATATGCATTAAAGTGGGTTTTTTTTCCCAGAGAGTAAAACCAGAATGTAAATATTTGCTAACAATTCAAGTGGCAAACATGAATCATTCAGGTCTCAGGAACGTTCATGTATCACTCTGCAAATTTCCACCAATACTAATATATCGATGAGTAACAGGAAATCCATGTTTAGCAAAAGTTGAAAAGCAATACTATATCTCATTTTATTTGAGATTACTTGTATAACAGAGCTGAGTGAGAATCACGACTTTTGTCATCAGAAAGATCACATGAATGGAGCCAGAAGGAAAGAACCTCTGCCAGAAGCTGGAATGTCCACTTTCACACTGAAAGAACCAAGATTTGGTCTCCTCAGGTACAGAAGAGATGAGAGGCTTCATGAACAGTGCACAGCGCCTGACTAGCCCAGGCTATCAGCTGTTGTCACTTTATTCACAGTTTCTTTGCTTTATCCTAAATGGCAAAGATTTACCCACACCAGATGCTCCTGTGGCTGTGTAGCAAACAAAACTTGTGTGATGGTCACAATAAAAGCAGAAAAAAACCCATCTAGGCCATATTCAGAAACAAAAAGGTAGGCAACACACACAACTTTTGCAAAGCTTTGTCTATTCCTTCAGGTTGCCAAGGTTAAGGGAGTGTTCCTCTTTGTAGCAACGGTGATCCTCTTCCTTTCGATAATGAGAAGGGCTGTAAGGAGAGACAGCCACCAACATTCTCACCTCACCCTTATGGCACAGTCATACCCCAAGCCCAGGAGTACCCTGAAAATCTAATTTAATTTTCCCATCCTCCTGTCAGCTGCAACTCAGAACACAAAATCACTCTCTAAGACACAGTGCCTTCCACTGTTGGCTCCTCCGTCACACACCCCAATGGGGGAGTGACCTGAGCACCCACAGTGGACTTTTGAATACCCACATGAATAAACAGAGGCAGTTTCTCTTTTTTTTCCCCCCCCCTCCACTTACAAATTGCAAATGCAAACATTAAGATGACTGCCCAGTGCCAGTGTAAACATTGGAACAAGCAGTGATTTAAAGCTGACAGGCTCATTACAACACAGGCTTTCTCATACCAAATTTCTCATACCAAACACCATGCTCCAGCATCTCACTTAGTCCTCCACAAACCTCACGTGGCTCTGACACACCAGAAGGCTCTGAGTTCCTAGAATGGCATCTAGTCAAACTTTTTGTATGTATTTTTCCCCATTTGGAAATGGAAAGCCCGTTTCCTTCATTTCCCTAATCAAGGGAAAACAAGGTAACTTCTCCCTTATACTCACATATTGTGAAGTGTAAGCCTTTACTGCCACACATTTGGCCTGTGAAATGTGGTTAGAGGGCAAAAAGTTAAGAATTTAACCAGTCACTGGCACTTTGGTGTCAAAACTACCCACAAGCCTTATGCACATCATGCACTTCTTAGAGACTCCAGGTTTATTACCTTAGCAGTGAAGACACTGGGTCTCACACCAGAACAAACAGATTGCTGAACAATGATTTAATAAAGGAGGCTCAGCTGAACAGTAGTAAACAGCCTACTTGTTCCTCTCTTATGGTCAAACACTTCATAACTGTAAGAGACTTTCCCTCTAAAAAAACAACAACAACAAAAAGACAGTGGAAGGTATCCTCAAAAGGATACAGAGCAATAACAACCTTCCGAACATACTTTTATTTAAGCTCACATTTTCTGAGATCTTAAGCTGTGATAAAAACACTTAAAGGTCTTGTCCCCTGATTCTCCTGGAGACACATCATCCATAACATGATTAGAGGTCTAGTTAAACAATGCATCCCCCAACTCCAAAGAGTATTACTTCCCTGTTGAAGTGAAATGAAAGCACAAGGCCACTTTTTAAAAGGTGCCCTTTGCATCAACTGTGAGGCTGTGCCGGCACCAGTATTTTTCTATAAATATCCCACTGTCATATTGCTTCCTGGGCAGTTAGTAGCAGAACCAGACATTTTAACTGCTATGCCTTCAAAACCAGCTCAGAATAGCATTGTTATGAAAGTCCCTGTCACTACTAGCACTGGCAACAGCTTCACTATCAGGAATAATACCAGGAGATGGGAAACATAACACTAGTGCAAGGAAGGCCACAGCATGGGGAGGCTGGCTGAAACAGCAGCTTTGTAAAACATAAATTAAGTGTGGCCCTTTGCACAGATCCATGAATCCTGAGCTCTGGAGCTCATGTCAGAATTTGTCATCTCATCAACAAATGTCCATATTTCAAAGAAGAACAATTTATTTTTTCTTAACGTAGCCCAAAGGTTAGGCTTTACTATAAGCCAGTATTATATGGTACTGGAAATTCCCTTTTTATGAGCCCAGGCAAAGCTCTGCACACTGAAATATTGAGGTAGAAGAGAGAGAAGAGGGAAAGAAAAGTTGCATACAATTAAGCAAGAGATCAACATAAGACCCACTGCATGAAAGATAAAAAGAAACAATCTTGATGCAGGCGACTGCATTCTTCGAAATGCTGCTCAGCTACTTTCCCCTTTATATTAGCAATTCATATAACTACAACTTACACATGCATAGAGTGAGAAAGTGCCTAAATGTACATCTTTATATATTACATATCCCCAGAACATGCCCAAGGAATTCAGCAGTGGGTGAGTAACAACTGAAGGTCCAAACTACTTTTCTCTGACAACAAATTAACTGCAGCATTAGTTAATTACCACCACCCTTCTTCTGAATCATGGTCAAAACATCTTTAAATTCTATTCAAATGGTTGCCCCCATTTTTCAAGTGGACTGCTATATCCCCTAATTCAAAGATGGTAGAAGGGGCTTGTCTTCCATGCAGTGCAAGGATTAATACTCAACTGCCAATCAAGTCTAGGTCAGGAACTTGACAACTACTTGACAAGCAGCACAAGTACAGAATGAACTACAAAGATGCTGAAATTATTCCTTAGAATTTTCCTTCATATATGTATATATTTATTATGTAAACATATATTTAAAAAATACATAGCAACTCATTAGCAACTAAATTAAAGGTATTTTTATTGCTTCTTTTAATTTACCCAACTCTCTAATGGGTCATATAGACTACTATAACCACTAGTTCTCTAAAGAAAAGATGGAGAGAAAACACTAAAACCTATGGGTTTCATGTACAGGATTCTACTCTTGCTATGTGAAGAACAGAGGATCACTGAAAGCTGTGATGGCTGTGAGTTTGTTTTACTGCAAAAACTTGCCATTCACATTGAACATGCACTTTGTGGCAGAGTTCACTGAATTTTCCATTGACATCCAGAGCTGGCTGAAAACTGGAATATGCAGCATAAGGGATATTGCAGTATTTAAATGCGTGCTTTAACCCTAAATTCTCCCTGTCTTTAGAATCACTGCTTTTGGTCCTATTTTGATGTTTCCTTTTTTAATAATGTTATGTTGTTATTTTGCTGATTTCAGCTGAATTTATCCCATGCACAGGAGGATGGCCTCTGTAACTGTTTGCCACACAAAGCCTTCCAGCTGATCCACAATGCAGCACTGTTATCAAATTCTTTAGGTGCACTGTGATGACACAGCCAGGGAGATCAGTTTACCAAGAAAAACAGAAACATGGAACACCTAAGTTATACTGAAAAATGCGGACCACATGAAAAAGATTTGCTTGCAAAACTTACTAAAGTTAACCTGACCTGGAACAATATTTACAAACAGATCTTCCTGACGGAAACAGGAAGCATTTCTCCAAAGTCTAAATTGCATAAACAGGGGGAAGAAGAGATAAAAAATCCAACCAAGAACGGAAACATTCCAAATTTGAGACAGTATGTAGCTCAAGTTCTGTATTCCCAAAGCTGTTACTCAAGAACTATGTGCACATATAATGTGAAAGAAAAAGAAAAATGCAATATTTGAAAAACACACTCCTTCAACAAGAAAGCAATTCTTTCATATCAATGCCACTATTTTTCAGCATTCTGTGGTGAAAACTATTTTCTCACCTTAACTCATAAGCTGTAGAGACAGGTACAACACATTCAGATTTGCCTACAAAGAACTCCAAGGACACCTACATAAAGAAATCAATAATTTTGTGTTAAGTACAAAGGCTCCAGCAGGACGTGGATAATGTTACTACCTGTTCTGTGATGGTTATTCATGGGCACCCAGTGAGGCAAGGGACACAGAAATTCTCTGTCATGCCCAGAACATCCTGTATCTGCGCTAAGTCTGCAGAGGCAATCTAGATCCAGAGCTCTTTTCCACCACACTGTACTTCAGTAACATAAGATGCATAAGTGGACAACACTGTGCAAGAAGACCATTCACAACTGCCAGGTCAGAAGTGTGAGAGCTGCCAGTTTTGCTGCACAGCAGGAGGCACCCATGCCAAGGCAAACACCTTCTTAAGTGCAAGGCAGAGCCCTCTAAAAAAACAACAACAACGTAAGGAGCAGAACTGGGACACCCAGATTTGTGAAGAGTAGAAAAGATCACATCTTTGACAAACACCAAGCACCAGCTCCATGAGCAGCACCTCATCTATCAAAAAAAACTTTATATCTGGCAAACTAGTTGCATTTTGTAAAAATAGCTTTCACTTTCAAAAGTTCAATTTAGAGAATGGCAATTTCTTTGACTAATCGGTGACCAGCACTTTGGGATGTAAAACAGACAAATAAGGATGTCAGAAATCCCATCTGACTGGTATTTTCAATCACGTTTTACCACTGATAGAAGCTTGATATAAAGCAGAGAAAGACTCAGTATATCAGGCCATATCATCATAAGGAAAAAAACCCCAAGCAAACACTCACACCAAGCCCCCGCACATGTGTCTATGGAACACATTTTCACCTCTCACATACATTCATCCTAAAACCCAGTCACTGTTTAGTCAATTGTACTGCAGGAAAGACCTCAGAAAAATATCACAACATCGTCACCATCTTGTTGAATCAAAGTTCAATTTGCTTTAACACCGTAACAAATGTATTCCTGTAATCTGTATCTATATCCTACTCTCCAAGTATCAACAAAATTCAGAGTGATATACTTATCTACAATACATAAAAGAATCATATCACCACTATAAGCTGTAGTGTAGCAATATAGTGGCAAAGCATGAAACAGTAATCAAAGTCCTGAAAAATACACCATTGTCAGCACTGTACACTGGTACCAGTGTATTATAGCACCTCGGTTTCAAATAAATCAACCTAAGTGCCTGCTTTGGTAAGCACTTCAAATTCACTGTACATCAGCATTAGGGGGGGTAATGCACAAAGAAACAAATCAGGGAATGGGACTTGTAAATAACAACTCAATTAGCAGATTTATATTACTCATTTCCTAATAAACTTTCTATCCACACCTACATGCAAACCCTCCTACAGCCTTCCCCCCCTCATTTACATATCTGTGCAGGCCTGCTCTTTTTTCCTGCGAGCCCCTTTGCCCTTTCAATCATGAAGTATATTACTCCACTGTCAGAGCAAAGCAGTTCCTAACAACAGGGAGCCCAGCTGGGATAGGAAGAGGGCAGCAGGCTCAGGCATTAACATAATAATCCAACTGTGTTCCCCCAGGCCCTCAGGGCACGCAGCATATTAGGCAGCCCTCCTGCGCCGCCCGGGCCAGGCTGCCGGATCACCTGCCCATCAACCTGTGGCAGCCGCCCCCACCTCGGCCGATCCAGCTCCTGCCAAGCCCCCACCCCAATTACCTTCCCACAAAAGACACATCCATTTTCCACCGTGCCTGCTGCACATCCTCATCTACTCCATTCCAATACGCCTTGCCGTGCCACTTCCAGCAGACTTTCTCCCTCTGCCTTTTAACTTCTGGGAACTCTAGGGATTGGAACAGGACCTACTGCTGCTGCCAAGAAGACCCAGACCTTGGAACAAGAATTCAAATACAAAGCGCTGCTCTCGAGATGCAACTTTCAGCCCTACCTATCCTCTGGATTCTTCGCTGAAAGACAGAGCAGGAAAAACCAAAGAGGCAGACACATGGCTTTGTTATTTCTTTGCTGTGCCATCCAAGGAAACCAGCTTAGGGTGGGCTCGCTTGTTCTTGCTGGGGTTTGGAATGCTGGAGGATTTTCAGCAGTAAAGTTATTTCACAGTCTTTGGTACAAGGCCTGCCACCCCACAGGACACAGCTACTGATTAAGGAATGGCGCCCGTAACAAGATTTCAATGTACAAACACACATAGTAGATATTTCCAAGAATCACTATAATGCTGATTTCAAACATGAGACCTATGAAACTGTCCAATTTAAAGCAAGCTTAGAATTGTACTACTCTTCCCAACTAACATTTCTTAACACCTAAAAAATATTCCCACATTTCAAATGCTTTCAGTAGAAAACTTCAACTCAGATTGTTAATTTGCACATACCCTATATTAAGCCCTTAAAAAAAATATATATATAAACTTATTATGCAGTGTATTTCAGTGCAATTCTGTAAAAACTCTTTATTTACAGTATATATCCTGCTTGTACAAAGTACTTAAAGAAAAATAAACACACTTGCCAGTAAAAACCAGTATTTTCCTCATATTATAAAAGACAACCTCAGAGACTACTAGGAGAAAAGCTTTTGGTTCTACCATAACTTTTATTCTCATTAAAACATATATATTCTCTAATTACCCTTAACAATGGAAGGCACAACAGAAATGTAATAGTCTTGTTAAAATAACATTTTGCAGACTGTGCAAAGCCCAATTTACTTGATCACTTGTGAAGCAAAATTTCCCTAACGTCATTAATTTTCATTAATCTAGCCCTCTCAAAGAAGCAAATATTCAGCAGCAAATGTGCATTTTATTTTAAATGCTCAGTAGTTATATTATCAGTACAAAAAAGTGTTAAGCATAGTAATCCATGTCACAATAGCCTGTCAGAAAAAGACCACAGAAAACAACATTAGCCATGTAATTTAAACATTTTAGAAAGCAATCCTTAGGCAAGCTCTGCCTATTACTATTCCTCGAATACATAACACTAACAAAAAGTATACATTATGAAAACCATGTCACATCTTAAAAACATTTGCTTACAAGCAATTAATTTTCCCAGCACAGGCGTTCTTTTCTGCCATCACAGCCATAACTTGTTAGCAGCACGCCCCTCTGAGCTGGGAAGGGGACACAGTTAAAGCAGCCCTTTGCCTTGAATTTATGCTGGGTCACAGGGTCACCAATAAAACACCAGGATAACCCAGGGGTTTGCTAAGTACTTTATATAGTCAGGAGACTTCTTATACAGCCACAAGCCCATATATTACTATGACTTGATTTAGATTTTTAGGATCTGCAATCTAGAGAGAAAGGGTTTTGTCAACCAGCTTCTGACCCTTCCATCATCTCTTCTGCCACACAAGCCAGTTCCCATCATTGCTGGCATAAAACTGAATAGCACTTGGAAAATTCACTACAGCTTTTCTCCTTCAACACCTCTAAACATTGACTTTGCTCATCCAAAAACCAGGAAAAAGAGCTGATATTTTTAATTACAAGAGATCATAAGAACACTCATAGCTTTCTGGAGTTTGTTCTAATTTCCTTTCTTCCCCACATCAGAAACCAAAAGCTCCGCAAACTAAAGTAACAGCAAGTTGGTTTTGACATGCTGGAAAACCAGACATTCTACAGCAAGATTTCTCTGCCACGAATTTGAGTATAATCAAGTCACCAAGCAGTTTTTGCTGTGATCACTCACATGCTGCCATGTGCAGACACCTTTCAAAAAGTTGACATGTTAGTTACATTCCTCATTTTTCCTATGAATTCCAGTGTTGTGAATGGAACACGAGACTGGAAATAAACTTGTGAATGGAAACAAAGATCTTCCTATTTATCTCATTATGTGATCTTTAGATCATGTCTCTGCCTCAATTACATCAATATGAGATTTTTTATTTGATTTTACACAGCCCAAGGTCATAATGGCTCAGGTAAGTAAAAAGGGAAGCTATGGCTTAAGTTTCTCATACAGCTTGGGTTGTCGTGGGCTATTTAAAACAATAAACACCCCCCAAACCACTAAATGTAACAATTGCAGTATGGAGCAAAATATATACAGATACATTTCATTTGATGACAAAATTGTAAAACACCTACATATTCCCTTGAAGTAACAAACTACTAGGTCCACGCAGATGTTGCATTTTAATTTTCTGCATAATTTGCCCTTCAATTCAACCCTAGTTTTCTTTTCTTTTACAACACTCACTCTTGCTGACT
Source organism: Sterrhoptilus dennistouni (assembly GCA_013397095.1). NCBI lineage: Eukaryota > Metazoa > Chordata > Aves > Passeriformes > Zosteropidae > Sterrhoptilus > Sterrhoptilus dennistouni. The sequence continues at coordinate 64,241 of VWZU01003049.1, read as the reverse complement.
GCTTCTAGAGCCCTTCTCCTTCCACAGTTCTTATGGCTTTATTCTTAAATACCAGACAGGAGCATATTAGTGCCACAACTGTTTTCATCCCTGTCATCTCTAGATACCCAACAGCCCTAACCAGAGAACACTTCCCACAGATTTCTAGGGGAATTACTGTGCCTTACTTCCTATGTTTTTTCCTTCACAAAAGTTATTTCAAATTCATAGACTCTCTGGTAATAGAAGCACCCAGAATGAAGCAGTAGTCATTAATATGCAATGTAACACCTTAATGTACTCAAATTTATTCAGCTTGTTGTGGTGGGTTGACCTTGGCTGGATGCCAGGGTCCTACCAAAGCCACTTTATCACTCCCCTCTTCAGCAGGACAGGGGAGAGAAAAATATAAAACAACACTCGTGAATTGGTATCAGGACAGGGGGAGCTCACTCACCCGTACTACTGTCACAGGCAAAACAGACCTGACTTTGATAAGAAACATTTTTTCCCTATCAAATCAGAGCAGGATAACAAGAAATAAAATCAAATCTTAAAACCACCTTCCCTTCATCCCTCCTATTTTTCCAGGCTTAACTTTATTCCACAATTCTCTACCTCCTCTGCACCAGAGGTGCAGGATCATGAGAAATAGGGCTTTTATAATCAGTTCATCACACACTGCCTCTGCCTCCTCACACTCTTTTCCTGCTCTGGAAAGGGACTGCATAGGCTGAAGTTCTTTAGAAACTGCTACAGTGTGGGTCCTTTTCCATGGTGCAGTCGTTCAGGAACAGGCTGCTCCAGGATGGGTCCCTCACAGGGTCACAAGTGCTGCCAGCAAAAGCTCCTCTCTCTCCATGGATCGGAAAGTCTTGCCAGGAGCCTGCACCAGAGCAGGCTTGCCCCAGAGTCACATCCTCCTTCAGGCATCCACCTGCTCTAGTGTGGGGTTCTCCATGGGCTGCAGGTGGATCTCTCCATGGCCATAGACCTCCATGGCTGAAGAAGCACAGCTGCCTCACCATGGGCTGCACGGGAATCCCAGCTCCGGCACCTGGAGCACCTCCTGCCTCCTCTCCTTCACTGGCCTGGGTGTCTGCAGGGCTGCTCCTCTCATGTATTCTCACTCCTCTCTCCTCACTGCTGTTGTGCAAAGACTTCTGCCCCTTCTTAACTACATTATCACAGAGTCACAACCAGCACCTACTGATGGGCCTTGGCCAGTGGTTGGTCCATCTTGGAGCCAGCCAATGCTCCATCGGATGTAGGAGATGCTTCCAGCAGCTTCTCACAGAGCTGCCCTGTAGCACCCTGGCTTTGCCTCACAAATCCAATACACGTGTATAAGGTATTTACACCTGTTTCTGAGTCCACTCTAGGACCTGCATTGCTCTAAAGCCAGTCTTCTGTAAATCCAAATCAAGAACTGCTTTACAAGTCCTTATGGCATTTCATGGTACAGAAATGTGCCACAGGAAAGCAGGGGACAATCTACTTCCAGAAGATACCAGTAATTTCACCTGTTCCAAACACCAAGTACTTGTTTAATAACAACTAGCATCTCATAACTTCATCTCCCAACATAAAAAGTTGGTAGCATGTCAGGAAGAAGTAGTTCTGCAGTGCTTTTCTCTGCTCCTGCACTGCATTGGAATCTCCCACATCACCTCAGATCCAGCCACCTTTTTACTTAAACTGGTGAGGTGGCACTAGTGATCAAAATGAATGAATTTTACCAGCCTGAAAACACAGGGAGATGGCTGTGCCTCTACTTTTACAAACTCATCTAGTATTTACTGACTGTGTCACATTCTTGCTTGTCAGCAGTAGTGGAATGGCTTCCAAGAGCTCTAGGCAGATAACAAAAGAGAATAAAATGAAAGGAATTCTGTTTCAGATACACTGTGAATCCATCCAGTACGGCTCTCCCCAAAACCTCAGCTAGGGATTCCACACCTTCCTGGAAAGCATCCTACTGCCTTTGTGAGGTAACTCAAAGGGAGGCACTTTCATACTGACTGGCCTTTGCAGACAACTTCATGGACACTTGGATTTTACCTATTCCAGTTCTGACTGTAACCTTCCACAGAGCAGTGCAGACAAACAAAACTGCTGCAACACCTCCCAAAGGAAGGATGGAGAAGGAAAAGTAAGATAAAGGCAACCCACAAGGGTTGTACAAAACAGAATTGAAATGTTATGAAGAACTCATTTCCTTATGTTAGGATAGCCAGGCAGTATCTTTTGAGAGCAGGCAGCTGCCAAGCATAGTGCCTGTGCCTGGATTGTTGCACATGAATGGCAACAAGTGATCCAAAATCCAGGATGCCACCATCCTTATGAGAACAGCTATTGCCTGCAAACCCCTCCTGTGCAGCTGCCCCTTCCCATGCACCTCTAAGAAGCACAGTATCTGCCTCCATCCTATTCATATTATCAATCTCATTGAAATTTTCAGATAATGATTGGCTGTACCTGCTGGTAGTTGTAGGTTAAATAACCCTGGTTCACCACAAAGCTTTTCTCTCACATTTCTTTAGATGGTGATTTGTTTTAAACAAAGCTTTGGGTGTGCAGCTGAACAGGAATGGGGACAATGGAGCAGCAGCCATGACTGTGTTGGAAGATGCAGACAGCATTTTGCCACACCACCTGTGACTGAAGTGAAAGTATTAAAAAAAACAAAACAGACTTTCAGGCAGGTCAGCTTTTGGGGTTTCTTGCTCAAATAAAATGGTTTGAAGTAAGACTGTCAAGACTGAAACAGACAAATCAATTCAACCCTTTAAAGCACTCCAGGGATCTTTTCTTCACTTACTGCTCACTCCAAAATGCCTGTTAGAATTGTTAAACACCTGCAATATAGACATTAAACCACACACAAACTTAGTGTGACCAGAAACTAAACATGTACATACAGTATTTGCCACACATACTATATAATGTTAAAGATAGTGAAATTGTAGTGATCAGAACAACAGATACCTCTAATAACTATACATTATCATTCAAAAGTCAGGGAAAATTGTTCAGTTTTCAATTGTACAGCAACAGACAATGTTATTACTTAGTAAAATAGATATTCAACTCACAACCTTCCTATTTTCACCTGAGGAGAAAAAAAAGAGACGCACAGAAGGCCACAATCAGGTTTTTCTCTCTCTCTTCAGGAGTCACTCATTCCTATGGCACTACAAGAATTCAGAGTCAGCACTTACAGTCTCAGTTTGTTATTTCAGAAGGTATAATACAAACAAGTGTTGATCACTAAAAGTATTAATTACCGTTTAATTAGAAATACCAATAAAGGGGAAAGGAATGATATGCAGACGCCCCATCCCCAGAATTAGATACTAATTAATTTTAGATTAGTGGGAAGCAATAAACTAAAATCACCACCCTAACAAGTTAACTATTATTATTGACGCAGTTCTGGATAAGAATGACACCGGTCCAAAAGATGGCACAATAAACAAAGAGAAATCATGCTCACTTCTGACATTTACAAACAACCATGATAAAAAACATCTGAATGAGTTACATAAATTTACTGTTATGAGAGTATTTAATTTATTTTATTTTTTATTTTTGTAACTAACATGTAATAGTATCAAAAAGAACAAATAGTTCTTACAGACAGGACTGTACTGGCAAGAAAATTTAACCAACAAAAGGGTTAATTAGGGATACAAATTTTCTCAGACTGTTAATAATGGGAATGACACATAGTATGTGCCCATAAGTAATTCTCAGGTATCTTTGATCTTCAGCCCCCAGTGATTACTGTTGCCTACCATACCCTGGCCTCTGGGACTCTCTCAGAACCAGACATCTGGCTACTTTGTTGTTTTAGACTAATCTCATCCCAGGAGAGCTCAAGAAATGACACCAGGCAAGGAGGGTCCTGGCAAGGGAAAAAACATTATGGTATCAGCAGATTTTTTGAGTGGACTAGAGTATCAAAATTGTCTGCAAATTTCTATAGGGATCCCAGGGCTTCTCAGCTCTCCAGTGCTGCTTTCACACAGAACACCAGAACACACATGATCCTGTTTTAAGGAACTGTTAATCTCTTTGGTGAAGCTAATGAATGATAATCCAAGCAAGAACATGTGACAAAGGCAAACAGAAGTTAAAAAAAAAAAAAAAAAAAAAAAAAAAAAAGAAAAATCATNNNNAAAAAAAAAAAAAAAAGCCTTTAAGGAATGGGTGGATTTAATGAAGATTTTATTGAAAGACCAAGGCATGCTGCATGATCAAGCAATGTTTTCCAAAGCCTATTAAAAAATACTCCAACACCTCAAACACTATTTTTGAGTCATTCATAGGTTTTAGCTGCCAGCATTGTTATCCCTGAAGAATGACCCTCTGACAACTGCAACAGATCCAGCAGAGTGCCCGATTGCCTGCTCTGGGCTTAGACACTGAGCAGTTCACAATGCACAGAGCCCACAGGGGTCAAATGGGCAGGAAACATGGACAAAGGAAGGTTTAAGGCCAAGGCCAAAGGAAGGTTTAAGGCCAAGGCCAAAGGAAGGTTTAAGGCCAAGGCCAAAGGAAGGTTTAAGGCCAAGGCCAGGCTCTCTCCCCATCAGAGGCTACCTCGGTTTTCCCATAACCTCTAGTCCAGACTCCCACCCTGCCCAAATTGCTGTAGGTCTCAGATGTGCCGCTGGCAGCTGGACAGGAGCTGTTGCAGGGATCCCTGCAGAGGGCTCTTTCCTATTCCTACAGCAGAGCTCCTACATCCCAGGTGTCCCCAGTGCTCACTTACTGCCTGCACTCAGCAACACAAGGAACTAGAGCACTTAGACCTGGAATGAACAGAAATCTCACATGTGTTTTTCTGAGAGCAATTAAAAATGCCCATAACAGCAAACATTATCTGAGCCATGTAATTCCAATAAGCAGTGCTTTTAAAATCCAGGGGTGGCACATAACAGCAAGAATTCACTTCTGTGTGGGTGTCCTCCTGTTCCAAATCAGCCACCACACCTTTCTTTCCCCTTCTATTGGAAAGAGCAAGCTAAACAGAATGGACATGAAGTAAAGTCAGATTCTAATGCTTTTTTGCAGGCCCAGATTACTTAACTTTGCCTCCTTTCAGGATATTTTCAAAGTGCTCAGAACAAAGCTATGAAAAAACCTTGGAATAATCTGTCATATCACACCAGCTTCCAAAGAAAACCTTTAGCAAGTGCCACAGACAGCAGTTAGAAAATCATGTGCTTTACTGGTGATGCTGCTGTTACAGAGCATCCTACTCTCTTCCTCATTTCTCACACCACAGCTATCCTGCCTCCTTCCAGCCACAACATTCCATTCCCAGTAGGACAAACAACACTAAAGTTACCCCAAAATATTTAAGCAGTTTCCTAGTGCACTGTAACATTTGGAGCAATAAGAAAAGAACCTGTGCACTACTGTCTTTAGCTGCATCATATTAACAGTAAATTAACTCCTGAAAAATTCAGCGTACTTGTGAGATATTCAGAAAGATGCTAATCTATTTCTTTCTGACTATGAACTAAGCAAATTCTCCTCTGCTTGTATAGTATGTTGTTAGAGTGAACGTGGATAAGTCCACATAATTACATTTTAAAATACTGGCAGCACGAGGATGACATAAACTGGTTTTTATGCTCTCTCTGTGTAACGTGCTGAACAAATGTTTGTCTTAAAAGCTTTGCTATGGTATCAGCCTGTTAGATTTTAATTGATGACTTCTGTGACTGCTGTATCTTGCAAGTAGCTATGATGTTTCACACAACAGAAACAAGAAAAAATAATAAAATATTCCATATCAGTACAGTAAAAACTTGTATTGTACTCATCAACACATTGTCTACTGCAGAACAATCCAGACTGCAGTGTAACAAGAAAAGTGCTGTAAGGCAGAACAGGTCAAACTAAGGTGTTTTGAAAAGCATGGGATTTTATTGGTGAGTTGGCATCAATACAAGTAACAAAAAACTGAAGCACAAACTAGGCAGAATTTTAATTTTGGTATTTTATGCACTGTAAATTCCTAATATCTTCTGTCTTCATCAGCCTTAGAATTCAAATGGGGTACATCCCACACAGTTGCCTTTCCCTCTACTCCTTTTAAATCAATGATAAACAAAACTCCACAAAACCCCACATTATCTACTTCACAAAAACACACAGAAAAAGACAGCCAAAAAGCAAAGAAATCTCACACTAATTCTACATATCAGATCGAGTAAAATTCAAACTATATTCATGTTCTACAGAACATTTCTCACAGTGCCTAAAGGCGCATTTTTGTAAGATTGTGTTAAATACTGCAGTTATAGCCTAGATGCTACAGCCTCATTTGCAAGGCCATATGCCATCACCAGGACTCCAAGAGCAAATGAGCAAATGCTCCAGAACATAGATACCCCTCTGTTTGCTCTAAGTATTGATTTATGTTCTGTGGGTATCCAAACATCAGTAGCTAATGCTGCCTGGCACTATCCATTATGAAATTACAGCTCTTCAGTGAGGTTTTCTAATAATGAGTAAAGCTCCCCACAGCCCTTCTCCAAAAGCTCCACAGCTGCAAGCAGAAAAGCACTGCAGCAGGACAGGAATGCCAAGATGTCCATAAAAAAGCAAATCAAATACGAAAACAAATTCCAGAGAAAAAAGGTCTTCAAACAGAATCTGTGTTAACACTTCTCCTAATTTGGAAATAGGATGGAATAGTTCCCATTTTTCTCTCATTACAGTGGAACAGAGAGAGGAAAAGCCATTCTGGACATTAGTAACCACCACCATGAATAAGAACTCCTCCAAGAACCTAGTTAGTCTACACCAAAAAAGGTTTAATGACTAATATTTTAAATGGCATATAGTTCAAGCACTGATCTCACTGCAGAACCATTAATCCCCCCCAAGTACTAAATCCTAACTAGGATTCAACCTACATATTTGAAAGGCTGTCTATACAGCTGGTACACGTTGTTTCCTCTTTCCCAATCCAGGGCATTTAACAGTATAGCTCTATAGTTCACTGCTGACAACATGTATACTGCACACTTTTTCATGGTTTAGGTGTTTCATTTCTGTGTTTCATTTCTGTCTGTATGAACAAACCCAGGAGAAAACATCCATAAACCACTTTGATTAAATTCTCCTGGGTTTTGGAGGCTGCCTTTGCCTCCAATGAAAGTTAGAGGAAACAGGCTTCTGAATGTAGATGGAAGAACTACACATTTCCTCCACTGGGCAAAGCTCTGCTTCTTATCTTGTAATTACACAGTTTGTCAGCTAATAAAATGACTTTACAGTCCTCTAATACCTGCATAAGGAGATAGTAGAGGGAAACCTTAGTGATGTTTCCTGAGGAACACACTTCCTAGAGATAAGTACAGTTACTCTAACTTCAAGATAATGACATAAACTTAGCCCATAAATAGAGCTCCATCTTTAGAACCATTTTCAGCATGAACAATACTGATGCTTGCTTTTACTTCTCTACTTTAGAATTACAGGCAGTTTCAGTTATTTGAAATAAAGACCATATTTTCAAAAATACAGCATTTAACATGAGAATGCAGTGGACAAAAATGCTCTACTTATTTATGCATTTACTTGGCATTTATGTCACCTGCACACTTTTACATAAGGACACCACACCAATTACTGCTTCTGGAATCCACCTACTAGAAATCACATAGATCCAATTTTCCTTTGTGACTCTCACCTGCACTGACCCAGCCCATTGCTTTGATTTCAGCAGAATAGTGGATTTACACTAGGATAAAGGAGAAGAATCATGCCCAAGTTTCCAGGTACCTTCACTAGCAGCATAGGTGTCCTTTTGCTGGCAGCAGCTGGCATGTGCTAATTAGAAAGAAAACTCAAATCAACTATTTCTAGTTTTGTAAAAACATCTAAGAAATGAGATGGCTCAGAATAAAGTCTTAGCATATTACAATATGTTCCACAGGAGGAAATAACCTGACAAAATTAAATTTTCCACTGCCTTGCATCACACAATTTTCTTTAGAAGAAAATTGAAGCCTGAAAGACAGGAAATCTCTTTAAAATCTGCTTGTATGGCAGATCTGCATTAGGCTGCAAAAAAATACTAAGAGTATTAAAAGACACTCTTGCCCCCACTATTCACAAACCAAACAAAAACACCCACGAGCTGATAAAGAAACCATGAACACAGCCTGCTTGAAGTGTTGCTAAATGAGCCATCCACCTCACAAGATACTGTATGATAAGTTAGCATGACAAGTCATTTGTCTGAGTGTAAAATCCTCCTGCAAGTCGGAAACACTGACTGATATTAAAACCAGACAGTCAGGGAAACAGAAGACTAGTACAGATTTACATTGTGGTTCTATACTAGTAGGGAAGATGACAAACAGCATGCTGCAACTGGCTGATGATTTGGAAGAGGAGAGAAATTAAAATCAGTCTGATCACTTAGAGATATGACAGAATGCTTAGACAATGTGCACCAGGGCCGAGATTATGCAAAAATACCAGAGAGGGGAAGAACTGGGAGGGTGGTAAGCATAACTGTTCTGCTAAGACAATGAGGAAGATTGTACACATTCTGAAGACAAACATACATATCTGAATCCTGATCACAGAGAGAGAGCACAGCGGGCAGACTCACCAAGTACCTCAGTTATAAAGTATCCTTATGTTCCAGGAGTTCATATTTATGTAAAACAAAGTTACATAAAACTACTGCATAGGCTAGTGTTTTAAATTTGTATGCCTGTATACATTGTTACCTATAGAACTAAGCTAATTTTGTGGAATAGTCTAAATTTAAAGAAAATTGAATTAAAATGCTGAGGAATCAACTAAAACAAAGAAATCAAGGTTACAAGGTACATATTTTGTTATTATTTGCAGAAGATGAGATAAAACTCTGAGCTTTATCTAATGGAAGTGTCAGGAAGGTTTGGAAGCCCAAGTGTAGCAACAGAGGCACTTGTTACTCAAGGGGTCATGACAGCAGACCCCTCGTGAAGCAGAGATGCCCCAGAGCTACTTGTTCACAGAAAGGATTTGAGGACAGCACTGTACAATAATGTGGAACTTTCTATGTATTTCATACTTACAAATGCCATCTATTGTTCTGAGTCCCTCAGATCGTAAATTACAGAGAACCAAGCCATGCAGAAGTCATCAGCACAGGTGCTGCAAGCAGCAGAAACCTCCCAGTATCAATAGGTCACAAACATTTGTGACTAGGCTTAGAAACAGAAATGCCTCACAATTGCACAGAAGAGTTGGCACTGCTCTTCTGTGACAAAGAGGTATAAGAGAGGCCATTGACTGAATTATTAAAATATACACATTAGAGGACATAACCTACACAGAAAGTCTCACTCAACACTGATATTCCAGGCCATTTGGATAATGAAAGTTATAGCAAGTGTTTTTGAGATAACATACATGACATTAACAGTACAGAAAAAAAAATGTTATAGATTATATTTCCTAAATTGCAGGACCACATCATTTTAAAACAGAAGAATAAAACACATGCATAGATCAGAACTGAGATTTTAGGTCTAATTTTAATGCTGTCATTTCTTGAATTACAGGCAACCTATCAAGCCAGTTTACCCCTCCTCTTCTTATAGGACTTTTAAGTAATCTTGTAAGCATTGAATATATGAAAGGTTTCCCAAGAAACACATTAATTTTGAAACAAAATACTTTGCTCAAGTAGAACACAACTTGATAGCCACTCTTTGACTGACTTGCTGTAGTTCCAGTTACAAAATCTTAATAGTGTAGAATTAGCTAATGTTTTCAAAGAGATTAAAATAACACTTGCCAAGAATACATATGTGCTTGTCATTTGCAGTTGTAACTGGAGGAACAAATACCTTTACTTAAGGAGATAGAAGGATTTAAGAAAACAAAACAGCAAAACATCGAATTTTAACCCAAAAGTGAAATGGCATGAAAAGAGGACTAAGCAGACTATTCTGAATAAAACTGCAACAGCTGAAAATGTAAATGGAATCACCTTCATGATAGCAAAAGCACAAACAGATTCATTTTTGGTGATGGTTGTTTAATGCTCATCTTTTAAATGCAGTACTTCACTGGCAGATTTCACCACTTCTGCAAGCAAACAGGCTGAGCACTATAAACTCTGCAAGCAAGTAGGTGCTGCTACAGGCAGGGATATTTGCAAAATCAGTCCCAAGGCACAGGCACAGAGTTCAGACTCTTGGGCAGGTTTCTATTGCTCATTGGTACCGTTGGAATGTGTGTACACATGCAAAGTTTAGCAAAATAGAGCACTGTGTTGAATAAACAGACAAAGGAATATCTATTTCTAATGACAGGATAAAAATCTAGATCTCTAAGAACCTTACTTCTGCTTACACTTTTCTGCCCTGTTTCCCTTCACCATTTGTTCTTTCTGATTTATGTGAACTATCAGCAAATAAAGACATGCGTGCACACATGCTTTGATGGATTCATTAAGATCATTCAGGCTTACTAAATTATCTTTCTATAGAGGGATTATTATTATCATTATTATTATTATTATTATTATTAGGGTAGCATGCATGCAATGGCAGAGACTGACACACCTGAAAATCTAGGATTTTTTGTTAAGTCTTTACAATATAGTTTAAATTTAAAATTTTCCCCTTTGCAAAGGTTGAAATAAAGCCACAGCAGTAGCAATGATTAGGACCATTCTGATCTCCAGTATCTGGATTACAGGCTGTAAACTCAATAATGTGAAAACCTCAGTGAACGTTTCACGCCCCAGTATTATGTCTCAGAAATAACTTTTCAGACTCCATTATGTCCGCCATGAACTTGATCTTTCACCTCTAGTGAAAATCCTCTTACAACTATAATTCTAAAGTTAATGATGAGAGATTTCATTTGCTTTCCAAGCACAGATAAAACCTTTTTGAAATACACTCTCACTGCCATGACCTTGGTCTATGACTTAAGAGTTCACCACATGTAATAATTTACTTTTTCCCACAGGGCTCATTGAGATTTCCTTTTAAAAGGTTTTGGATATGCAGTTGGAGCTGGAGCACTCACACAGCATGCCTCAAATATACATCCTCATATACATTACAGACATTTTGCAACCATACCATTAAACAAAATGAATTTAGACAATTAAAAAATATAATAAAAATTAGGTCTAACTAAGCAAAATCATCCACACACTAGAAATTCATAATTTTGGGAATTCTGTTGCAATAATCCACTATATCTGCTAGAACAGGCGGTTGCAAAATTTCACTAAAGTAACATACATAAATTGGCAAACTAATTCAGGAAATAATACACTGTTGCTCCCAACTTACCAGCTCAAACACAGTTCAGTTAAGACCAGTAACACTCTCTTCAGCTCATGTGCCACATAATTACCAGAATTATTGGATTAGACTACCTGGTCAGCATATGGAGGCTGACTTCTTTACCGATAAGCAAAGTTTCTCTGTTTGCTTAGGCAGGCCTTTACTAAACATGTCCTTAGTATTAAAACAAATAGATGAAAAGTCAGATCTACTGTATCCACATCAATTAAAGGCAAGTTTTTTGTTCCCCTGAATATTGGGGAGAATTTCTCCTGGTGCCAACTCCCTGGGGATGCATTCGAGAGCCTGGGGCAGGGCAGGATGTGGAGGCAGACACAGCATGGACTTGAGGAGGTCAGGCTGAGGCTGGTGAGAGGACCCCAAGTGCCAGAGAAGCCAATGGCCTGCAAATGCAGCTTGTATAAGGGGTATATACCATGAGGTACTGGAAGGGTTGGCAAAGATAATGTTTAACAGCAAAACAATTCTCCCCCATCACAGAGATGAATTATCAAGGGCTGCTGTCCTTCCAGGGCACTCCTGCCCCTCAAAACTTCCATCTTCTCACAGGGGCTTCCCGTGTGAGTACAAGAGTTTAAGCTTCTGCACCAGCTATTCCCCTCCCTCTGCTAATCTAGGAGTGGCAGCAAAGTACTGGATTTCAGATAGGAAAGGACATACTCATGAGGGAACACGTGCAAAAATCCTGCCTGAGCAGGAAAGCACGTGAGCATGGGGTTTGCATGTCTGAGAAAGTGTTCCCAGGAAACACATAAATTTACTTCAACACGTCCAGAAACAGTCTATCAGAGCTTGCTCTTTTCAGACTTCATCATAGGACCAATATTTTCTAGAAATTGGAGCCTAAGAAATGCTTTGGAATCAGTAAAAATTTGCTGCTCTACTGCTCTCCACACTTTTTTTGCCACAAGCTCTAACTAACAAACAAACAAAAAGTCAGTTTAACAGAAAAGTACAAATAGAAAACGCTTCTAAAATATCCACACTTCTATGAAATAATTTTAAATAAATTTGGGCTTATTTAGCTGTATATAAAGTAACCTAGGAATTTGTCCTGTTTTCACACAAATGAGGTTTTCCTTATAGAATGTAAAACACATTTTCTTAACACATATTGAATAAATTGACAAACAATTTAGAAGACAAAAACATCCACAATGTTCTTTCATAATCACAATGATGAAAAAAGAATAGTAAAATAAATTTAATTTCCTTGAAAAGGAATGAAATTTAAAGAGAATAATAACTTTAACTGAAAATCCTGCTTCATATTTTACAACCTTGATTTCCACAAATCAGGACGTAATACTGCACACCCAAAAAGAGAGCCAAAGAAAAGAAATTATGGAAATGTTCAATTTGATTTCTTTTCTATATATTCTTATTAGCCACTAAGCAAAAAATATTCATGCCAGCTAAAACAGTGCTTGGAGAAAATAAAAAATTTTCCAAGTGAAATGTGCTGAAGCTTTGATTTTAACATAGAAAGAGTAAAATCAAGAAAGAGGAAACAATTATCTCTTTACAAGTCAGTGTTCAGAAGCGCAACAGCAATGCTCTCCTTGACTAAATTCACTAAAGAAATTCCTAAATGGCACTTCTTGTTCTCAATAGATTTGTTTCATTTTGATGTATCTGCAGTGAGCTGTAAGGAAACAGGTGAGGGACAGTGGAACCAGAACCCAGCACGTCCCTGGGTTTCTGTGCCAGCAAACAACTGCAGCGTTCTGCCAAAAGAAAGGTTTTCATTAGAAAACCACCCTCACACAGTGAATGCAGCTGTTCAATGGAATTTAGGCTGCAAAAAACACTGCACTGAAAACAAATCACTTGTAAATTTTTGAATCATCTTTCCAAATTTCGCTGCCCTCCAAAACAGCCTTTAAGCCTTCAAAGGCTGAGTAAGGGAGAGCAGGTAACACTTTCCTTGCTAGCAAAATACCTGCTCTCTCTCAAACAGGTATAAAATTAAACAGCAAAGAGTCCAGGACCTGAATTTTAGAGCACTGGACCCCACTCTCTGCAAATACTTTAACATAACTATCTCTGAACTGTTCACAGTTAAAAATGCTTGCTTTGCATACACAATGCATTTCATACAGCACTCACTGCTAAATAAAGGAAGCTCTTGCACAGTGTAACTTCACACTGAATTAACCTGCAGACCAAGACAAATTCAAAACCACCTTCCTTTAAAAGGCCACTTTTGTCAAGCGTGAGAGCAAGACTCTCCTTCTGTCCTGGCTTCTTTATGCCACAAACAGCTTTCAGGGTCAGTGATTGTACCATAGCAGACAAAAAAACTGGCTTCCCAGCCAAGCAGTGCACAACAGCAACAGCAAAGCCTCTAAAAACACTCTCACAAAGTCAGATCTAGGACAGTTGTGCAAACACAGCTGTAAAAATACAAGGCTGTGACGACTGCAGGTAGCTTCCAGCCACAGCCCAGTTTAGTGCAATTTAAACAGGCTATTTTACAGTGTCCTAGATTATGGCAGAACTGCTATAAGGGAAGGCTGAACACGCACAAGACTGCAGGTTCTGTTTTATACATCTTAACTGCACAACTCTAAGAGTCTTGCACTTCCCTACTCTCTTGCACTCCCAGGACTTTTTCCACCTTATGAGGCATGTGAAACACCCTCAGTTAGAGGTAATGGCAACCAGAGCCAAAATTAAAACTTATCCCAAGTCTAACTCAACCACTGACACCTTGGGTTAGTAAATCAGCTGCTTTTTAAAGGTGCTGGAGAATCTGAAACTTCATACAAAGTGAAGAGCTTGGAGCTGAAATGCTTGACTGGGGATTTCACACACCTCATGTGAGCCTGGATTTGCTCTGCTGAATTAAGAGCAGAGCTGTATGCCTTTGAAAATCCCCTTCCCTCTCAACACTTTGAGTAGTGGGTTTATACTACAACCACTATTGATAAACAAAAGGACATCAGTGAGAGAAGGAAAAAACCCCAAAGATTCCCAATTGCTTTGGGTTATAAAAAAACTTGAGAAAATATGAGGAACTCTAGAGATAGCTAATGGAGCTGCATGACTGGGACACATTACAGGGATGAAATTCATATTGTAAGTAATAATTTGGGCTCCTTCTATGCATTGATGGATATAAAATGCACTCACCACTCAGGGAGGGAAAAAACCCCAAGTATCAATAAAAACCATCTGCTCGAAGTACAGCAACAATAAAAGAAAAGTAAACTCTTAGGATACATAAAAAATTAGACTGTAATACTAGAATAGAGTGGGTGAGTTTAATAGCACAACAGTTCCTATGTACATACAAAGTTTATGCTGACACAGTTAGTTTTTTATATTTGTACATGTGAAGTACAGACATCTTGCTAAATTTGTCCTCCAACACTCATACACTTCCAAGTGAATTCAGTTTAGTGTCTAATAGTAGAATTATTTAATTTTCATTTAGAACTGTTCAACCAGACAAAATTTACTACTTAGGAAAGGAAAAAAGAATCATATCTCTTTTCCTTTTACAATACCACATTTAAAAACAATAGAATTAAATTACTTACCCTTTCATAAACAAATGCTGGACACATGAATATTTTAAGTGTAATCTGGAAACCAAATTTTAGACACCACTACTGACTTATATTTAGAGAGGAAAAACTGTATTATAGAAGACAACTACACATCATGACACATTTAGTTTATTTTTAGATTTTAAACAATTTTGTTTCATAATATTCATGCTTTTCTTTCCAAGGGTAAACACTCATGGTACACTGGTGCATCAGTCAGTGTATGAATCACAAACCATTAGAGCTTGTATTTCTTTTTATTCATTTTATTTTGTTTTCTAAAAGGTTAATGTACATGTATATACAGTTCAAAGAACTTCAGATATTTTTAGAGAAATCAATATCTTTCCTGTGGCTTTACAGTAGTGCTAGAGTTCACTTTTTCTTTATTTCTACCAAAAAAAACCCCAAAAACACAGAGACAAACAAAGGAATTTTCCAGTCTTCATTTCTCAGAAACTATTCATGTGTTATGTTTTTCAAATATCATTTAAAACTATAGTATATAATTTGTTGGGTAAATGTTGCTGCTCTCCCTTGATTCTTTCCCAGAAAGGCTAGCTGTGGACCTCGCAAATTTGTACTCAGTTTTATGTTCTACATCTGCTTAAAAAAACAACCTAAAAATCAATAATAGAAGTACTTCTTTACTTTATACCTTATTTCATTTCATATTCATCAGAACATCTTTCTGGCTTTCTTCATTGTAGCCTATTCTATATTTCAAAATCTTGTCTTGCACATGCAGCACCTTGTTTTACAAAAGGGCATAGCAGAGCCACATTAAAGTTGCAAAAAAACCAAAACATCACATTGATTGAGAGAATTTGTACAAAACATTGCTCAACTGAACAATATCAAAAAAACCCTCAGTGGTTGTGTGGTGTATGAGATAGCAAAATAGCCAAAGTATTCTTCAACAAAATGAGCTGTCTGCAACGATTTATCTGTACAATTCCATCACAGCTCCTGCCTGTTATGTTACACTTTTCAAAAGTATGTCATTAAGCTGCCATAAAAGTCATCACAAATTGCTTTTTCTCCCAAACTGATAATAGACTTATAGATCTAATTTTCAATCTCTTTTCTTCATTACTTTGATTCTTAAGGAGAGTATGACATTTGCTGTCTGAATACTTTGTAGTAATTTCTGGCATCTCTACAGCACTTCTGTCTGAGTACCTCTGAGCTTTTAATAGGTTTGTCTTCACAGTGCCTTGAAATGATGACATATTTATTTGTCTCTATTGCAGACTTTTAAAGAAATTGTTTTTATAATTTCACAAAAAAACTACAAGACTTGTTGAGAAGAAAATGACACAACAAAGCCTTCAGTGCTGTGTCAAGCTACATCATTAAAATTCTGACCCTTCATAGTACAAGAGCAAAGAACAAATGTGAGGCCTTCTGGTTTTCATTCCAATTTTTTCAGCTTCATGGACTGTCCTCTACACAAACGTGAGACTGATTGACAGAAACAACTAAGTAATTGAGAAAATATCTACAAATTAAAAATTAGATTTTGATTCTAATGGTGATACCTCCTCATTTTTTACCAGTCAACACATGAACCTTTCTTTTTGTTCATATAGGGCTTCATATGTATCAAACTAACATTCAGTGCTTGAAACTGGCTTTGCTAATGAACTAAGTGCATTTGTGACAAAAGCTAGGAACAGGTTGGTTTAGAAAGTTGCTTCCAGGGTTAATGAAAGTAACACAGGAAAAGATCACAGGAGAAGGGATGGAAAATCAGGGTGAAGGAGAAACAGAGAGAAGAAAGGAAGTCTCCCTTTTATTGTCTCACAACAAAATTTTCCAATTAATATGCAGCAAAATCCACCACCCATGTAGCCTCTAATAATGTAGGCCACTTTCTAAGCACTTGACCAAACACTTAATTACCCTGTCCCAGGGCAAGAGAATATAGATCTCACATCAGATTTTTTCAGCACTGATCTTCAAACACTTCACAAATGTGCTATTATGCATCACAGTCAACCCCAGAGACAAAATAACTCACTCTGTTTTACCCAAAAGGTTGATGACAGAGCTAAAAACAGACCATGTTTGCCCAGCCCCAGATGTACTACTTCTACCATGACACAAAGCCTGATATTTCTTGTATCAATGTAACCCAGGTCCAAACTGACACTTAACAGTCACTTCTACTTAGACAAAGAAACCCAAACATCTCTCCACTGTCATAACACAGGCAACCACCACAGCTCTTAAGTGCTGTGTTTCAAGACATCCAAAGAGGTCTTCAGAGCAGTTATTGAGGGTGTGCCTGTACCCTACAGCAGCAGGACACTTCTCAGACTAATTTGTTCACGTGGAGCTTCCTTGCTATATTCCTTCTGAGCAAGCTCATTTATCTTCATATTACATTATGCAGTGTGGATACATCCTCAGACAAATCAATTTCTCTAGGTAGGGGATGCACACATATTGAGGCAAAAAGCAGTTTAAGAAACATTATGATGAACAAATGCTCTCTCAGTATAACCATTTGTATTTCCAGTTGACTCCCAGGTTTAAATTCTTCATATATCAGAGTGGATTCAAACTGAAATGGGAAAAAATGCAGTATTCTGCTTATATCAGAAAAAGAAATACATCAGTAACAGTTCAGATGAAGTTTGGCAAGGAGAGATGCAAGACTGTTTTTCTCCTCTAGCATGAGGGATGTGATTTGCGGATGTTCAGAAGAAAAGTTAGTCTGAATGACAAAGAAATACCAAATTCCAAACATATGCTTGCATTGGGAACATACTCAAGTTTGGCAATAACTTTGCCACACACTTTGTCTACACTGAGTTGTTTAAAGGGAGTTTTTCCTTTATAGACTCTCTTTGAGCCTGACTGAGAATCCTCAGTTCCCAAGACCCAATTCTTGATTCACCCTCTGCTGTCAGCAACCATCTGTAAAACTCATTACTAGGTATACATTTTTACATTCCTCCAACACCAGTTTGGCACAGAAGAATCAGATTTTAAAGCTTACCTTTCTATTACATGATTTATACAATCATGTAATAGAAAACAGCCATTTTTCAGCTGGTATAAAATGCACACACTCTCGCCACCCCTGAAAGACACTACCATAAACAAGTGCATTCTAATGGTCAACAAACTAAAGTACCTCTCTCTCTCCTGCACAGTGTATTCCATTGCTCTCAACTAACCAATCTTGCTGTAGTTTTTTCCAGAGGATCTTTACCCTGTTCAAAGGATAGTACCAACAGTGCTGAATGAGCACTACTCAATAACCTCACTTAATCCTCACTATGTGGTATCTTGCTGTAATTTACAGCATCTACATGTAGAATCATAACTGGAAAACCTCTCATTTCTCTGTTGATCATTATCAGGTACTTGAATTATTTCTTTATAGTAACTACTCCCCAGCACCTCCATCAGACAATTTTATGGTTTTTTTTTTCAAGGTAGCAAACTGGCAGACAGTGATGTGCATCAGGATTGCCCATAATTAGAGACGGTTGACTTGAAATGCTTTGGGTCTCTCTTCAGAGGATAAAGCAATTAAACAGCACTTTGTCAGTACAAAGTACAACTTCAATCTCTTTCAGTGCTATCATGTGTTTTCAAAGCTGACATTAATCGGTCCCAAGAGCCTGAACTCAGAAAATGAGAAGTTCACAACTAATGGCCATATTTAAAACATGTGGTTGAAGTGAACCACCCAACCTCACACAGGAGTTCTATGGCTGAATTAAGATTTGTCTTTAACCCTTCAGAACAGCGCCTAACAGCCCCAGGTGTAAATCCCATCTGTCAATGTTAATTCCCTCCTTTCTTCACCTACCAGGTCTCCTCCACCTTCAGCAGCCATGAGGAAGCAAATCTAAAGGAAACAAGCTCATTAATTAGCACAGCTGGATTAATTTCCTAAATGCCATTTACCTGGCCTCCCTGAAAACAGCAAGTGCTTTGTGGATAAAGAGTGTGAAAGGATACCAGAATATGCCATTTTAAAGCAGAAATTTATCCCAACCAAACTGAGTTTACACCAACAACCTCCACTCCAGCATTTCCTATCTGTCGAGAACTTTGCATTGAATCCCTGTCAGAGAACTCCACATTCCCTGAATTTTCATTTCATGCAGTCTCAAATAACAATATAAGATTTAAATCCATATTTTATTGCTGTATCACTTGCTACATTTGCAGCTTCATGCTTGAGGAATTCCTACTACAGGACCTCTTAATACTGAACACATCCAAAGAATCTCTGCAAGGGCATGACTTCATTCCAAATCTATTGGTCTGTGCAATAACTACAACACAGCACAGGAACATTATAGGGTTAGGACTTACAGTGCAGCAACCACCAGAAATCTCCCAACATTAATTTCTATCAGAAATCCTTGTATTACCTCAGAAAAGTGAATTCCTTTCAGTTTCACCAATGCCAGCACATAACATATCACTATATTCCTTGTTTAACACCAAGACAACACCCAAGCCCTAATTCCAGAATGCTTTACAAACCACAATAGCATCACATTTCTGCCTGTGCTTTGCCACTTGAGTTCATCACAAATAAATACTTGGTTGAATGCCTGTTTAAAAAAACCAAAATGCAAACTCACCTCATTCCCACCAACAGCTTTGGTTAAAATTACAGCAGAAGACACGGGAGGTGGCATGCAGCCCACTGTCTGCAAGCTGAAAACAACAAAAAGAATGTTACATTCCTTACAGAAGGCAAACAGTAAGCAATCTACAACCTTAAAATTTCAAATAGCTGAGTAGCAAGTCTTATCACCTGTGCAGTGCAATTTCCAATCAGTTTTACCCCTGCTGGCAGCATTTCTATGTCATCTCTCACCAGCCACCACGGTAAAGACTCATGTCACCATATAAAAGCACAAACATTTAACCTCTCTGTGACTCCACTTCCCCATCTATAGTATTGTAGCTCTCATTCACAAAGGTCTCTATACATCTATCACAGACTTCCAGATAAAATCACCTAACTGCCATCAAATCAACAGTTTCCTCTTACACCTTAGAAATCCAAGATACTTTATTATTATTGTTGTCGAGTGTTTGTGCAGCAAAGTTATTGATGTGTACAGTAAATGCTGTTGCAAAGTAAGAAAAGAGTGGTGATCCTTCCTTTGTTTTCAAAGACAGTCCACAAAACCACACCACAATAATTTACAATTAAATTTGGGGCTAAGTAAAATTTTTCTTTCTGAAGAAAAACTGTGTTTACTTGGAAGGAACAGTAATGTGGGGAATAAAATAGATTGCAAAATCCCCAGAAGTGTGGAATCTACATACGATTGCAAGTATTGGAGCTTGGTATTCTAATTGAGAACACTCAATTACTAGTGGTGAACTGTTTTGCATTCATAACCATGTCAGTAGGACCCCCGAGAAAGGCAGTGTCAAAAAGCTGCTGCAAACAGAAGTATTAAATCCAGGCACCAGGGTGCACATTACAGTGCAATTGATATTCTGCAAATATACAAAACGTTTAAAGAGAAGAAACAGGTAAATGACAATGACAGTATTCCCTTTGTCAGCTACAGGCACTGTGGAAAAGGAAAGAGGCAACCAATGTAAGCATTATATAAATCCAACCACAAGGTGCCAAGCACCACCTTGGAAGCACAGAGCACCTTCAGCTTACAGTGAAATAAGCTATGGCAGCAGAGAGTTGTCAGCACATGGCAGAATAAGCTCATATTGAAAAGAAAAGAAATACAGGAAAAAGAAATGGTGCAGGAAAGTTTGAAAACATACAGGAAAACAGACAAAGGCATGACAATTCTGATGTCCATCCCCTACACTGTGATACTGTTATCTCTCTTCTGTATGGCAGCCAGCTCCTGGAACTTCTCACCTGCTCTAATAAGGAGTGGATTACATTCAGTTATCCAGAGAAATACAAAATATGTGCAAGGGCATTCATCTCAGCTGGCAGGGATTTTCCATACTATGAGGGAAAGATTTAATCATACAATCTCTGTTAATCCTCTCAAATTAAAAATAATACATTTGGGATTAAAAACAAAAGTCCCTATCAAGGAACAAACCTCCTAATATCATTCCAGAGAGGGAAGAAAGAGAAAAAGAAAAAAAAAAGAAAAAAGAAAAAAGAATCCCACTCAGCTATAGAAACACAGGTGAAAAGCTGGTACCACCTGAATCTGCCTCACAAATAACACTTAGAGCAAAACAGACTGTTAGAGAGGATGGGAGAATCTACCATGCAATCTGATGCAAGATGGAAAAGGTCCTGTGGGCTGTGCCCTTCAGGCAGAACCTTGTGTAGGGAGCAGTGGAGAACTGCAGTGCCAGGGGAGCCACTCTGCCAAAGGGTTCTGCTGCATGCCCTTGGGAACACATGCCTGTTTTTCCAGGCCTTGTTGAGGGCTATCAACCAGCCTCCACTGCATGTTGTGCTAAATGTGTGATAAGGAAGTAACTTTGCCAAAACCTGTCTTGTTCCCTTCCCTGTTTTCCTTAGGTACTTTAGTATTTCTAAGGGAATAAAAAGTGCAGCTGTGGGGCATTAGGATGAACTTTTGTTTACACAGAGCTGCAACAGCACAGTCCCTCACTTCAGCTCCTCACACACACATAGGGACCTGCTTTACTCTAGAATTGGGACAGAGCTCAGTATCTCCTGCACCTGCATCACACTGTACAGCTCCCAGTGCAGTGGCTGCTGCTCTCAGAGTGTCCTGTACAGCAGTATTTCTCAAGAAAGCACTCTTAAAAAAAAATAAAAAACAAACAAACAAAAAACTACCAACCAAACCATCTCAATTAAACTTCTCAATCTGATCATTCTTTCAATGAAACCTCAATAAAACAGAGTTACTGCACTAGAAGACCAAATAGCCAAATCAGAAGCAGTGCTTCAAGGAACAAGTGCTTGAAAGGCAGCTTGAAGCAAACAGAAGTACAGCAGCTCCCTAGTAAGACAGAGACACACTCTTACGACAAATGAGCCTAGTTTAGGCTTCACATTTAGAGAGATAAATGCATAAGCATTTCTTTTCAAAAATACATACATCCCCAGTTTTACAAACAGTTTTACAGGTGTGCATATACACAATTACACTGATGCATGCAATAGATCATGTCACTTAAGTACTAAGAACCAAAGTGGCATAAGACTCATGGGAAGGAAGGAATGAGAAATGCTTCATGGAACCAAAAACACCACAAAAATCTCTTTCACCTTGCACTTCCAAAACTGAAGCTCCATGGATTAGGAAGGAATTTCAGCTACTGTGGAAAATCACATATCTGTCCTAGCTGAATCACATATCTGTCCTAGAGAAAAACCTTCACAGTTATTTTACTTTAAAGAATACCCTTTACTACAAATAGCCAAATGCAAATGAACATCATATAGCAATCTTGTTATTTCCTTGCTTTACTGACACTGTTAAGAAAAAGAGTGTTAACTTTTAATTGATGTTGTCTCAATGTCATCTTTTCACAGCCATTTGGACCAATTCACATTTGATGGAGCACCAGGAGAAGCCTCTTACAAACAAAATGAAATGCTCCTTTAGGTTTAGGCCATGTAGAAACATAAACATGAGCAGCTTTTTCATTAAATTTTTAAGACAAGGAACTCCCCAAGCAATGTTCCAGCAAGCAGTCAGAAACAATGGGGATTCTTTCAGTAGTTTTCTGAAATAATTGATTTTTACATTCAAACATTCCAGTATACCTGCATGGCACTAAGTATTGACCTCCCATTCAAAAAAAAAAAAAAAAAAAAAAA
>VWZU01003049.1:8905-32656 GCA_013397095.1 Sterrhoptilus dennistouni | reverse complement strand
GATCGCCCTGGAGTTCCCATGGAGCGCCCGCCTGGCCCTCCTGGGCAGACCCAAAGGCACCTGCCCCGCGCCTGTCGCGACACGCCGACAGCGTCGCCCGAGCCCGGCGGGAGGTTCCCTGGTTTGCCTCAGTGCAAAAACACTTCCGTTAAAACAGTATCGTAAAACCTCATCGTGGCGCTCCACCCGCGCTTTCCATTCCCCGTTCCCCTCTTGTGGCGCTTCCCCGGTGGATTGCCATCCAGCCCGGCCGCGGCATCCCAGGGGAGGATAAAGCAGGGGACGCTCTGTCCGCCGGCGGCTCCCGGCCCGGCCCCAGGGCTCCCCACGCTCGGCGGCTCCGCTGCGCCATTCCCCAACGTTCTGGGGAAGTTCGTCCTGCACAGCCTCTGCCGCTGTGTTCAGGCTTCCAGGAACAGCCCTGCCGCCGGCTTTCTGCTGCCGAGGAAAGAAATGTTAATAGCTGAAAGCTCAGCTGATCTCCAAGATGTGCCTATCCCTGCGTGTCCTGGGGTTTGTCTTGTGTACACAGGGATACAGCAGAGCCGAAATGTTTGGATGTGGGAGGGAACGTCCCTTCTCCCACCCATCCGCCAGCGGATCCAAACTGTGCGGTTTAAAATGATTACACATTTCACTGCTTTACTAAAGTCTACTAAAGTACATGTCGATCCTCGATCCCTACTCAGGAGGGAGAGGCAGATTACAAAACCTCACTGCACTTGCCCTGTGCAGTCACTGAGGGTTGGGTGTTTTGGGAGAAAATAAATGTATCATGTGTTCATCTAGAGCAAGCCGTGATTAGAACGAGAGTAGGATTTGATTACTTGCAGGATTTGATCGCTGCACAGGAGAGATAAATCAGATGAAGATGTACAGTTATGCTCATCATATAAACTATTAAATCTCTCTGTGGATACTCACTCACAGGAGGCCCTAGTTCCAGGACATGTGCACCATTCATGGCTCAGAGCATGCACATCCTTTCCTGTGTGGCTCTGGAAGCACACCAGCATGGGCACGATCTGAACACAGCAGGAAACCAGGCAGATGTCCACGGTTTCCCAGGGGGTTTTGTTGTGAATTTGTACACAGCCCTAGAGCCCCTAACAGAGATGGGAAGGAGAGTTTTCACCCTGTTCCTAGAGGTTCCAGCCAGGGTGATGAGTTGCAAGATGCAGAGGCCTCACACTGCATCAGCAGGGCTAGAAGGCAGGAACAGATTCAGCATAATTCAGGAAAAATATAATAATAAACAATGTGTTTAAGTCAGAAGTTATGCACTCAGAAGTTAGAAGCTGAATTTCATAGTGAATGAAAATGCTGCAGTATGAATTCCTGCAGAAGCTGCAGAGGGATCCAAAGAAGGGGCAGGTAAGGAGGATGCTCAGCCTGGCAATAAAATCCAATCATGCAATAAAGACGGCAGTCTCACCCTGCTTTTGCATCATAGTTTTTACATGGTAGTAATCCTGTTCCTCACTATTTGCAGGTGGATACTAATCATAAATTTCTAATCTTGCTCACTGTTCAAGTTAATTCCAGTTAATTTTGCCAACGAGTTTCAGATGTTTGCTCACAGCTGATCTAATTGCCAAAAGTTAGAAACCTCCACTTCCTGTCCACAGTCCCAAGCCTGTTTCTCCTTCTCTAAAGAAGGATGAGATATCTCACTGGATGGATGAGATATCTAAAGAATATTAGATTTAGATATCTCTAAAGAAGGATGAGATATCTAATTACATTTAGAATAGTTAAGAAATATATATACTAAAAACCAAAAACAAACAAGAAAAGCCTCCAAAACCAAATGGTTACTAGACATAACAGAACTTCTGTCTACACTCAAAATAAAAAGATAAGCTTTAATGAGCTCAACAGCTTTTCCTATTGAATGGATGCTTTGCCTTTAAATTTTTTCTAAGAGATCTGAAATTCGTAATAAACATCTTTTGCCATCTGAGTTACAGAAGTTCACAAGGCTCTCTTCTTCTGTAATCTTTAAAATCATATGCAGATATTCTAAGCTGTGTGTCGGAAGACTTGTACAGAGACATTTTAGTTGTTTTTTTAAATCTGTCCTGCTATGACTCTGGTAAGCATATATGCCTCTTAGATGAAATAGATGAAATTGTTCCTGCTTTTAAATGAGAGGACTCTGTAAGCCCTGCCGTGTCCCACCGGAGTGGAGCAGAAGGGAAGAAAACACTAAATGTGAATTTTATAATTGGCAGGACACTCACACATCCTAAATCTGTCTGCAAGAGAGCATCACTGTTGCTATCAGAGAATTTATCATCCATATGGAGTCATTTGGTCCCTATTAGGGAGGGACAATCCAGCATCTGTCCTGCCACCCAAAACTGTCTCCTCCAACATTTCACATTCCTCTTCATGTTCCTATACAGATAATACATACATTCTAATTAAACACCAGGACTCAAACAGATCTGGAATGGTCTGGCACATGTGTATGTTTATTCTCTGTTACATTGGACAAAAACTTTTTGGGGTATATTTAGCTGTGGCTTAGACACAGTACAGGAACAAGAATTTAGCATCTCTCTGATTTCACATGACCAAATTTTCATTTCTGTTCAACTGCAAACATACCTCGAGGCTTCCAGATGCTTTCCTGCCTCCAAAGGCCCTTGTGCTTCCTTCTGCATAAAACAAAAGCTCTGTGACAAGTGTAGCTACGTGGCACCAGGTTTTTGTTGCTCACAGGTAGCCTGCTGAAACCAACAGGACTGTTTGTGTGAGCAGGGACTGGTTTTCATGTCTGCAAAGATGCAGGAGTGGACTGGACATTTCTGGGCTTCACATTTGGATCAACCACTCTTGTGTGGTTTGAGCTTATTCCTTTTGTGTGCCCAGCCTCTGATCTGCACCACGTACCTCACTGCCTCATAACTGCAGTTATTTGAGGGAATGTGTGAGGATTTTCATGCTCCTGAGTAGCAGATGTCATCTGATTATGCGTTTAGACAGGAGAGATTTTAATATAAAGGAGAGGGGATCACCAGATAAAGGGAGCTTAAACGAGAGGAAGAGATAGTATTAAATAATTTAGCTTGAAAAGAACAAAGATACTCAGAATGAACAAGATAAAGAGAGGTGTTAATTATAAATAGGAAAGTTGAGGAGAAGAAGTGGAAATATATGGGAGGCGGTTTACAACACATTTATATTTCTCACAAGCACTTAGTGGCATGAGCTCAGATTTTTCTCAGAGAAAATTGAAGAGATTTCTGTACTGATCCCATTAGCTGGATTTCCTAGTGGAAGAGGAATTTACAAGTCTTTATTGTGTCTTGGCCTAGGTGCTTATACTGCTTTAGGCATCTGCAAGAGATCTTTTGGTTCTTGCTACTGAGTATTATTGAATACCTATAATCACTTAGGTGTTGCCAGCTGCAGGACTTACTACCCTTAGCATAATGCAATAGCAGGAATTATGTACAAGCTCAATTTAGAACAACAGTTAATGGGACTTAAACACACATATAAGTGTGCTTTTCTAAATAGAAGGTGTGAGATAATGAAAGGTTTTATGAATCTTTGGGTTTATTATGCTATGATCTTTTTTTCCCCAGAGACCTTAAATGCAAAATACGTTTTTTGTTTTTAACTTGTAATAAAAGGTCCTCTTACTTATTTAGTTATTCAACAAATGAGCCATGTTTCTTTTACTTAAGAGCTCAATGTGAAATTTTCATGAGATAATCTCAGATACTAGGAAGAAAATTTAAAAGACAACAAGAGGGGGTTTTGCTGATCCCTTTCCTAGAACCTGCTTGTTCTTACCAGAAACAAAACCTGGTTTACTGATGCTCCGCTCATGATGTTCTCTTGACTTCTCCTAGACTACCAAGAGACCATATAAATTTAGAGAAATTTTCGTGTTTAGCACTTTTTCACAGAAATATGGTTTCCCAGTAGACACCAAAGCTATAATGTATTCAGAAGGCTGCATTAGAAAAAAATAAAAACAGAAAAAGAAAAGCTATTGGCATAATAAAGCTGTGCTCTTGATACAAATTATGGGCTTCCTCAACTGCAATTCAAAAACGGAAGACGAAAATTTTTTTTTTTAAACCATGAAAAGCTGTACATATTTAAACTTGAAAAATGAAAGCACAAACAGGAAATAGCTTCCCTGGATAATTTCACAATGAACAACTGGATTTAACCTATTAAATAAAAGACTTCAGAGATAACATGAGGATACTTTCATATCTTTTCCTCCTTATGCTTACAAAAATAACCTTCTAAAATTATAGTAATCATACCAAAATACCTACAATATGAGAATTTTCACTGCAGAAGTCTGTGCTGCAATTTTACAGGGGAAAAGCCGGAGATTTATTCCTGGGTGTGGATGTACAGATGTGCAGGCACAAAAGTTTTACAATGCTTTTAATGTAATTATCCACTCCAAATGGGAAGAGTGTGTAAATCACAGAAAGAGAAGAGCAGTCACACCAGCCCCTCTAGTGCAGAAATCAAGAACCTGTCACGAAGGTTGAGTTTGGAAGGAGCAGCCACCAGAGAAATCACCTGCTAGAAGTTTCTAGGAGGCTTGCCTTAAGGGTGTTCAAAGCTGGCTTTCAGGAGCTTCAGCCTTATCTTCCAGAATGTCCAAGAGCAAGGACAGAAAATGCTCCAAATTTTTATATTCTCTTAGCTGGAAAGAAGGTAGAAACTTATCTCTCTTGCATCTGTCCCATTTGATTTTAATATTACTAAAGGGTTTAAAGATTCAAAGAAACAAGTCCAATTCACCAGCTTCCCTGAGGGAGAATGCCAGAGAAGGCTTTACACTTCCTGAGATTTATCAGTTTGATTTAATCTTAACCTGTTGTTACACCTCTTGGATCTTTGCAGGTCTGTTCTGGTTTGGGTTGAATTAGGGGAGAACCTTCAAGAAATCCCCTAATAACAAAACCTCTACCACCCCTCCCCCCACCCTGGGTTTGGGAAGGAATCTCTTGAACACAAAGTGGAAAAAACCGGTTTATTAACAAATAAATAAACACCCCCCGACACAAGGGAAAAAAAAAAGAACAGAAAAAACTCAGGTTACTGTGAGGGGGAGGGCGCAGAGCTTCTTTTACAAGCCCCGGCGATCGTCTCCGGACTCCTCCAGCCAGATCAGCTCCGGGTGCCGGTCCTAAATCTTAAAGGGGGGGGGGGGGGGGAAGGGGAGAAGAGGGAAAGGGAAAGGAAAAAAACAAACAGAGCACAGAGGCGGCAGAAAGAAAGGAAGAAAAAACAAAAGAACGAAGGGCAAGAAAATAGCAGAAATTGCAAGACAGCAAAGCGCGCCTAAAAGCCAGGAAGCCAAAAGCAAGCAGGAAAGTGTCCGCCCCCCTAACAGGGAAGGGACAGCTCTTAGACATAACAAAGGAGTCCATGATATGGGATTATGGGATAGAGAGCACTGTCAGCCCAGGACAAGGTCGTTGCTGTGTCCTATCTTCATACCAGGCCAGGACCCAGCATTCCATCCGTCTGGTGAAAAGCAAAGTGCATTCCACAGGAATCTTACAGACACATGACTTAACCTGCATCGAAGTAAATTCCACAGTATTTGCAAATATATTCATTTGATCCCAGCCTATCTGGCCTTGATTTGAAATGGACTGGGAAGTGATGTCACAAAAACACTGAGTGCTTCCAAGTGCGGCATATGTCAGTCCTGAGAGGAATGTTCCCACACATCCCCTCCTAGAGAGGCATGAGAGCACATTAATAGATGGGCACTGATATGTCTGATGTTGATCAAGTTCACATTTAAGTGAAAAAATGTCAAATGATAAAGCAGATGCAAAAAGGAAAAAAAAAAAAAAGTGGAGCCAGGAAGGGAGATAAGCTATGGGGAAATACGCTAAATAATTAGGAAAAATACAACCAGAGAGGAAGAAATCCTTTAAAAGCTATCTAATAACAAATCAGATATTATATCTGTCAATACATAAAAAATGAGGTTGCTGACAACTCTTCATCCCACAGTCTTGCAGCATTAATAAGTCATGAAGTATTAAAAAAACTGGGACGCTTTTTGCCTAAAACAGTATCACACGAGGACAAGGGAATAAAGCTGAACTAAAACAAAGGACACGATTGTGTTTTGCTGGCAAATAATGACATAAATGAGAAACAAAACCAGGGAAACAAACACAACCCCTCCAACCATCAAATAGAAGGAAAACACGACTGCCTCGGTTCTTTGGCAGTTAATCAGATACAGATCATGAAGTCAGCACTATCGGATGAAAGTTTTGGATGCAGTTACTATTCCAGAAGCATCCAGCCCAAAGTGCTTATTTAAACAATGAGAAGGAGATGGCAGGAGAGCAGAGGATAAAGGTGACACTTGAGATAGTTTTGGGATCCAAACTATTCCAAGGTTAACAGCATCATGAGGGATATAGAGACTAAAGGGAAAATCATTTCTACCCAAGCCTACTGTCCTGTTGATCTCCCCTTGCACTGTGAATTCATTTCCCTTACTGCTGCCACACTAACCAGGAGACAAGACTTTTGCATCTCTGTCACATCCAGGGCTCAAACATTCACCGCTTGCTTTTTGGCACAGCCAAAAGGGCTGCTAAACCCTCTCATCCTTCTTTCTCTCATGTTCAGCATCTGCCTTCAACCTGTACCAGGACACTGCTGGATAGGTCTACTCCTGGGATACTCTGCCTTCTCTTTCCTGTTCCCAGGGAAAGCAAAGAATTATTCCTTTGTAAAACTGAAATATTTCTACAACATAATCAGGGCTTGACAAAGACTTCCAAGCAGCACTATGCCCTGCTTGACATCTTATGCAACTTATGCCACACAAGTCATCCTTGGGCGATTTTGTATTGTTCATTTCACAGGTTTCATCCAATCTCTCCCATTCCTTTCCATGTAAGAGGCTTTAATGCCACAGTCTTGAGCTGCAGCAGGCAAGGGAAGGAACTAATTTATTTTTTTAGTAGGTTCAAGTCAGTCAGCAAGCACAGTAGGGAACTTAGAAACAGAGCAGAACGCGGGAGGGAACATCTGGCTGGGTTTTTTTCAGCAGAACCTAAAGAGGCTGTATTAGGTAGGGCCTTGTATTTTCTTTAGAGGATGTGCATTAAGCAGAGCTCTACCCTGATCCCTTTAGGAGGTGGGAGAGTTATGATGGTGCCTTTTCCCTGAGAGCATTTCTAAGCTTTCCTCATAGGAAGCTCTCCTTGTGGTGCATTCTTAAGTAGATCAAATGCAAAGGAAAATCCCAATTCAGAATTAATTGGCATATATTTTTTCAGGAGCTGGAGGGATTTTGAATTTCTTCCTTCTAGATGAACTTACAACACTCCTGCATTTGAAATTGCACCTGTCTGTGGAAGTAGGCAATCACAAGGCCTGTAGCAAGGCACATCACCCTGATTTTACCTCTCCACCCTGTTACTAAGGGACTGTCCAGTGTGCTGCCCATAGCCCACGTTTAACTCCAGCTTGGTCTTGCAGCCTTTGCTTCTGTATGTATGAGTGCTGTTCTCACTCTGGAGACAGTAGCACAGAAGGAAAACCATGTTTGGAATTAACCATTTCCAGCATCCCTGCACAGCCAGAATCAGCAGTTGAAGCAGATGCTTGGTAGGGGAATAAGACCGTTTTTTTTTTAAGGGGGTCTAGAGTAATAGTTGGCTTAAAATTGCTTAGTACCTTTAGCTCCAGGATCATCCACACCATGTGCTTGCCTTCTGTTATTTTGTGAAACAAAACAGAGGTGCTTCTACCATGACAGACCACTGTCCCCTTGAGTCATGCTCCTGCTCTGGGAAAATGGTTTTCCTCTAAACATGCCCAACCCACTGGCACATCCAGCACTGCCTAAGCAGCACCACTCTCCATGCAGACAGGTATTCCCTCTTCACCTCCAGTCCAGCAGCTCTCTGGGTGCACAGCAAGCTCCATCTGAGTCACACAGTAATAATCATTGCTTATATACAAGCTCCCTGGTGTACTGTATATTAATGTCTGGCTGGTAATTTAATGGCACCTCTAGGCATAAACAAAAGTTTATTAAAACAGTAAGTAAAATGTTCCCGAAGACTGGCCTGCATTTTTAATTTTCTATTCAGCATTCCAAAGTACAGAGCCAGCCTTCTTATGCAAAAGGAAAGCTACAGAGTTAACACTGACTCACTTTGCACAAGTCAGACATGGCAGAGTCTGAAGCAACAGGATGCTTCATTTATTCTCGCAAGCCTCTTTTTTCCTGGTTGTCTTTAGCAATAACAGCCATACAGAAATATGAATTATTAGGAAATGTGTCCAACTCCAGAAAGCAGCAGCATATTGATTCCTACTCACTTTACTTGTCATTCCTCAGCTGGGAAGCCACAAAGCAGCTAAAACCTTAAATCCTTGTCAGCAGTTGGCAGTGCCCACTGTAGTTAAGACTGAGTCATGCTCTGAACCTTGGGCACATAAAAGTAACACCATTCCTCCCCCCTGCTTTTCTTTCACCAGATGCTTTTTTTACTAATGACTTAGAGCTCTAAAACCACCAGGTTTCTTTTCTCATAATCTGATTTCTTGAGCTCAGTAAAATGTGTATGTGCTTGCTAATACATACGTTATTATACATTTACAGCGGGCAAGTAGGTGGACACATTTTTTAGACAATATTTAAGCAGAAACGTGAACTGATTTTCACATTTTAGATTAAAGTTATGGAGACATGAAAAATTCCAGTAAAAAATTTGTCCACTGAGAAAACTCACTGTGGAGATGCTGGAGTGAGCAGCTGTACTTTTAGCAAGTCTCATTCCAAATCCCAGTCACACTTCCAGACTGCAGTGACATTTCCCCCTCCACTGTAATTTACTTACACTAAGGACCAGGAATCATTTCTCAGCTCCCAGGGGACATCACCCCCTCTCTCCACAATGAAACACAACCCCATGAGGCTCAACTGGCCTCTTGGTTTCCACAGAAAGACAACAGGAGCATTCAGACTGCACAGAAAGTGCAAACACAAGCTCCAACAGGTCCCATGCATGTGAGCATCCACAGGACTTTGGGAGCTCTACTTGCCACCCTCTACAGCTCCCTGAAAGAAGGTTGTAGCCAGGTGGGGGGGTCAATCTCATCTCCCAAGTGACAAGAGGAAGTGGCCTCAGGTTGTGTCAGGAGAGGCTGAGATTGGATATTAGGAAAAATTTCTTCACCAAAAGTGTTGTCAAGCTGCCCAGGGAAGTGGTGGAGCCACCATCCCTGAAGGTATACAAAAAACATGTAGAAGTGGCACTTAGGGACATGGTTTAGTGCTGGGCTTGGCAGTGCTGGGGGAACAATAGGACTGGATGATCTTAGAGATCTTTTCCAACGCAAATGATTCTGTGATCAAGGAACTCAAGCAGCTGAGAAGTTACAAACAGCACCAGCAAGAATTAGGAGGAGAAAGACAAACTGTCATGGAAAAAAATCCCAGAATAAATCCTTTAATGCCTGTACAGAATAAAAACTTATTCTGTAAAAATAAAAGTATTCATTGTGCATCAACTGCTTTTTTTATGCACCATTCTTCAGCTTTTTAATTTTTAGAATGCATTTTTCTTATATTTAAGAGACAATTTAATATAAACAGATTTGCTATTGACGTGTTAGCCTTAACCTGCAGAGACAGGTGTCTTTATTTATAGCAACATGATTTTAGCTTTTAAAAAAAACCAAAGACCCATGTTCAGGATTAGATATTAAAGCTTTGAGCATTCATCAGTAAGCACAGGTCTCCAAGTCTTGTGCAGAAACCTCAGGGGGTTTTTTTTGTCTATCAATATTTCGTGGCACTGCTCACATGAGAAAAAGCAAAAGATAAAGGTCAGGCAACAATGCCAGTGTAAGTGTGATGTGCATTTTGTGGTATCTCTCATTTCCAGTTACAGCATCAGGGCTGACATGCTATCTGTCATAAAATGCTGCCACAAAATATTCAGACATAATGGACTAGATATGCAAACAAGAGCTTGCATGATCTGGCCCAGAACTTAAAATTAGGCAAATTAACACTGCCTTTGCAGTCTTCAGACTCACCCTGGCAGTAAGTCCCTGACATCCTCACAGAGGTCAAGGGGTCTTCCACATGGGATGGCAATTCTTATTCAAACCATTCCCTCACATAAGACATTCAGTGTAAGTCTCTCTTCTCTGTGTCTTTTCTTCTAGAGAAGAGTTAGAGTGTTTAGGATCCTCACCATGAAAGGAAAGAATTCATTCCCATTTTAGCATTTTTAAATCTCCCCAGTTGTGATTCAATAAATTCTGAATATCACGCTGTCTATGCAAGGTCCACCTTTTATCTCCCCTGCAGAACAGCTGTGAAGATACAAGAGCTGAAATTTTAGCCCCAGTTCAACAGAGTACTCACACACATATTTCAGGTGCTGCAGCTGCTAAAGAGGCTGATTTACTTAAATGCTCTGCTGAGTTAGAGACCTGTGACCTTATACCATATGCAACTTTACACTGAGCTAATGGCAGTTACAGATATATGCACTGACACAAACCACTGGCTTTTTCATTCCAGGAACAGAAGGGAAAAAGGAAAATGTTGGTCAGAGTCTGGAAGCTTTGCATATTCATACTTTTCACAGTTGTTAAGTGTTTGAAAATTCAGGTAATGAGCATACAATACTCAGGCTGCCTTTGTATTGCTTGGGGGTTTGCTGTCCTAGTAATATCTCTACAGAAACCATTCTATCAAGACAGGTTTTTTGCCCTCAAATTGAATTAGCACTTG
The DNA here is from genome assembly GCA_013397095.1 of Sterrhoptilus dennistouni. Lineage (NCBI taxonomy): Eukaryota > Metazoa > Chordata > Aves > Passeriformes > Zosteropidae > Sterrhoptilus > Sterrhoptilus dennistouni. The sequence continues at coordinate 21,870 of VWZU01003049.1, read as the reverse complement.
TACATTGAAGTTTTCAACATCACCCATAAGATTTTTCAACTTGTCAAAAGAATCTGCATGGTCTCTAACCATGAATAAAAATGATTTCAGATATCATCTTTATTTCAAGTTTTATTTCCTGGGATTAATCTAATTGATTGTGCTGGTGGCTGGTTGAACAGCTGCTGAAATAAACAGACTATTTGTCTTTCTATGTAAACATATGGGTACCTGGTTTAATTCAAGTTCATACCAGTGTTGAGGGGGAAAACATCCAACAATAACAAAAAAAATACCCTGTTTTCCAAGCTGACGCCATAGACCTGAAATTGCTAGAATTCTCTTAATTTTTCTCTTGTTGATTTTAATAAATCTTTTATCACATAGACAAAAAATAAAATCCAGTAGACCATATATAACCTCATTTTTTTATGTATATCCAGATGCTCACGCAAGGCATGCATGGTTTTCTCCTCTATAAATAGGAATAACCCCATAAACCTTTACTTCAACATAATTATAATTTTTTTGCTTAGCAGACCTAACCTTCTTTTGCATCTTAGATTACAATCTCATTAACCCTTTTTATAAAGGCTTCATAACGGACCAGGGTCTAAACCAAAGACTGTAGGTAAAATACAGTGAAATGCACACTCCTTTGGCTTTAACACACATTTTTACTTTCCCCAGGTATCTCTAGTGAAGAAAATAGCATTGCCGATAGGAAATATAACAAATAAATTGTTCCAGCTAATTCTTCTTAAACTCTTAAAAAATTAGTTGCTTTAAGATCCTTTGGCTTCCTGATTTTCTTAGCTATTCTCATATGCATAATCAAAAAAATATGGGCTGGAGTGGAGAGAATATAGGCATAAGTAGGTGGAGCCCCTAGCACCAGGGTGGAATTGGGCAAAAAGAATTGCTTCTGTAATAAGATGCTGGCAAATAATAGGTACATACAGGATCAGTTATTAATAGCCTTTTATGCATAGATAAGCACCACTCTGAGCAGCATGCATGTGCACAAATGAAATATTAATAAGCAGCACACAGTTGTTGTCCAAACAGAAGGAAAGCTGCACAGATAAGAGTTAGAATCATAGAATCACTAAATTATTTAGGTTGGAAAATACCTTTAGGATTGAGTCGAACCATTAACCCAGCACTGCCAGGTCCACCACCAAAACATGTCCCTAAGTATCACATTCACACATCTTTTAAATATTTCCAGGGATGGTGACTCCACCAGTTCCCTGGGCAGCCTTCTGAAGAAGAAATTTCCCCTCATATCCAACCCAAACCTCCCCTGCTACAACCTGAAGCCATTTTTTCTGGTCCAGTCACTTGTTACTTGGGAGCAGAGACTGATCCCTGTTCGGCTACAACCTTCTTCCAGGGTGTGTAGAGAGTGGTAAGGTCTCCCCTGAGCCTCCTTTTCTCCAAATGTATTGCTAAACAGCTAAAAATTTTAGAAAGACAGCAAAGACTTCAGAAGAGGCACAACCAAGCTATGGCTGCTGAAAGAAGTTATTCATTTAATGGCAGAAGTAAGCTATTCCCATTTTCTCAGATCAGTATATAATTTGGGGGGCTGTCTATCTTGGGATAGCCTATTTTTACTCTTAACGAAGGAACATAAAAATTCTAATCAGTTTTCAAATCTCAGGAGTCCAAAGAGAATTTACATATCTGCATAAAGAAGGACCTGGTGCAGAAGAATAAAACAGGAATCTTTTGGATTACGCCAGCTCAGGTGGGATGCTGCTGTGGTCAGTTCCCCAACAGGATTTAGCACAGTTGGTAAGACCTACCTTCTTTCAACCCCTCCTCTGGAATGATGCCAGCTGTAATTATACATTATAATGAGCAAGAATCTTGAATTCACAGTAGAGCAGTGAAGTTGTTTCTTCTCATCTTCAGTAATGTATTTCTGCCCTCCTTCTTCATCTTTGCTGTGTTGTTTTGTAGTTTATGTCAAACAAGTCTCATTCTTCTCATTACAGACAAAAATCTCTGCCTGTTGAAGTGCTGAGAGAGCTAATTCTTGTTGTTCTCACTTGTTACAGAAAGGCTCCTGCCAAAGGAACCGTTTGGCTTAAAATATTGTAAACAACCTCTCCTCCTTTACCCGCCACCACAGCTTGCTTTTAAGAAGTCTGTTTTCATAAACAGTATGTCTTGTCTGCTCAAAACAGCATAACTGGGAGTTGCCATATCAAATACATTTATAGAAGATGGCAGCAAAGGAATACCTTGACAGACTAATGATGACCTCCTGCAAGTCAGGCACTTAAAAGGCTCATTTCCCTGGTTAGCATATTAAAAAGTAATGGCTGAGTGGCACTGCTTCCACTCACTTGTCAAGGGTAAAACCTGCCCTGTGGGCTACTGTGGAAACAACACCCAAACTCACCACAGAGGTGGCTACCAAATAAGTCAGGGGGATTTGAAATGCACAAGTTAATGTCAGCTTCCTGCAGAGAGCAGAAAAGACTGAAGCTAGACCAAAAAATACAGACCTGCTTTTTCTATCACACACTTTGCCTTGGTAATGCCCATGGATTTCTACAGCTTTTCTTCCGGGTTAAAATCAGGGTGGGAAGGATGAGCTTTGTTAAGGAGAAAAGCTGTCTTTGTATCTATCTGGGTGTTTTGCCTGGTGCCTAAGCACTAGTCTCTTAAAATACAAATGCACAAAAAACTATTAAAGCACTATAGCCATTAAAAAACTAACTGTAGTTGATATTTAAATAGGTCTGTGTAATTCCTGATGCAAGTAGAAGGGGCAAAAAACACCTCATGCCCATGACTTAGAAATTCACTGGCCTGTGGTATGGCACTTAGATTACCACCACTCAGCCCAAACATTTGAACCAGAGGTAAAAGTAATGAAGTTCACTCTCTGAATTTGATTTATTCTTCCAGACTTCAAAGCTGGGCAGAAAGTCTTGGTAGAAAAAGCAAACAGTGAAATCTTCATTCCATTCAGGTTAGTAGAGAAGGTACTCTAGACAACTGGAGATTATCCTGGGTTAGTTTCCAAATTCGAAGTCCTGACCTCACGGAAGTCCCACTAGCATTTCTGAAAGTATCAGAGACCAACACGCTTCTGCTAAAATAACCTCTGCACCTGAGTGCAGGGATTGCTTACAGGGGGCCCACACATACCAGCAGGTGCTGGGTGATGTTGAGTGAATTAAATGAACTCTTCCTTGGACAAAACTCACACTAAAGCCCACTGGGCTCCTCCAGGTAGGAGTGAGCAAAGCCATATGCAAGGAGGTGGGGCTGTTCCCCAGAGATTGGGATTAGTGTTTGAGAATGGGAGAACAGAAGAAACTGCCCTATAAAGCAAATTGCTTTTCCACATAAACAGAAAAAGAAACCAAAACAACCAAACACCCAAACAACAGAATAAACAGCAAACCTAAACCAACTGGAATGACGCTAAACTAAACTAGGATTAACCAGTGTTGGGCTCATTATGTAAGACACTTGCAATACCAACAAGTTCCAGACAGGTGTTTTTCATTAGGCTTTGTGCTTATTGTTTACTAATAAAAACAAAGTTTTTGTCACCTTTGAGTGAGATGCATGGGTATCACAGAATGGTTTGCATTGGAAGGGGACCTGGAAGATCATCTGGTTACAAGCCTCTGCCATGGGCAGGGATGTGTATGGCCCTACATATATGGATAATATGGATGTGCCCTAGTGGTTTTGTTTGTGTCCCCCCCCACCGGAGGGTTTGTAGAAGTTCCCACCTTTGTCTTCTATTTTACCTGCTGTATTACCCTCCACCTCCTGAAGTTGCATGGCTTACTATTTATTCACCACTTTGCTTTATTAAGATGCAGTTCAGGTTTTCACCTACGTTTTATGTTTTGCAACCATGAAATAAGGATCTAAAAATTCAAAAGACACAAGAGTGTAAAGAACCTTTCAGATACTTTCTGCTTTCTGAAGAAGCCTCAGCAGATAGACCAGTTCAGCAGTCCAGAACTGTTACCTGTGACCCAAAATAGCTTCTAATGCTGCAAATTATTTTAGGTATCGACATTATTATGCTGGGATAAATGTAGAGCTCTTTCTACATTTTTGTCATGTTCTGATAAAAATCACAGGTCTGACAGGATATCTTGGCTAAAGAGTCCACATGAAATATGTTGCTAATTATTTATACACCTCTTCAAAGGCTCAGTGCTGCTACTTGTACTTCTTGCTACTCTTACCTACCCAGGCCCTAAAGTTGTTTTTCAACCACTGAACTGAAACCCCTTAGAGTAACGAATTTATAATAGAGGTTCATAAACCTGGCAGTGATTAACAGCACAGGTTAATCAAATGGGTGTGATACAGGCTTTTCCTCCCTTTTCCTTTAAAGGAAACTGGCCCCAAGTGTTTCTGCTATGTAGAAATAAATTTGCAATTAACTTCTACTTATTGGTGTCATAGTGGCCTCTGAAGACCCTAGTCAGAAGCCAGCACTTGTTGTGCTTCTCAGCACATAAATGTGCACCAGAGGACAGCAGTCACACTGAAGAGCTGACAGCTCAGCACCATCCCACAGCTGAGCTCCAGGGGGCCAGGGATGGGTTCTGCCAGGACCCACTCCTGCATGGAAAAGAGCAGGCAGCCTCATGCTTATGGGCCACCCTTGTGACTAAAGCTACTTGATGCTCAAAAATAATTAAGAGGAGTTGTCTTCCACTGACTTTGGTCAGCTTCTTATGAAAATCAACATGATCAAGTCCACCTACTGCCAAATCTCCTGTGTTCAATTTACTCCAAGACCAACAGGACATAAGACTCCAGCATGCCTCACACACAGGGAATTAGTATCTGATTTCAGCTGTTTGCCATCAGACTTTCATGGAACATGACAGAGTAACAACAGGAAAGATAAGTTTGTGGTGGTTACCAGGCTGGATGGCAGCTGGGCCTAGGAAATCTGAACTTCCCAAAACTTGAAGCCAGTAAGAAAGTTCAGACAGAAAACAGCTATGAGAAGTGCATTTCTAAACCCTGAACCCATTGTTTATCCGTCAGTAGCCACAGCATTTTTGTGTAGGATTTTCTGGAGCATGATCTTGAAATAAATGAGATTAAAATCTTGATTCAACTCCAGCGGGAAAAAAAAAAGGAAATTCCTAGACTTCATTAGCTAAGTGCAAAGACAAAAAAAACCTTTTGAATTAGCACTGAAATGTATATTTGCTTCACCTCACTAAGTCAGAGGGTTTTTTTTCCTTGTGTTAATTGCTTCTAAAAATTGTAGACTCAAACCACCCACAGTCTAGGCATGTGACAGGCTGAGCCTGAACACCCAACACCTCCTCTCAGGACTCTCCCTTGCAGTTAGGCGAAGCCCAGGCTTCCCTCACTACCAGCTGAGTTTATGGTAACAGAATCACCACATTAATCCAGAGCAAACTCACCCTCCTACCTGACAGCTCACCCTCCTCACGAGGTCCTGACAGCTCACAGGAGCAGCAAGCGCCACTCACCCCCTGCCTGCTGGGACCTCTCCTTTCTCCCCTGCTGTCAATGCTTAGGACTGGAGCATCCAGGTGCTGCATGTTAAGCTGTGCAAGTAATGACTGTCATGGGGTTACTCTGCTCCCTTACACTCATCAGGGTGTATTTTTTTAATGCTTAGTTGTTGTGGGGTGCTTAGATTTTCATGTTTCTATAGTGCTCCCCTATTTCACTTTGTTTTGGTGATAGGCATGAGATTTTTATATCAGCAAGTCAGAAGAGTGATTGAGACCTGAGACAGAAGGGAGTAAGCATCAGTCCCCAGTTCTTGGATGTGCTTATTCCATACCTTGGACCAATCCTGAAGGAAGATTTTCCTTCTGCAGAGTCAAGGACTTACAAAAATTTTAAAAACCCCCATCCCTTACGGCATTAACTTTCACCACACTAGAGGAACAAAAACTTCATAATGAAGAATCAGTGCTTTACTTTTTACCCTCTCACGCCAAGTACTCTCTGTCCTCTACTGCTTTTCCTACAAAACACAGACCTTTCTAAATAACAAAAGTTACCCCCAGAAGGCATCTGCTTCCTGCTCACATCCTGCACTGCCATCACCTGTGATCCCACTGTCCTCTACCTGCTTCAAAATGCTGTTCTCATTTTTCATGACAGATTATAACAATCAGAAGCAGATTTTTTAAAAAAAGTTACTTGCACATTATTATAAACTATTGTTAGACTTCAAGCAAGTTATGAACAGCAAAATTTTAGCAATCTAAAAGAGACAAAGTTGCTTCTCTTTCAGATAAAGGCCAAATTTCTCATTTATGGCCTGTGCCATAATGACTGTTGGGGGTGATTTATCTAAAAGGGGATGTCCCCCCTTCCTTGCTCCTACTCAGTGAAACTATCAAAGAGGGGGAAGAAAGGAATTGGCAAGGATGTCACAAAATCTGAAATAATTTCTTTGTTAACTTGTAGTTGGGAGTATTTTTTTTTACTGCTGGAAAGGTTTCAAAAATTGATGTACAGCCCTAACCTGAGCAATGCTATAACCTGAAGTCTTAATACTCTGATGGGTGCCAGGATAGGATTTAAGGCCCAGTTCATACATAGAGTTACTAACAAACTAGGGAAGTGCTACCTTATATAGGAATTTCTGATTGCAAACACAGAGGGATGATGATTTCAAGAGGTAACTGTGTGCATACACTCAAGGACTGAGTTTTTGTCGTCTCTGATTCATCAGCAATTTCTTTAAGAATAAAGAAAAAATAACAAGCAAACTTCCCCACCAAAATAAGACTGCAAACTCCACTTAGCAGTTCCTTAGTTTTAGTACTGCTAATACAGCTTGTCTCTTCCCTAGGTTCAGCTCAAACTCTGATTTGACAGCTGGTCTTTGACTTGACAGGAGCTTTGCCCACCAAAAATGCACCAGTCCTGCTTTCATCTTTCATTTCCATGGCTTTTGCTCTGCAGATGCCAGTGGCACCTGAAGTTCCTGAGTTCGAGGGAAACCAGCAACTGTTCATACACATACAGAGAACTGCTGTTTTCCACCATTTTACATGGAAGAGCTCAATTTATGGGGGGGAAGTTTGATTTTTACAATGAAATCTTACCTTACAACAGGTAAGGCAACACCACACAAACTCAAATAGTGAATTGCAGCCTGTTTTGAAGCCAAATGGAGCATTGGACTGCCTCGTTAAAAAAAAAACAACCAAAAAACCACAAACAGATAGTCTTGCCAAAGAGCAGCACATCTCAGCTCTCAGAAGAAAGCTACCCAGCTATTCCCAGGTCTGGCTGAATTTTTAAAGAACTCTGAAATGTTTGGAGCACTCACACATGTATTAATACAGCAAAGATACTTCCAATTCACTCAGTTTTTTCTGAGTTAAAGTGGAATAAATAAAAGCAAAATCTAGTCATGTACCTTTGCTGAATCAATGTTTCTTCCCCCCCTCTTTAACCAGCTTGGCTTCTTTATGCACTGGTAGTGGTCTTGGTTAGGGTCAAGGCTGACACAGCAGGTCCTTCTGTTGCCTGACCCACTGTCACCACCTCTCACACCAATAAAATGCACATGTAAAATCACTGTCAAAATGTTACCAGAAAGATATATTGTGCAGGTACTGAAGAAAGTCTGCTAGCCCCTGCAACATCATCCATTTTTATTATGCCACATTATAAATTGCATTTTTCATCGTGTATCTTAGGCATGGAAAATAAATGCACTAACCCTCTGAAAATAAGATTCCTCACTAAAACCGTCTATAGAAGACACCAGTCCAGAGCACACATTTACAGCTACATCATAAATCTTTGGTAAAAATGGGATTTATAAAAGCTGTGCTGACACAGCTTATCTACAAGATTGTGAAAACAACAGCCATGTGTAGAGAGCTCATCCTGCTAAAACACAGCTGTATGAATACTGAACATCAAACCCCACACAAGTCCTCTGACCTCTGCAGAAGCTCCCAAACCACCCCTGCCTCTCTTCCCAAGCCAGGCTCCTATCCACAGCTGGAGCACAACTGTGAACCAAATAGAGCAAAACTCTTTTCATCACTTCCTTTCCCTCACTTACTTGAAGGATGGTATTCTTTCTACCTACCTGTTCTGGGTTTTTCTCACCACCACCTTTTACTATCTAAAGCAGCTGGGCCTTGCTAATTGATTAACTTCAGTGGCTTTGACCTCCAGACACATAACCCTCACTTGTCAGCTTCCTGAACTTTTCTGGTCTTCTGGTCCATTCTTGAGTGTTCCGAGCAAAAACCTTCCTTGGCACTTGACACAAGCCCTGCAAAATAGTGTGACATGCCATGAAACATCCTTCTGGGGACATGGAAGGGCACCAGGTGTGAGAGAGACATGAAATAAGAACCACATTTCATTCCAAGATATACCTCTTGCATGATCCTTGCAGTAACTGAGTCCCGACACTCTGCTGAGCACCTGAAGGAGGATTTGCTTTCGGCTCTGGTTGAGGAGAGAAATTTTCCCAATTCCCTATAAACAGGCAGTAGGGCCAGGCAGTAAGAAAGTGCAAACACCAGGGCACCCAGCCCAACCCTCTGGAAGCACTTCCAGGAGTCACCCTTCCCAGAGCAAACTTTCAGGCTCCCCAGAGCCAAGGGAACATAGATGAGCTCTGGCTGTCGCTGGCTCCTAAACTATCAACGGGACCACGGAGGAAGAAGAGGGAGAAAGAGAAGGGCCGGAGGAATCCTGGTCCTGAGCTCACCTCTCCCGCGCCTGGGCTGCCTCGACCTCCCGAGAAAAAAAGAAAAACCAAAACAACAATATAACAAAGCTAAATAAAATCAAGACACCCCTGCCCCAAACCTTCCACTCACCACCGCAAACTGCATCTAATTTCCTGATTGTCCCAGCTGTATCTATGTGGATGGGAGGGGCGGTGCATCCCATCCCATCCCATCCCATTCCATCCAATCCCCCTCCAGCCTCCTCTCCCGACTCTGCCCAGGAAACCCTCGCGGGACCCCGCCCGACTCCAAGCCGGGCATTCCCGAGTGCATCCCCCCCTCACTAAAAGCCATCGAGCAGCTGTCAGCACTTACAGCAGACAACTTTAAATGGTTGTAAAAGCTTCTTCAGATCCAACCTCCTCATTCGGAAATACGCACAAACATCATTAAAAATTATATCAAGCAAAAAATCCCTAATTATCCACGCAAAACTAACAAAATTTTTTAAAAAGCACCACAAAAGGCCAAAACCCCTCCCCACCATGTTGACCTACTTTGGGCTGGTGTGTCTAGACCCAACAGGAACATTTTGAGAGACACTGGGAGCCTAGGTGACTGGGAAAGACAGGGATGCTGGGACCTGTTAGGGAGTGTTTCCTCATCTCACGGGTGTGCAGCGACAAATTCACTTACCCAATGAGACGTGGCCCTAAACAAGGAAAGCAAAATGCATTTTACTCAAGTAAGTTCACTGTGTCAGGACACCTGCCAGGCAACAGAACTGCTAAGAGATTAACAAGTAAAAATATGATTTGATTCTATATTTTCTATGTATACACTGCAACAGACACAGAGTCACAGACATGCAGCTTGATAATTAGAAAGGTTTCAAATGACAGCATCTTTGGGTTGTCCCAGGTCTCCCCCATCAAAACAAACAGTGAAGTAGTTAAGCATGGATTTTGTTCACTCCAATTCAGCAAAATATTTAAAGTAGGATGTGTGGATAGAAGCTCTTGTGAGTACATGCCTCTACAGAAATTTGTGTTACATGCTATGGACTGAGCTTTCTGCATTTTAAACTCTGCTTTGGATTGGCTGTACATACATCTGTCAAATATTAATCTCCTGCCTTTTTTTTTTTCTTTCTTCAATTTTTCTTTACCTTCATAGTACCATTTTCAGAGCTGTCTTCTTTCCTGCACGTCTGTGCGTTTGCAGTTCTCAACACAGAACCATTTAATAAGCTTTGATGTTCCTGGCAAAACTCCCATTGATCGTCTTGATTGCCTTTGTAAGAGATTTCACTGGAATTCGATGGCTGTCTCAGGACTGGGGAAGACACGTGATAGCACAGCCCTAACCCACTGCTTCCAACAGGAAATGTTGATGATGCAAGCTGCAGATGCGTTTCACAACTTGATTTCATTATATTAACAGTCTTCAAAACGTACAATACTTCATTTATAGAAAGGGGGTAGGGAGCACAGGTGGATGCCTGCCCATGCTCAGTGTGGGAAGGGAAGGGCTTTGATGTGTGCCTGGAGGTTGCACAAAAGGTGGAAAGCATTTCCACTGAATTTTAACCAATATAAAATGAAGAGGATTTGTGATCAGCTTTGAATAAAACTTAGCCAAGTGTCTGTGCCCACATGTAAGGTGGACACCCCCCAACATTATCACTGCTGTTATGCACAGATTTATCTACTGGGAATCAAAGCCTGATTTCCAAGGACTCGGTCTGAGCTCAGCATGCCTGGCCTTGCAGGGATGGATGCTCCAGCACACATCTGATATTTCCAGGAGATGCTGGTCCTGCTGGTCCCCACCAGTCAGGTTCCAGTCCCACCATGCTCCGATTGTGTGAATATTGAATCAAAGGGAGAAAACAGAATAATTCCCAGACATTTTCCACCCCATCATTCATGGAGGAGGATGAGTCCATGCCAGACCTCACCAAAACTATGGAGACCGTGAAAGCACAGTCCGTGGTTTGGCACTCACCGAATACCACAGGCCACATCACCCTATCTCCCTAAATAAGTATTTTAACACACTATTTGATGGCTCAGAGGTACAACACCAACCCAGCGACACAACTGTGCCTGCTCAGAATCACAAGGTTTTCATCTCCTTTTCCAATGCATATCAACTGTCACAGTTTTTTCTTTCTGGCTGGAAGGAGAAGGCTGCCTGGTGAATCCTGGGGACATGGAAAGATATCAGCCAACACCTTGCAGAGTGGAAGGGGGAGAAAAGCAAATCATATTTTTCTTGAAAACACTGAAGAAGTAGATGGAAGACACTGAAAACTTACAAGGGCTAAGAGCTCCGAGCTGAGGACATGCCCATGCTGGTGATCAAATTAAAAACCACAACACTTTCCCTCAGTTAGCAGCAAGCCCTGAAAGATATCTGAAATGCAAGCACCATCTTTCGTTGCAGCGAGTGCCTGGCACCAGCCTCCAGGCACCAGGCTGAACACACGTGTCCTCATTGCTCCAGTTAAATGGCATACGGAGCCGGGGAGAGAGAGAGAGAGGAATCTCGGGCTTAATTAGGGAATGTGTTTGGAATATGATTTGTGATAATACATCTATAACAAGGGGAATTAATGAAAATAATTAATGAAGGCTAATCTAAGATACCAGGGTTTTGTCTAAATCAGCAAGAGTGGAGTCCCAAGGACATTCACAGTGTGATTTGTAGGATTTTTTTTTAATGATCCATGAGGTCTTAATGCTTTCAATACAAGCAGGAGCTGGGGAGGTGGTTAGGGAGGGCTCCCACCCTGTGAGATGGTTTGTGTGTTCCTGTGTTCCTGTGAGAGTTAGATCTGAATTTATCTGCTTTGTATTATCCAGTGTTTCATTTCCTTTAGAAGACACTTCATGTCTGAATTTCCCTCTGTACAATTTTATCTTGATCTGTAAGTAAGAGCAGTGAAGTTCGCTGCATATCCAGCTGCTCTGATTGTACAGTGTTTGCACAGCAGGTGTACCTCAAAAAAAACCCCCAAACCCAAATCCAAACAATCAGAAATACAGGCAAAATCACAGCCTTGCAAAACACTCATGACCCTTGAGCTATAAAGCATGCAATGGAAATTTGAATTAAAATGAATGTATTAAAAATAACTTTTGTACAGCACCACGGCAAGCCAAGCAGGTGATTGCTGTGCTGATACCAGCTAGATGGCACAGAAGTGGGGGCAGGAGTCACCACTGCCGCTGGTGTTAGCCAAGGCTGTGGGTGAAAAAGGCCTTTCCTGAGGTCTCCAGGACTGGCAGAGCCTCGGAAGAGCCTGAGGAGGCGTAGGAGCGTTCTTGGTCTCCCCTGCCACACTGGCCCCACCTCAAACAGCAGCTCCAACAAAGAGGAGGGGTTGAAATCCGTGCCAAAATGAATGCCAAGAAGCCCTGTACAAAGACAGGCCCTGCCTCCACCTCCACCCTCCCTCTCGGAAAAGCAGTTTAAGAACGGTGTCCTGGGTGCTGTGCAAGAATACACGCAGTGTGTGTGTGAGCAGAGGAGAGGCAGTGAGGGCTGGATGGCTCCTGCTTAGCAGTCTGCTCACATCGTTCTCCCACGAAGAATATTCAGCTTTCTTTGTCTAAAATGTTGAGTGGTTATGAATAGTAAGGATAGACTATCTGTAATTATTTTTAAATTATTAATGGTTTTGTTAGATCCCTTCACTTCTACATTAGGTTTCTGTTAATGTAAGTTAAATCAAAATGTACTTCAGTTTCCAGGCAGCTCCCAAATGTATTTTTCATTCTTTCATAACATTACTTCACGTTCTCGATGAGGTGTCCATGATAAAGTTTGCTCCCGAGCCGGCAGACTTCCAGTCCTGGTGAATCCAGCGGCAGGCTCAGCAGGCAGGGCGGGATGGCAAACGAGGGGACCGTGGCTGCATTGCCAGCCAGAGTCCCACCCCCAGCTTCCAGGTGTGATGCTCCATGCATGAGGAGCACGGGATCCACGGGAGGATCACAGTGGCGGAAATTTGTCACAATAACTGAGTTACTTTGTTGGCACTTTCCATCACGCTTAGGAGACTCAGCTCGTTACGCCAGGCAGAAAATACCTGCCGAGTGCCTGGCTCAGGGCTCAAATCCTGCGGGCAGCGAGGAGAGCTTCCCGCTTGCCACCCTGCTCCAGGAGATGCTCTGGGATGGGGGGAAAAGAGAGTGGCATAAACAAGGATTTCTCTTCCCTCCTCGCCCTCACCCGGGGCTCCGCTCCTGCCGAGGGGGCGGCGCTGGGGGCAGGAGC
>VWZU01003048.1:955445-969372 GCA_013397095.1 Sterrhoptilus dennistouni | reverse complement strand
AAATTTAAAATAATATAATAATAATAATTTTACCTAATTATGCCATTTTATCAGGGAAAATGTGGTTGATCCAAGCTAGCAAAACCAACTAAATCACATCACATCTTCCAATCTTACTGTCTTACAGGAATTTAATTCAAATATATTTATATTTGAATATATTTAATTCAAATATACCTTTGCTTCTATGTTTATAAATTTTCATTTTAATTTGCTCTTCAGATAGAAGTCTTGTTTTTCTGACATTAAAATAACTATTACCATTTTATTTCTGGACTGTGCTTTTGTCAAGAAAGGCTGTACCAGGTGATCCTTGAGACCCCCTTCTGAGCTGGTATTCTATGATTCCATTATTTGTTCTGAAAAAAATCTGAAAAAAAGTTTTTTATCTCCTTAACTTACCAGACATAAGTTAAGAGCACTGATGACTTCATACTGTTTTATATCAACTGAGAGATTACCCTGGGCTCATAATAAATAAATTTAAAGTTCTTAAATAATTTGAGAAAGTTTGGAAGCATATCATCTATAATCTATTGATATCATACCTCATCATAAATAAAGTTCTATTCCTACTTCCTTATTTAAATCCTTTGTTTTACAATAAATAAACTTAAAATGATAAATAGTATTTTAATAACTTCTTATCAGACTGGGTTTCTTAATTTTGTGTAAACTACTGTAGTCTGAGCTGAAAGCACTGAAGGAAATATTACAAAGAAATGAAACCCAAAGTCAAGTGGTCTCTTTACCTTCAGGTCGTTTCAGATTTTAAGGCTTTAGAAAAGGCCCATCAAGCTCCATTTAGACTTCAGGAATAATTCCTTAAAGCATTTCTGTAAACAAAATGATTCATAGCATAATTTTTTTGTTCAATTTTGTAGTTGCTGTTCCTCAGTTAAGAAAAGTGTATAGGGGTTTTTTTCAAGACTGTACTTTTCACTTCTGCAAACCTCATTTTTAGTCTTTGGTTCTAAAAAATCAGAGGCTATTTAGAATACAATAAAGAATAAAAATGTGATCAATTGTAAGAAGTATTTCTGTGAAATCTGAACAAAGTGGGAATCAGAATTGCAGCCCCAAGTATTTAAATAAGCTATTACAAAAGGAGTGCTAGGAACCATTATATTCCATGATTTCTTGATAATAATAGAAATGCTCTCTATCAAGTATTTTTACTTAAATGGAATAAATGTTTGAGAGAGATGGTGTTCATCCATTGTAACCTTTCATGCCACAACTATTGGTATTGTTATAACTTTGTCTATTAAAAACATGCTTAGAAGCTATTAAAAATACTCTAAAACCTACAAAGAAGTGTAGTTTTAACCACCATACATTAGTATCTCCATCTTTTGGTAGTGTGTCATTTATGCTTTAATGACATCAGTGTAGAATTTCAGCATTCTTACACTAAAAATGCCTGTCATATACAAACAACATTATGGCACTTTCTGTATAATACGCCTATAGTCGCGCTATTATTTAATGGTGTGCTTTTATATTGCTGAAGTTTTAAAGGATAAATGTGCCTACACTGTATACTAGTGCTGGGGCTAGTAAATAGGATTGCTTGTTGTTAATGAGGTGACCAGACCTTCACCTCTAGTTATGATGGTCCAGTATCACTGAGACAGAAAAAAGAGTCACATTTATGACTTTAGTCAGAGCAGAAGCAATCTATGAGTCCCAGTTTATCAAACCTCTTGTCTATGTCTGGAGCTGTTTACTGGTGGAACGCAACCAGGTGCTATAGGAATTTGGCTGAACAGGGCTGTTCTAAATGAAAATTTGCCCAATTTTCATTTAGCAACAAAGAGCTGTTCACCATTTGGGTTTACTTCCAGCAGGCATCCCCACCCCTCTCACAATATTCCAAGGAACAACCAAATTAAGTATTTTCTTGGGCTTATTTTATAGGTAAATTGAGGAAGTCTGTGCTATATGACCACACTTTGGTCAAATTTGCTGCTTAGACACAGGTGAAAATCTGACTTAAATAGGGATCAACCAAGAAATAAAGAGAGGAAAAGTACTTGTTTCCAGGCATATGGAGCCATGCATGCTATTGCCATTTCCATGCAGCAGTGCTACATGAAATAACAGTAACATTGCTTGTAAAGGCACAGTTTATTGGATTTGGTGAGATCTACTGTCCCAAATACATCTGCTTCTTGTTCATGCAACATGAGCAATGTTTATGAATTCATGAAGAAATATTTCTTAGTGTTCTCTAAGACTGAAGTATCTCCAATGGCTTTCTGGATATGCCAGTAGAAAGATTATTTGTGTGTGCTTAATTAGTGAACGAGGAAAAATATATACATAGAAATATATACATTTTTACATATACATTTTCTCTTCATAGTACTGAGCACTTAATTTAGAATATTATTTTCTGATCTAAGATACAGTTTTATGAAAATGGTTTTTTATCCTGCATTGTACACTTACGAAAGCATTTATAAAAATGTGGTATTTAAAATTCTTTCTATTATGTGTTCTCTTTCATATTCTGTGCACTCACAGTTTGTATATTTTTTCAAGAAGCGAATTTACTCACTGAAATAGCAAAGTGGATTTTCAGATAAAACATGAGATACCTTGTCTACCCACACAGAACCTGTATATATCCTCTTCAAAAAATAAAAACTCTAATAAAATCTTGCCAAGAGAATCCTTACCATGAAAATCTCTATTACATTTATAACATATTAAATAAAAAATATGCTTGAATTTAAATTGACTGGATGTGTGAGAAGTCTTTGGGCTATGGTGAAATTTGAGAAATGAGGGATAGGTGAATATATCCCATCACAAGAGAATGTATTCTTTAATAATGACATCAGTTTCACATTAACTAATGTAGTTCAAGTGCGGTAGGTTATTTAACTCCAATGAACCAAGCTTTCAAATCCAGTTAAATATCTCCTTGGCTTTCTTTTGGGAATGACATGGCACGGTCTCGGGAAAACAGAGCCCTTTTAATTCTGCTGACCTCTGTCACTGTTCGTATCCACACCACATCCAGGTCAGTGCTGGCAACTGCTGCAGGAGTCCTTGTCACGGTGTTGGTTACGCAAATACCTGGTCCCAACTCAGGCCTGCAGCCCATCTGTTCAGTACCACAGACTTCCATTCTTAAAAGAAAGTCTTAAAGCTGTTGCTGTAGCTTGACATTAAACCTTACTCAGTTTAAATAAGGAGTATTAATTGGGATATATTTTCACCGATTCTAGGGTAATTTATTCTCATAAATGAGAGGATGATAGTTCACTAGTTAGCATGCAGAAAAACTCTTTTATTCATTTAGATTAATTAATATAATGTGATAAAAGTGCAAGTCTGCCACTGTAAGAAATAATTTTCTATGCATTTGGAAGAAGATGCTAGTTGTTCAGAGGAAGCAGACGCTTTAGCTGAGATGCTAGGATTCTGATCCCATGACACTTAAGAATAATTACTAACTACACATGCAATAGAAGCAGTAGCAATTTTGGTACATTTAACCCCCCACTTTATCTGCAAACTTACTGGTCTTTAGGCTGAGGCAGGTGGAGTAATCAGGTGAATAGAAGTCCTTCAGCTAATGTGTGTTGTTCAATACACACCTATGTGTGTATTTGGAAAAGGAAGTCTGTCTTGTTTTGCTGCTGAGGCAGCCACAAAATGTCAAGATAATCTTAATTTATCCATTAAAAACGTAGGCCCATATTTAAGAGTCATCAGCAATAAAGGAAAATATACTGAATCATTTCAAGTGCATGCTAATCATTTAATGTAATAAATGGAGCAACTCTAATTATCTCCCGAGGAAATGATTTCACACTAAAACAATGGAAATGAAGAGGTTACTTTGGGAGCATTATACACAGCTGAAAATTACTCATCTGAATCTAGAGGATATTTCAAATAAATAGAAAGGATTGCTTATGCATTTTCAGTAATCATTTAGTGCTATAAGAGAAAGAGTAAACAATGGCAAAGATATTTAGTAATTTGCACTCAGGCAGTGAGGTTTTCACAGGTACTGTTATACAACCAAGCTCTGTTCCTTTTCACTGAGACACTGGTTAACATGAGATCAATGTCATAACTACAGGTTCAGAATGTAGTTGAAGGATGAACAAGAGAAGTAATATATTTGTCTTTTATATTTGTTAATTAGATTCTGCATTAGAATTTGTAGATTTGAAATTGATTATATCCATGAGCCTTTCCCTTGGGGTCTCTGTGACTCTTTATTTTTAAAGGGATAAATAAAAATATTTATTATTTTTATCCCCAAACTAAATCCCATGAAAGCTTATTTTGGAAATTTAGCACATTTTTAGACAAAAAAAAAAAAAAAAAAAAAAGAAAAAAAAAAAAAAAAAAAAAAAAAAAATAAAAAAACCCTCTTTTAAAAAAAAGAAAAAAATTTAAAAACCCACTTTTGAATAAGATGTAAAAATTTCTCAGGGAGTGGGGTTAAAATTGAGTTTAATGATTCAGTCCATTCTCTCCAAGGGAACTGATTTCACTGCAAGCTAAAATGTTTTGTTAAATTATGTACTTCAGTTGCTTGGGTGTTATGTCTCTCTTGGAGAAGCACATGAAATGAGCACTATCCTCCTAGGCATTTTAAAAACACATCCACATTAAATAGAATATATATACAGTGGTTGAGCATAGAGTCTTTTTAAACTAGATAACAAAATGATTTTGACTTGTTTTAAAATCTTTTTTTCCTTAAATGGCTCTAAAGCTAAGACTAAAAGATAGATAATGTGGACTGAAAATTTTTCCCCTTGCTTTCAGTTTTGTGGAGAATAGCACATTATAGGTACTTCCCTTTGTGCACGAATCACATCAAATGCCAGTAAAAATACATCTGTTTTGGCTACATATTTAACAGCATGCTTTCCAGAACCATCATTTTGTCTTTATTAATACATCAAGTGCAGTTTGTTTAAAATGTTTGTCCATTCCACTGCTGTCCTACTACAGATATTATTACCTTATACTTATTACTAAAATTGGATAAGATAGAAGGGAATACAGCTCTTCTCCATAGTGAGGGATATGACCTAGTTCAAGACAAATTAGTGCACAGTGATTCTAGAAGCATAAATAGACAACTGCAACTTTTCGAAGGTCTGCATTTATTCTGAAGCTGACAAGAGTATTTCACAAGAGACTAGACAATTGTTTTTTTATCATAAGATTACTGTTCATCATGTACACGAAAACAATTGTTATCAGGTATGAACTTAATTGGAATCAACTGTAGCAGTCTTTACAGGAATTTACCGAAATAGCTGCCATTCAGAGCTGGCTTACCATAATATTCTCTATGGAATAGTTGACCACAGGATTCTCATTCACAAACAGCCAGGTTAAACAGTTAAATGCTAGCAAATCCTGCATAGCCCTGTGGGAAATTTCACTTTAATCCCGAACTTATAGGAGGACAATCAAAGCCCAAAGCCTGGGTAACAAATCTGATCCTCTGTTGCAATCTGTGTCCTCATGGGAAGGAGAGAGATGCTCCCTGTACAAGCCTGAGATGGATAAATACCTAAATGATGAGATAGATGGGGAATGCAGAAGAAGCGTCTGGCTTCAGCCATTCGCTTCCAATTTCACATTACATTGTGAAAGGCAATTCTTGTGCAGCTTGGGAACAGCCAGTCCTGATTACTATAAGTTGAAGTGTGGCTTAAGGAATGATTAATGACAGTGTCAGGAGAAAACAAAGCACAATGAGAGTTATCTCTAATCCACCTGCTTGCAGATGCTATAGTAAGGGAATGAAAATGGCCCCGGCGAGCCCTGATAATAAAAAAATCAAAATAGAAAGGTGCAAAGCTGTAGATATGTATTAATCTGATATATAAAAACTAGGTCTTAGCTTGAATAAAGCATTAGGCATGAATGAAGCCCCATAGGTGATAGATATTAGAGCATAGTGGACTTCACATTGTCTGTATTTTTTAAATCAAACAGAACTGTTCCCTTCAGTATTGCCTTTGACATTAATAGGTTGGTATTTGAAAAGTCACAGTTCACTAGATGAGCAGGCTTGTGAGTTCAAGCTCATTAAACAAAACCTTTTTGTTGCTTAAAAAAAGTGACACCATACCACCACCTTGTGGTTTGTTGATGCAGAGGCCCGCGGAGGAGAGCGCTGCGTTCCCACTTCCACAGATGATGCACAGTTAAAATACCTCCTTTATTTTTAAAAGGAAAAAAAGCTCGCAAGCTCCTTCAGCAAGCACACAATACCGCTGAAAGGCAGCCTGGCCAAATCAAAGGGTTCTTGGCCAGTTTTCCAGGTAGGTTTGCTCTGATTCAAGACCGAGGCTATTGCAAAAGGAAGGGCAGTCGCCTATTACAGCTATGACTGAATATGCATGTTATGGTGGTTTCTTTCAACTTGATTGCAGCTACTCAGCTTCTCTCCCTTCCTGACCTATCCGTCTTCCTAAACTTGGCATCCGCTGGGAAATCTTGCCCAAGCTGCGTGGTGAGCTGAGAGCTGGGGAGACTCAGAGCACAGCAGTACGACAGCCTGGCGCGGTGCTCGACTCTCGGTGTTCATCAGACAGGGCACGTCCCTCCAGATGTGCACCACTGACGGCCTGCGCTCTGATATAAATTCCAGCCTTCATATGTGCACTACTCACTTGCTTTGCAGGTTTCATCTACTGAAAAGTAGATTCTGCATCATTCTAGGGAGAACACCGCTGTGTCTTTTCGTGAGGTAGAACTGCTAAAATTCTAGGCATACCATAAGGTTTCCTAAAACATTGAAGCTACCCAGGAATCTAAACATTTTTACTCTTGTTCGGGCACATGTTCTCCCTATGTCGCCAAGGATACCTTGAAATTTTTAACTATCATCATGTTAGTCAGGAATATAAACTGAAACAGAATACTTCCTGAGGCCTGCTTCTCTGCCAAATTTAAAGGTATTGCCTTTTGTCAACAGGGAGGGAATTATTTGGCCCCACTGAGTTCAGAAACAAAACTCTCATTGATTTAAATGAATCATGATTTCAATCCCAATGCGTTTAGCCCCTCCTTTTCCTTAATAGGACCAGCAACAAGTTAAATGTTAATTTATATTTCATGGAAGTATTTTAATATTGAAAAATCTAATGAAGATTTAGCACTTGGCTTTTAATGAGGCTGACATAACTGTCGAAAGAAAGCAAATACATTATTTTAATTTATATTAATTCATAAGTGCTCCTGATTTATATATTAAACAAAAAAGAAAGCGTCTTGTCATACACTACAATTTCTTGTGTATTCAGCCATCGTTTACTCAGAATTGTCTCTTTTTTTTTTCCTCATGTGAAGGGTGTGATGGAAGCTGCCATGTAGAATTGTACAGCTGCTGCATATGCTTTAAGTACTGTGATCACATCACCCTTATTTTCTGATGACGCGCCTCAAGTCAATTCTATCCATGTGTCTTTGTCTCCACCTGACATCTCCTGCTATCATAATAATCAGGCTGTATGGTTTGAAGCTTAAAGCTTTTGTATACTGTATTTTCTTAATAATGCCAGGGAGCCAGGCAGTTTCTGTTCTATAAAGATACATTGCTATAGGCAGCAAAGGATCTCAGTTGAAAATTTTTTGATCAAGAATTGACACCAACAGAAACCAAGGGTGTTCAGCTAAAGTTTTGATTAGTCCATTTTATAATCTGGAGGGAAAAAAGTAGATTTGGATATATGTTTGGGTCCTGATATCCTTCTCAGGCATTAGGGTCTCAAGATGTTTATTCAAGCTAAGGTTTGGAGTGGAACAAAGCAGAGGTTAGGAATTAATTGGAAGTGGGTTTACCTGTGTAACAGCACAGATCAGGGGAATAATTTAGCCAAGAGAAAGTAGTGTTACAACTACAATGCTTTATATAATCATGAAGGATGTTTAGTGAAAATTTGAAAAGTAGTGTGTCAGTGTCATTAGGCAGGCATTTTACCATGAAGATGTGATAAGTTGAAGCTAAATGCAAAAAGGATTTAAGGGTTAATTTGTGCACTCATGTCCCAGTATTGAAAAAAATGAAGTTACCACTGTCAAATGCTTGTCTGAAATGCTTTTATACCAGTCTCATTCTCTGTTTTCCTCTTCTTTGCAATCAAATGTTTCATTCCCTTCAACCTCATCCTCCCTTCCCATGACATTAGTTTCTCTCTTAATCCTGAGCAGCCTTCAGGAACCTGAAAGGTTTCCTTTAAAGGATTGCACTGAGCTTTCAAATGTCTCCTCAGAAGCATGCTACCTTTGGATGAAATTCTGGTCTTGATGCATACTCTATTTTAGGTCTGTCTTCCTGCTTTCTTTACAATGTATGCACCCAGGGATTTTCAAGCAGGATTCTGTTCTCAATGTAGAGTTCCTGAAAAACATTGAATTCTTGCATTGCACCCTGTAAGATCTGAAACCAGCCGCAATTTCAGCAGAGAATTTACAGACTATCACAAAATGTATTTTAACAGAAGCTGAGAACCCTGTTACACAGTGTTAAAGGCAAGAGGTGAGAAAAGGTAGAGGATTAGATCAAACTCCTTAAAAGGGGGTTCAGATTGGTTTTGAACACCTGACAGAGATTTAAACTCGCTCTTTCCAAGCTGTTTTTGTGCAAACAGATTCATCTCTGAGTTGCTAGGAATGACGTCTTCTTTTATTCAGAAAGCTCCCTAACCAGTTATTTCAAAAGATTTTACGTGTTTTTTCTGGCCAAAACTCATTCCACCCTCCAAAGTCAGAAACAAGCCAAAAGCAAGAATGAATAATTTACAAAGGGCAGCTGGTCTGCTTCTTGCAAAATCAAACTAGTCTTGGCTCCAATGCTCCTTTTAGATCCAAAGCTAAGCCCTGTAGGTCATAACTATTTCTACACTGGGTTTGCACATCTGCCTAAATTCCCCACCTTCTACTTCATGTGTACCTTGGGTAAGGTATTCTTTTTCCTCTCATTTCCTACCCCTAAATTACATAATGCTATTTGTGATAATATGCTTGAAGAGTAGGTGAATATCGAATGTATCCTGCAGAGGAGACTCAAATTAGCACCCGGTGGGGAATTTAAAACTATGTATGTTAAAATAGAGCTACACTCACTTTTTGTAAAACAGAGTTGCTTTCCAAATTACTTTCTTGTGTATAACTATGGAGTATGTATACAGATTCTGTAATTTAATAGTAACTCATGCTCACTGATGTCACCATCACAGGGGGCATTCTGAGGCAGGACATGATACGGTCTTTCTTTAAAAATCCTGGCAGCTGTTGTGAGGTAATGTCGAGATCCCTATCTAAATTGCATGCTAGGATTGTTTTTAAAAAGACTTGAATATATTTCCACTTTACCACGTAGTGACTTTTAAGCCATCTCCTTTGACATACACCAACCTGCAGCAAAATAAAAATTTCTTCTTAGAATTAGGCTCAACAATGTAATATCAACTTGAGTTGTATTTACCTTAATTAACAATAATTCTAGTCCTTTATGTGGACACTGCTCCTGCTGTGACTGCATAAAACCACAATAATGGGGCCATACAAACATTTGGAAACAGAATCATTCCTCTGTGTTCAGTAGGCGTTGAAACTCAGTAAATTTCAATTCTAATTGGAGTGCTGGTTCTTTGTAGTTTGAGGTTGCATGTGTGAGCTTTCTTGACGAAGTATATGCTACTGCGGTACAGCCTTTAGAATTATTTTGCAAGAATTCCAACACCAACAGCTGGTCCATATGCAGCTGACAATAGACTGAATGTCTTGGCTAAATATGTGACTTTCCTTAGTAGTGCATCTACAACATGGACAGCACTCGTCAATGAAGTGTCAGTATAAGGGCTGGTATATTCCTCAAGAGAATCACCTACACCAGTGTAAATACATTTATGCTGATAACTTAGTCCATGTTGTAGCCTTTTGTTTGTTCAGGACATTTAAAAGAAGCTATGTTTTTAAGGAATGAATTGAGGTGTGCAGTCTGGAAAAGAAAAGAAATAGAGCATAAAATGAGGGTAGCTCAGATGCATTTAGCATCTGCAAACAAAAATCAGCATTCACTCAGATAAATAGATTTCCATGTGACGTTCCTTCTTTCTCTCTTTGTTAATCATGAAGCTTTTTTCCTTCTTTTTTTTTTTTTTCTAAAGCTAGTGGTAGATCTGCTCCTGGCAGTATGTTATGTTCAACCATTAGTTTATTTTTTAAGACTAAGAAGAGATATTTCTACATTATAAATTATTTATAAACATAAGAACAAAGGGAGGCTGTCAGGGCTGCTGGTACTTTGAGAAAACAGGGGAAAAAAAAGACGATGAATTTATGAAGAATACAATTTTATGGAGGAAGGAGGAGGGAGAAAGCAACTACTAATTATTAACATTCATCTGCAGACAAATCCTGAAAGAATAGGATTAGAGGGATACATTTACATCTGTCTGTCACAAAAAGAATTCTCATTAAAGGTTTACTAGACTGTCACAAAACTTCTAATGTTAAACTTGAGGGTCTCATGGGGAAGAGGAATATCTCACTTTCGGCCCATCCAATGAATGGATGATATTAAAACAAACAAAAAAATTAAAAAGCAATTAAAAACACATTTTTAGTAAGAGCTCCAGCTGAATCTGCTTAGGTGACACAAAAGTTGATATGCCATGGAAAAAGTTTTACATGTCAGAACAAGTTTCAGTAGTTTCTATTTACACAGCCGTGTGTACTTTGAGACATGATATGACTGCCACAGCAATCACTTCGTGAATAGCATTCATCATCTGGACGCTTCTTTTCATCTATAAAAAGAAATCTGCAATAGGTTGCTTTGACAATTCAAGATGCTGAGCCACAGTTTCTTTGCTTTAAAGAAACAGACATTAAGGTTAAATACATTAAAAGTGCACAAAAATAAACACACTGTGTATCTACAATATGTTGACAATAGCAAACTTCAATCTACTGTAGTTTTTGATCAAAGAACTGAATCTGTGAAAAGAAATCCTGAATCTAGCTAAAGCTGTCATTTTATTTTTCATAGCAAACTAATTTATATTGAGCACACATCACTGAGGAAAAATCTAGAACAGTTTTCTATTACTTCAGCCATTGTATGTCGCTGTATTAGTAGGGTATTCAGACAGCTACACTTAGGATCATACATATATTTTACTGGAACAGTATTCTAGTTAATTCGATTGTGGTTTATGAGCTGGTTTAATTAAGATATGCAATGGCTTGCAAGCAAGAAAGTTTTCATCTTGAGCATTTTGTTAGAGGTAATCAAAATTAGCAAAGAAAAACATTAAAAAATTCCTCTAGATCTGTCTCTTGCCATGAAAGCATGGTACTCTTCAGCGTATCAAATCAAAGCCAGGTTAAACCTTTAAGATACAGCCATAGCAGTTAGTATTTCTTTTCAGATTTTGGCTCAGATTCAAAGGAAACTTAGAACTCTAATCTCTGATTTTCTACACATTTACTTTTCTAAGTGCAGAGTGAAGGATATTCCCCAACATGTATTTTCAAACCTGAGTGGTGATTATTAGTGAGTACCTTTATGAGAAAGAATTGAGGGAGCATAAAAAGGCCTGATTTTCAGAGGCTAGTTCTAAGGTCTGCTGAAGTTTCAGCTCTCTAGGTCTCTCAGCTTGGGTGCCCAAAACAGATGCATCCAAATGTAGGCCCATATGTTTGAGCATGTTGCACCACTATATATGCACTCCCTGGCACTGTTGAAAAGCATACATTCCCTGCAACCCTCCTACGCTCCTCCCTCTGTTCTGCTCCATTTAGGTCTATGCACACAATCTAGATTTCAGGTAACCCAAATGGAAAAGTTCTTTTTGTTCCTGTAGCTGAAAAATTAGATGGTCAAGTCTGGAGCCTACAGCCCACCTTTCAGTATGTGAATCCCCTGAGCATGCCACAGCAGCTTACCTGGAAAGGGTCCTGTCACTGAAAGGAAATATAAAAAAAATCTTAAGAAACAGGAGTTGTATAAGCAGTAATAACAAGATATTTTATTCTGAATTTATCTAGAAGAACTAATAAGAAGATATTTTACTGTAAAATTATCTATTTCTAAATCTTCCTATACTCAAAGCTTCCTTCACTGACTGTAACAGTATAATCCACCTGAGCTATAAAAGTAACAAAGCAGAACTATCACTACAACTTTAGGAAATACCTTTATACATTCTCAAATAACTTTTTAAAACTAAATTTAAAAACATACGGTGGTGTCCAGCAGACAAACTCTTAAGCTACAGAAAAAAAAGGGAAAGAAAACAAAAAAACAAACAAAAAACAAAACAAACAAAAAAACCCAACCAAACAAAAAAAAAAACCCCACACAGCAACTACGACAACAAAAACAGTAAAAATGCCCAAGAAATAAGAAATTAGAAATGTCAAAACCAATTGGATTTTATTCCCCTTTTCTAATCACATATCTGCCTGATTGCTCTTCTTCATGGTTTTTTTTGAGTTCTTGCCTGATATTTTAGGGCAAATAACTCTGGTTTAATTAAATAAATATTTAAGGGGTATAAATATTTTCTTTCTTGGATTCCCTGTCATGCAGTCAATTATCACTAATCACATTCCAAAGAAAGAAAATATGTACAATCATTTAATAGAGGATTAAATTTTCCATTCTTACAGTTGGATCTCTCCTTTCCCTTACTCATTAAAGCAAGCATTGGAAGGAAATTAGAGAAGTAAATGGTGAGACATTTAAATATCTATACTAAACCAACAGTTGAATATTTACTGTGCACATTTTCTAAGATATATATACATATTTGTACATATTAAAGACAAGTGGAAAATAAAATCCTTGGGGTTTTTATTTTAATTTTTGGCCTTTGAATTAAGTTGGGAGTTTTTTTGGGTTTGATTTGTTGGGGGTTTTTTGCATCTGAAATAAACATCTTACCAAAAGATAACTACATGCAATACCTTTACAATCTTCTGATAGACCAGAATTGGTGAAAATCTACTTATACGTGAGGATTTCTGTTAAATGCAAATTCTTCTAATTAATATATATATAATTTTAAAAATACATTCTTGTACCTTGGTAATATTTGCTAGTATATGTTGTTGCAAATAAAATTGTTGCATTTCAAACATTTTTGTATGACTTAAAGAAATTTATTATTCAAGTGTTCTTAATTTTAGAAAATAGGAAAATAAGTAGCATAGACGGGTAGGTAAAAAGATAATTGCTGAAACTCATCAAACACACAACCATCAGAGGACAATTAGTGAATCATATCACAGTTTGGAATCTGACCCAATAAAGATTTGTGCGCAACCACCTGTGTCTAGTTCCTTCTCTGAAATGAGCCCTTTGCCATCTCTGTGCAAGGGCAAAATATGCACCTCTAGAATTTCCCTTCTCTTTGCCAGCTCAAACTTGTGGGCACATCACACAGCCTTTCATGTTTGAGCCTGACTCCACAGCGGCGCTAACTGCAATTACATGGGGACCTGCTGCCCCTCCAGACTGACCACTCCTCTCTGCTAGGAAGGCTGCACAGCTGTGATGCACAGTCATCTTTTCGGTATCCTGGCACCAATTACCCCGAGTAAATTCTATTGCAATTTTCATAAACTGCATGTTTGCTCTTCTTATTCTATGATTTACATTGTTTTCTGTGGATACGCGAATATACGGAAATTTTGTTTTTCCTTAAAAGTAGCTGTATAAATTTTGCAGGTTATATTTCATTGTATAGCGACAGACTTCAAATTTTTGCTTAGTATGCTGTAAAGTGGGAGAAGATTTCTAAAATATTGTTGGAAAGTAATCCAAATTCCGGCAGATTTCCTGGGCTTTATACAGAAAGCCTTAGGTGCCCTCTTTTGGTATACAGCAGGAATTGCAGGCAGGCTATTTTATTTAAAA
>VWZU01003048.1:925983-955371 GCA_013397095.1 Sterrhoptilus dennistouni | reverse complement strand
AAAAAAAACCAACAGAACTTTTGGGAAGCACAAATCTCCACCTATAGGAATCCTGTATTGAAAATTATACAAATGGAATTTACCCACAAAAAAAAATTTCATATGAGGTCCTATTATATGGTTTTTCGGTATTCCTGTTGCATTTACAACCATGTTTTGACATTAAGTTCCCAAAACATTGGGCTTTGATCATGATGCCTCAAGAAGTACTAATACTTAAAGGCAGTATACCTGGAATGCATATGCACAGGGAAAGAAGAACTCTAGTTCAGAGAACACTTCCTCTTGAACTGAACATTGCAGTTATACGGTCTCTGTGGCTTTCAGTGGCATGGAGACTCATGTAACACTAGCTAAGTTCTAATTCCAACATCTACAATGCAGTAAAAGGTCAAATTAATTTATTTTATATGCTATATACAGTTATAAATGTGGAGGTTGTACAAGTTTAGCTGATACGTCTGTGTTGGGCCATCTTGCTTTATGTAATATTCTATCCAAGTGACTGTCTAGACTAGTGATACTTTAATCTGTGCAAATTTCCTTTGTACTGGTTCTCTTTGGTTTTAGTTTGGGTCCTTAATCTGTTAAAACAATTCTTAAAAACAAAAGAATATATCTTCCCAACTCCTCTTTCTCCATAACACTTCCTATTATAATAATTTGAAATAAATTCAGAGTAATTCCTAGCAGTTTACTCCAACTTTGTGTGGAGTGTGAATCTCAGACACAGCTAACGAAGTAGTTAATTTCAGTTTTAAGTAATGTGTAAGTAATGTTTTATATCAAATTTAATAAGAAAATCAGTAGAAATAGTTGATTTAGAGAACATCAGTAGAGCAATTTTCTTTTCTTTAAATTTTACATTTCAGCTAAAGGAACACAGTCACTGCAGGAAAGAACAGGTGCACTGAAAGTACATGCTCAACAAAAATAGCAAGAAACATGAGTTTGGAGTTTGGTACTGGGCCTTAGACATTCTTTACAGATAGTCTTGTATTCTTCTACAGAAGTCAAACTGTTTCTTTGATCATATCAGCACTGATGCAGAGGTAGATGATTCAACCTTAGCAGATGGTCCTATGGAGTAGCAATTTCTGTTCTTGTGAGGGATGCTTGAATCAAAAATCCTTTTCAAACAGGTATGAACATTCTAGTAGGAAGAGAAAATGGCTCACACAACATCTGTTTGCAACCCTTCCTCATAAAAGAAATGGTCTCTGTATCTGCTTATTGGTATTGGTATTATCTCTAAAAGCATGAGCTACAATTCTGCTTAGAACTAGCTGAACAGCAGTTGAATATGAATGACTATAACTTCACAGACATACATCAGTACTAGCTTTATGTGCAGACTGAGGGCAATAGGGCACATTGTCACATCAATTTTTAATCAGGATTCTCCAATTAAATCAATGGACTGTACTGTTTAAAAGTCAATACTACAGTAAAGCCTGGTACTTGGCTCAAATCGACAGATTTAGAGAATAGCCAAATTCAAGATGACTGTAACATAAATAATGGAAGTTGCTTTCAAGTACTCACAATCATTTAGCTCATTCTGAAATGCAAAGTTACAAACTGCACATCTGTTGATTCAGTTAGACTCCATTTGTAAATACATTTCCTATAATGTGGGATGTAATGTATTATTCATAATATAATGAAGAGCTAGGTAGTATGGAGCAAAAAAAGGCAGAGTTTTGTAAGCAGGTAGGAGACAGAGGAGTCATTTGTAATATGGTTAGCTAAGCAAGAAGTATGATATGATACGATATGATACGATATTATATGATATATGATATGACATGACACGATGATACGATATATATTCTGTATTCTCAACAGAGTTGGGCCCTTAAAAATTATAACAGATAATTTGCCTGTGGACCAAGAGCATCATGTTTCAGCCACTAACTGTAAAGACAAAAAAAAAAAAAAAANGAAAAAAAAAATGGTCACAAGTTTTAGTGTGTCTAACATCAATTGAAAAATTATTAAGCATACATGCTTTCATTGTGAGTTTCTTTCATTTAGTCATTCAGGATTATAATCCCATTTCCCATTAGTTCTTTTCAAAGGACAACTTTCTGTGAGGAAGAACATGAAGTTTTTCAGAAGAATCTGTATTTATATATAAATTGTTACTCTGAAAAGATGAATAATCTAGAACTGACTTAAAGATAGGTGGACGAGATATGTTTCCTTCTATATTTAAAAAAATGCAAAATTCTTCTTAGTTACCAATTCAGAATCAGAGACCTGACTCATTTTATCCCACAGACAGAAGTATATTGCAAATTTTCCCGAGTGTCTGCAAAAACGACAAGGGTTGGGAGTCAAATCTGCCGATTTTCTGAAGACTAGTAAAAGTTATGTTCACTCTTTTGGAAATGGTATTAGTTTTATCTACACTGGTTGATGTTCTCAAAAGATCAAGTCATGACTAGTACAGTGTTTAGCTGCAACACCCTTACTTCTTGCCCTTTGCAATTAATTTAGCAGTGCTGGCTACTGCAAAAATTCAAAACTCTCAATGAGTCACAAAATCATAAATGACATTTACACTATATTTGGAGGGTTATTTATCTTCTTGTTCAAAGTTTTAAGACTTCATATTCTCAATCCATTTTAGCAATGTGAAGCCAAAAAAAAAATTATGTTGGAGTGAACAAAAGCCAAGAATCTCATGTAAGTCACAATTTCCAGACTCAGACCTTTTAATAAAACAAAAAAGTGAAATTTTGATTTTGGTGAAGCCCAGGAGGATTTTGACACTAATGTCTCACTAGACAAGATCAACCATCAGAATTGTGAGGAAAAAATGACTGAAGATAAAAGTTTGGGGTTAAAGGCAGGAGTTAGTTGCTGTTCTCTGTGGTTTCAATAACTCAGTTGTCTGCATTGAAGCATGGGGTACTTGGGGTCCTGTGATGTGTTTCAGTGAATTACTAATGAAGACCAGAATTCTCATCTGGTGTAAATTCTAAAGAGAGCAGTAGATTTACCTAGAGGTAAGCATGTTTTTGAGAGTATGTATTTGTTATATAGCATTAGCATGGAAAAATTATTTGCCTTGTATTGAAAAATTTGTAGTCAGGCAAGAGAATGATGGTACCAAAATACCAGACTTCAGGGTTTGTCCAAGGGGGACTACAGGTTTTACACATCCTAACAAAGGATACTGCAGTTGTCTGCAGCAGGGATTATAAAGAATATGACAAGAAGGAAGGAGGGACACTTAAGAGAAGACAAAAGAACTTAATGCTCTGGATTTGTTCTTTTTATCTCATGATGATAAGACAGCAAGAGAAAATTGTACTTTGTATTTTGTGAAGTCAAGTAAGGCAACAGTGCAATACAAGCTAAGAAGGGAAATGATGGAAGTAAGAAGGCATCAGTGACATTTACATCCCACTGTCTCCATCAGGGTTGATGGTATTATAATGCAACAGCATTCCTCTGTGACTCTATCATGGGTTAGAGCTTCAGAGATCCACAGTACTTAGCAGTGCCATCTCAATAATCCGAGTTTAGATTTCACATGGTCAACAGAAACCATGTATCCAAAGTTCTTCTGATGTGATACTACACCTTTACCAGCCAATCTTACATTCTTTACAATATTTGATACATCCTACATCTCTCTTAGTCGCTGGTCTTTCCACTTTGACTTCTAGTCTTTCCTGTCCATGGACTTCTGAGCCTCCAACTCATCCTGCAGGCCTTCCCCATTCTTCCAACTCTAACTCTAATCTATTCTAGCCAAAATTCATCTGCAATGAGATGCAAGGTCATTCTCTGGAATCAGAATATTTTTGCAGAGGTTTCATAAAGACATGAGGTGTACCCATCAGAAGTCCTTCTATAGAAAACTATCTTGTGGCTAGGAATGAAGAATTCCTAGAAAATACAGATGTGTGGTAGTTATAGTTAAGAAATTATGGCTTTGTTACAAACCCATATTTTCAGGAAAGATTTAATCATTTTAGTCCCTTCATATACTCCTATAGTACATGAGTACAATGATTTGAACACCCTTCTTCAATAATTAGTATTGCTTCACCTTCAAACCTCAATATCAATTCTGCTTCCCAGACCCTGCAGCAGTCATGATTTATTCCCATCACTATGATGCCATTTCAGATCAAAACCACTAGTCATAGACAACCTCGTAGTGGTTTGGCTTTTGATAAGATGTGAGAAACCCACTTTCTCTGCTTTGAATTAAGGGTAGAAGAGTTTTGAACTCTCATACAGTAGATTGGAGATTCCAGCCACTGGTAAGGCTGTTACAGTTTTTCATGATATGAGGAAATTTCTTGAAATCTCAAACATTTTAACAGGCTGAGAAAATTGTTTTTCACTCAGTTCTAATTAGATCATAGGCTCAATGGAAATTGTAATAATTTCTGACTTTGAAAAATGTGATGTTTCATTGGTTTGAGCAGTTAATCAATGATTGAATTCACTCAATAGAAGTTTACTTAAGAAACCAGAAAACAGATGTTACGTCTCATTCATTTTGCTGTATGGGCTCAGAAAGGTAATTACTACCATGACTTGGAAATCCTGATCTTTGACAACTGAATTAAGTTCCTGTGAGTATATACTGTGTGTGATGAAAAGTCCAGGAGTTGTGAGTTACACATTCAGGAGCTGACCTAAGGGAGCATTTCAAGATTTTTGAGATTCCTACAGGGGTCAAAGATTATTCCCAGCTCTAGCCAGTTAAGTACTTCTTGTGAAAATAAAATTAAAAAAAAAAAAAGTTAAAAACCCCTTTTGCATAGACCCAAAGTGGAGATGTCGTAAAAATTAAGAGGAAAACACCCATGTGGTGTTAAGATAAATTACCAGAGATATTTCTGGACTTGTAACTGTCTGCTTGCAAAGTCAGTCATTTTCAAAATATGAGATTGGAGTTTACAGTAGACATTCACGCGTGAACACAAAAAAGTATAAAAATACTAAAAATAATTATTTCTGTGTATGAACTATTTTTCTCAGCACATCTCATGACAAACAATGCTAATGCAATATAAGTCAGAAAAAGTCTTCCAGGAGAAGGGAAAAGGAAATCTTGTTTAGAAGGGAACTTCCTTTGTTACATATCTGAATTTAACAGAAAAGTGACTAATTTGATGTCTTCAAAAACAAAAATCAATGTTTATGAATGTTGATGTGAAAAAAATCTTTTGTCAGTCTAGAAACTGGCCTTTTATTTGCATCTTTAAAAGTTATTGAAAGGTTGTTATTATTAGTAGCTGTTTTTTTTAATATACCAGTTAAATTCAGGTCCTGCTCGACAAATCCAATGATGTATGGGACACAATAGCTGCTATGATTCTTTTCCTTTCCTAAGCACTTTTGAAAGAGGTTTGAAGAAGGGGAAACTGTATTTTTAGCACTCCAATGAGTAGATCAATTGAGTAAGAAATTGCTTTTACACAATGGGTTTTTAAAGCCTAAATGTGATCTAAGCCATAATATTAGTTAAAATATTTTCATTTGTATTGAAAGGAATTCAGGATCTAGGTATCCCCAGTAACTTAAAATTACTTCCTGATTAACCTAGCTTTTCATTAAGTCAGCTACCACTTATTCTTGTTTTTAGAGACAGTCTTCTGATCATTTTGGAATGTCAAGTAAAAGAACATTGTCCAGAGTCTTAAGTTGTTCTGAGATGAGTAGACCCAAAGAATTACAACATGATATTTGGCAATCCTGTGACCTTCTTAACTCTTTCATTGCTTTGGGATATTTTATTTTCCTCCAGAAAAGTACATGTAACGCACTCACTCAGTGAAATACCACTTCATTTATGAATACGGCACAGATAGAATTATAGCATGAAGTGACTTATGTCAGCCCTCCAAAGAAGAATTTGCTTATAGAGAGAAAATTGATTTAGACTTTATCATGTGGTAAAACAGCTCTATGTGAGGATAGTAAGCCAGGAAAGGCTGTTGTATGTCAAATGGTCTGAAATTTCTCTTCAATTCCTCTGTTGACACTTCATTGTTTTATTTTGTTCCCTTGATAAAGAGACAAAAGATTAAATGCTTACAACATCTTGCTAAAAACATTCAGTCCAAAGTCTAGGCAAAAAGTTGTCCAAACTCATGTTGGGTTATATCACCATTACATTGAAATAGCACATCTAGAGAATATAAAAAGGAGATTTTTTTTTGTCACGTCTGATATCTTGTATGTCACTAAAACATAAAGAGCCTTGCAACAGAATGGAACAAAAAATGTATAATCTATCTGATTAATATTCTTTTTCCTTATTAGTGCATTGATCTTTACTATATAAGGTGATACAAGAATTTAGGTGATAATCCAGTACTTTCACAGATTTTTGTCTTAGTTTTCTTTAGTATCTCTATACTTCAACCACAGATTTCTGCAAATATTCAGTGTTTTCTATCTATACCATTTTACTAAGGAGTTGGTGATCAAAGTGATATATAACTGAGTGGCTGTGCCCAAACACACCTGATTGAGACTGTTCCAGTCAGGTCCTGCAAAGATGGTCTTGCAGATTCTTAAAACAAATCTTGTAATTAAGAGTTAATGGTACAGAGGTTGTAAGGAAAGTGTCTGCAAAGTGAATGCTATTTTTTAAAAAGGAATGACCTTTTACTGCTAGAGAAGCCACACTGCAGGAATGGTGATTTCTGCAGTGATCTATCTGTGCTGCTTTTCTTCACAAAAGCTCAGATTTGGAATGTTAAAGGGGTTCATTGTGGTAATTTTTGTGTTTTGACCGGCACTTGCTGCAAATAAAGTGACTGGAGAAACCTGAAAGAGAGAGAGAAAAAAATTCTCACCTAATTCTTTCCAGCCCAAGGAGCATTCAATAAATTGAATAGCTAAGAACCAGGAACTGTCACCCTAGTGCTTTATAAAAACTTTTGCTAATGGTTTGATACATTCAATATCTGCCCCTGTGCCATACAATGCTGAATGCTTTTGCACAACTGAGGTAACCTCATTCCCTTTGCTATCACAGTAAATGCACTCTTCCTGCAAACCACACTGATATAATCAATCAGTAGAAGAGTGATAGTCTCTTCATTATTATCTCATATTGCATGTTGCCTGTCCCTCAGATCTCTCAATTAAATTACTTATATGAGGATTCCCTCATATGCCAGGATAGTTCCGTTAGGTAACTTGTTCTAAGGGGAACAATAGGTGCTCTAGCACAGAAGTGCCCACTTGGCAGATCTGAAGACAGGGAAAATCAGGTGGGAATTTCTTTTTCAAGCAGAGAACATGTTACAAGCTTCTTTGTCATTCTCATAAAGTCTAGGCTACACAAGAAGTGTAACTGCTATCGATTCCACAACAAAAAACGGTCTCTTTAACTCAAACATCATTGTCATTTAGAGATGCCTAGCTCAGGCACCACAGGTAAACCGAAAATGAGCACTGTAACATTTAGCTGAGCTGTTTGTGGCCACTAAACTTTAGCCTGGCACGAGCAGAAACCATAACACTGAACCATTCCACTGCTGTCCCTCACTGAGTGATTGGCAGAGTATGGACTTGGTTTTCTGGAAGCTTGCTACTCCTGCAGTTCTCCTCAGCATACCTCAGATTTATAGGTAAAGCAAAAGAGGTTAACAGTATGAGTTTATGATTTTAACTTCTGAGATGAGAACTGTGTATCCCAAGCACCAGCTACTCCAGGAAACAGCATGAGTGAAGCAGCTAGCCTGAAGATTTCTCATCTGCAGAAACTGCAATCAAAAATCCTAGGTTTACAGATGGATACTCTCAAGTATATCTGTAGGTATTCAGAATTTGACATCATTTCCTTGACTTTAGGATCAGAACACAGGATACAAGAAAACTAGAAATCCACAAGAAATTAAAATCTTGTAGCTTGTAATTGCCACGACAAGACGGAAAATGGAGATTTTTGAAAGGTTTCATCATTTAAGTAAAGTAATATTTTGTAGTATTTTAAAGGATCATTTAAAAAGTGCCATTCTAAACTTACTAAATCTTAAAATTATTAAATCTTAAGGCAGAACAAAAAACATTGCATACATATATGTGCTATCTGTAAGGAAAAATATGTTGCTTTCAGGGAGATTAGAGTAATAAAATAATTTCATTACATCTTTTCTGCAATAATTTAAATAAAAGTTTGGAGATAATATTTATGTTTTAAAAATATTATGTATTTAAATACTCTATCTCTATTTAACACTTCTAAATATTGACAAATGAAATACTAAACTCAGGAAAATACAGCTGTTTATATCGTCACAATGTTCATTTGAATGAGATCACAATATATGTATCTAGAAGGGCATTAATTAGGCAGCATGTAATAGTTTACAAGTCCTGCTAATATATGGGACTTCTGGGAGCTTTTTCAGATTGCAGCAACTGATTTTGTCACATAGCCAAAAAGTGGAGAGGAGTTGTAATATTTTTTTCTTCTTCCCAAATCATGCCTGATAAATCTAGTGGTGGCCTTTCTTTTCTTACCCCCTGTTCAAATCAAACCTTAATTGCTCTGGCATCAAGGTCAGGCAACTTGGCTAGCTCTGAAAGATATCAGCTGTTTTTCTCATCCTTGCTGAACCTCTTTTAGACAAATTTTGCATTGTTTTTTGTGTCAGTTTTATCGTGGAACATCACGGTGCCATCTGGAAAGAAAAACACCATGGTACAGGAGCAGCTGGTGAATGAGAATGGCCAAATAAACATTGGCACTCACTCTGCCATTAGGTGAGATAAGAGGATTGAGGCCATGCCAAAAGAGACAGCCCAAACTGCTGCCATTATCCTTCACTGTCCCCTTTCCCCTTATCTCCATTTCAAAACACAGCTATCATTCATTTTAGAGAAGGGAAACCAAACCTATCAGGTGTTGGACATACCCTTCTGAAGCCTGGAAAACAGAGATATCCATGGTGAAAAGCATCTGAACCATCTTGCAAATTGGCTGAGCGACTGGATACTTTTATTCCCCTGGAAAAATAACAAGAACATTTCATATTTCTGTAATGATTTTTGTCATAGGAGCTCCAAGCACTTTAGATGTAAATTAGTTCTGTAGGTACTTTGAGAATCGCTAAGAAGATAATAGCTTTATTTTCATAGCAGGGAAGTTGAGGCACAAAGACCTAAATACCTGATTTGATAGATATGGGTTAAGTACGGAGCTTGTGTTAATGCCAGGAATAAACTTTAATTCTAAACTGCTTTGCATTTTTACATAGCAACAGACTAATTTTCCTTCCAGAGACTGGAGGCTAGTGCAGAAATTTAGGGAGGCTATGGACATACCTGACCTTAACCTCCAGAAATGCAAAACATAATCACAGAATCATAGAATACCACATTGGAAGGGACCTCAAGAATCATCTAGTCCAACCTTTTTTGGTAAAAGAGCTGTCTAGACAAGATGGCCAAATGCCTTGCCTAGCCAAATCTTAAAATGTTGGGGAATCCACCCCTTCTCTTGGGAGATTATTCCAACGACTTTTTGTTCTCATTGTGAAAAGTTTTTTTCTTGGGTGTATCAGAATCTCCCCAGGAGTAACTTGTATCTATTACCCCTTGTCTTTTCTGTGTGACTCCTTGCACGAAAGAGAGTCTCCATCTTCTATGTAGTCACCCTTCTAATACTGGAACACAGTGATGAGGCGTCCCCATAGGCTTCTTTTTTCAAGGCTGAACAAACCCAGTTCTCTCAGCCATTCCTCATATGGCAGGCTTCCCAGTCCTTGCATCATCTTTGCAGCCCTTCTCTGAACTCTCTCCAGCCTGTCCGCAGTGTTTTTGCATCCTGGGGACCAAAGGTGCATGCAAAATATCAGGTGCGGAGGAGAGTGGGATAGTGGCTTCTCAGTCTCAGCTGGTGATGCCCTTATTGGTGCAAGCCAGCATCCAGCTGCCTTTCTTTGCTGCAGAAGCACACTGTTTACTCAGAGTGAGCTTATGGCCCACTAGGACCTCCAGGTCCCTTCCCACAGAGCTGCTCCCCAGCCCAGTAGATCCCAGCCTGTGCTAAACTCCTGTATTACATTTTTCTGTGTGTGAGATCTTATATTTGTCCTTGTTAAAGTTCTTAAGGCTCTTGCTAGCCCACTCTTTCAGCCTACCCAGGTCTTCCTGCAGAATGGCTCTGTCAGTCAATTTCCCACCCACCACACAGACCACTTGTCCAGAACCACAACACATCAGTTTCTCTAGAACGAGGCTGTGGGAGACCATACCAAAAGCCTTGGAGAAATCCAGGTAGACAGTGTCCACTGCTTGCCACACATTAGGCAAGCAGGTTGCAGAATGAAATCAGGTTTGGCAAGCAGGATTTGCCTTTGGTGAACCCATTCTGGTTTTCCTTAATCACATGCTTCAACCGACTTGTAATAGGACCCAGGAGGATTTGTTCCATAACTTTCCTGAGGACTGAAGTAAGAGTGATAGGCATATGACTTCCTGGATCTTTTTTTAATCTCTGATGTAGGATTGTATTCTTATTTACTCACTGGAGGGCTGATTTAGTATTTTGGGTTCACTTCTTTTCAGACACACATCAAGGTAGTGGACAGAGGAACTACATTCAGCTATTTATGACAAGAACTTTCTAAAAGGTAGAAAGGTTGATCTAAGTCTGATTCTTAACTCTTAGACAATGGGTATCAATAAGTTTCTCATTTGAAATCAGAATATGCTAGCTCAAATTTGCAGCTTGAGAATCTATTTACATTTAGTACAGACTGGACACATGCAGATT
The DNA here is from genome assembly GCA_013397095.1 of Sterrhoptilus dennistouni. NCBI lineage: Eukaryota > Metazoa > Chordata > Aves > Passeriformes > Zosteropidae > Sterrhoptilus > Sterrhoptilus dennistouni. Next base: position 944,603 of record VWZU01003048.1, on the reverse strand, counting down.
TGCAGTCATAAAGAGGGCCTAAAATTGCTCAGAAGATAATAGTTCTGGAAAGTTTTACTTAAAATGCCACTTCTTTTTTAATAATTACTGTGATTGGTTGTGAGACAAAAGACTGGACATTTGAAAGTGAGAAATTAAGGATTAATTATTCCTTATCATTATGTCTGTCTTGCTGTATCCAATAAAAAACCAGTTGTCCACGCAAATTTGACTGCCAATAGTCTTTACTCACTGATGGTTGTTTGGAGGAGAATTTAGTAATCTCAATACACTTCCCAGTGATAACAGCTGCCTTCCTCACAAAATCCCATATGGTGCTAACTGGCATGCCTGTCAGTTCTAGTAAGGCTAACATCATGGTGTTAGCATTGCCTTCCCTTTGCAAAGAACACCGTCACTGAGGTACACCAGTGAGGCCTTCTAGGCAAGTGAAAAACAAATTACCCCAAAAAACTTGTTCTGACGTAATATCTTTTGCTATTATAGAAGTATAAGCAAAGACTAGTCCAATAAAAAAATCATGTTTTGCTTTCTTCTGTCTTCTATGCACCTGCAAAAGACCGAACAGCCACAATTCATGATCTTTTAGCAGCAGGGAAAGCCACCATCACCTCTGATTGTTTCTGATCTTAGCAGTAGCACAGGCCACAAAACATCACATAATCTATATAGACTGGAAGCAAAACCAGTGAGTTATTCAATCAGGGAAACAAAACAAGCCTTGCTTCCTTCATAGTCTTTACCACTCATGTGCAACCTGCTCCCTTCTCATCTCCTTCCACTTCCCATGGTATTTGTTTGTCCCCTGCCCTCCTGAACCCTTTCTGAGGGATTCTACTGGCCACATCTATTAATGTTGTTTCAAAGGTCACTGTAAATGTGCATTGTTTACTCTTGTACTCTACGATGGGCTGGATTCTGCCTGCCTTTCTCTCAGGGGATAAACGGGTTTAGGTCTCTTTCCTCTACTGCTTTATTCTGATGCATGACTTTGTGTCATTATGCCCTTAACAAAGTTGCTGGAAGAACAAAATTTTGCAGAAGGGTGGAATGTGTTGTCACATTGGCCTCATTTCTTTAGAAAGCTGAACTACTTAGCAGACATCAACATCTTTAGGGGACGTCACTGTCATGGAGAGCATACACACAGCCCCACGAGATATGAACATTAGGCAGTTTTTTTAAAGTGACCATCTTGTTGTACCATCCTTATCCCAAAGGACTTGTGCTACATTTGCTATAATCCCAGGACAGCTTCTGTACACCATGGAAAATGCTAATATTGCCAGCTCTTAGCTTTTCCACCAAAAGATTAAAAATAAAAAAAAATTGGACATTGAAAGATGCAAAATACAATGAAAGATGCTTTGAGTTAATGTGTTCAAACTTGAAAAAATGCTTCAAATAACTGATTTTACTCTCCCCATGCATTTGCAAATTAACATTAGAGGTGTTTTACAATTCTCCTATCAAAAATTTCAAATCCAAACTGAAAAACACTTAAAACCTTTACAAACAAACAAACAAACATAAAAATCAAAAACATGCTGGTGATTGAGGCCGTACCATGTTCCAAGAGCAAACTCAAAATTATAGTGGGCTGATTTTTGGTGGGAATTACTCAGATAGCTGCTAGTTACTATAGTAGCTTAAAAACATGTTCATTCTCCACAACAGACGCCACTTCAGTGGCATGCTTTGCCATGCGGTATGCTCTAGCACCATTAAACAATATCATTTCAGATCCTAAAAGTAATTTATCAGTTTAGTATTACACCTAGATTAATTAGCCTTAATAATGTTAATAATAAGTGTAGTAACTTTGTAATAAATCTTGTCTGATTAGAGTCTAATTCAGCCTTTTTGGTATAACATTAACTTCAGGCTCTCTTAGTAAATGTTTCCGTTTTAGTCGTACAGACAATGCAATGGTAACTAGCAGTGACCAAGAAAATTTTTTTTCTATTTTGAACCCATAAAAGCTAGTTTATTTGGGGTGTAGCTTCCTTTTTTCACCAGGTTTTCTATTACAGACTTGGAAATTTCAATTTGCAGGAACACTATGCACTATGTAGCTTACATGACTGAGCAAACCTTTGAAACTTCCCTTCCACACTTTACTGTGTTCTCAAGCTTTCCTTTGATTTTAATGTCTAATTGAACTTAGTAACTCAATGAAAAACAGCACCAAAAATGGTTACTCAACAAAACTCATGTAAAGTTCATGAAAACCATTACAATTCAGAACACAACTGAACATATTTCTGTTGTGATGATGGCATCTTCACTGTATGGTGTGACAGCACCAGATCACAGGACAGAGAGGAGGTTATAAGGATGCTAAGCTCTCGGACAAATATGGCTCTGGACTTTCAGGTTATATAAGACAAAAACTTGATTAAGATGCTAGCAAATGGCATTTATCATGTTCCCCAGCTGCAACATCAGTCTTCTACTCAGAATTATAGATCTGATGGTTATTTGTGCTTGGCCTACAAGAACTGACTAACAGTGAAATACACTGCAAATATGTAAAGCACAGTTGCAATGGTTGTGAAGTATCATGTGGGGGTCAAAAGAAGGAATTTATCTTTCATGTGCAAGACATGGCATTCATTGAATGGGCATCGACAAATATAAAAGAGCACTTAGAAGGCATGAGGTGCTGTGGATGCTATTTCTCTTTGACATTAATGTTCTGGATGATTCTAGGCAAATTGTCATATATCCATGTTTAGTCTTGACATCTGTTACACAACAGTGGTCTCAGTAACAACCCTGATAAAAATACTGTGGATCAAAATGCTTTGAGATAATTTTTTTTGGTCAATGAAAGCAGTATGCAAGAACTATGTTTTCAGCTTGGTCTTCATACAAAGAATTCAGTACATCTTATGATAAATTTTTTCTTATAATCATTCCCTGGTGAGGCTGCAATCTGCTTTTCCCACTAATTGTTTATCACAAGTTTGACAATTAATCCTATGGACAGGTTTTATTAAGAAAGCACTAAACTTAGTTTTATGTATCTTTAATCTAAAGATGCAATGAGAAACAAAAATAAAGAGCCATCACTGTGTAACAGTCTCTCCCAGGCCATATCTTGTCAACCAGTCATCTGGAAAAAATAAACGTTTTCAAAATTCTTACTCTAGGTCCTGTCATGACAGATTCAGAAGCTCTACTATCTCCTTACAGTAACTCAAGGTTGTCTTGCTAATCGTGAGATCAGGCAAGTCACCTGAAAAATGATTCTTTAAAGTGAACACCTGCAAATGCAACCAGTGTGGAGCCACTGGAATCTGCTTTGCACTGTTCCCTTTTACTTCCTGGAGATATCCTTCACAGAGAGGGAAGGAATGGATGCATCAGAGGGAGGAAATAATAATGATGGAGAAAAGAAAATAATTTCTGTAAGTAAAATTACTTATTTATAAAGACCAATAGTTTTCTGCCCTTCTACAGGGGCTGAACTGAGGTCTTTGCCTTATCTGATTGTTCCATCATGAGGGTTCCACAACTGCATTTTTTTGGGTTCCTGCACACTTTATACTATATATTGCACCTATATACTGCCACTGCTTCTGGAACCATCTTGTACAATAGTGTCCAGCTTAGTTTACCTCAGGTACCAGCAGCAGTGTACCTGCAGCAGCACAGAAATCATTGCGGCCTGCAAAAGTACCCGAACAAACTAGACAGATAAATAGACAGAAGTTTTCCTTCAGAAGATTTGCATACTACTCAGTCTTCTCAGTGTCAAGATAGGTAGCTTGAGCTTATATATGCTCTCAAATACAGCGTTTAAATGGCCGTAAAATATCCCGCCATTGCCGTATCCTGCTGTGTTGCAGTTAAAGTATCCTGGAGCTGAGGTGTTATATTCTTTTTGTCCACGAGATGTCAATGTACCCTAAGAATTCTAGGGTAAGTAGCTTTGTTTCTTTGTAACATAAAGCCTGCCACGGCCATGATTCTTATTGGGTCTGGCAAATCTCACTGCAAAATTATCAATAGCAACAATAATAATAACAACTACGACAGAGATCATTCTGTCCAACAGAATGGCAAGGGTGCTTCATTTCATTGATTTCTTAGGCCACACAATCTCCTTCTTGTTCTGGATAGACACCTGAGGGGGGTGGGCAAAATACATCAAGATGTGGTGGTGGTGAGAGTGTACATGCCAGAAGGAGAAGCAAACTTAGGCATTGTGCCTATTAGCTTGAACTCCCACATGGAAGCTGCTCAACATCTGACTTGCTCACAGTATGGGTGGAATTAATCTATATGTATCAACAACTGTCCGTTTTTTACTGATACATTAGAGTACTAAAAAGGATCAGAATTAAGTTTATGGAAATTCACATTATTGCTTGTCTTTAAGAAAGCTTTAAATTTGCTGTAATTTACATGAGCATATCATTGGAATAAGATGAATGCATTGAAGTAAAATCAACTTTTTAATTTAAGTTAACTAGCTGTTCTTCCAGATTATAAAGAAATATTGAGCTCTTCAGATGATAGGTATTTGACATATGCTAGTTTTTACTGTGTTTTACTGCCTTGCACTTTTTTAGTATATGCTGCAAACATAGCTAAAGAACAACATAGACGCCCCTGATACCTGAAGCCACAGATAAAACCTAGATGGGCTGATGTGGTCCTTACTTGCCCTGTTTTAGAGTCAGTTGGGGTGGCACAAAAGGCCTACTTTAGAACAAATTTTGATGTATGTCAGCAAGACCTAAGAGTGGGGGTTGATGTATCTGGAAAAGGAGATGCCAGGGTGGGAACTTCCCTGGCATTTTTCCAGGGAAGAAGCAGCCAGCATTTATGAATGGGTTTCAGTAATGCAACAACTGCTGCCAGTTTGTCAGAAGCCAGGTTTTGCCAAATGCCTGTTCATTTTTTTTCCACAGACCTTTAATATTTTCTTTCAAAAGAGTAGGATGGAAAATTAATTGACTGTCTCATTTTTTTTTACAACAGAGAAGCTAAACTTGTTCTTTCTTACATATTTTAGAAAAGCATATGGTTGTTCATGGTAAATTCTAAGTAGTGCAAATTACAATACATGCACTGTTATTTTGTCATGTTTTAAGAAGAAGACTGAGGAGTTAATATCCTTTCCTACAGCCATAAGTGAGAGAAATACAGCTGGATGTGATATGTAGTAAAATGCATCTTCTTTTCCTGATTTCAAAAAAAAACAGCATCTTCTAGGAAGAGTTCAGCAAAAAGAATGAACTCTTTGGATGAGACCTGATGTTCTTAATGCCAGGATCCCACCGGTGGGACCTGAGACCCCTTCATGTGTTTGAGTCAAACATGTTCTCTACAAGCTGGTAGCTGTAATAAAGGATGAAAGCCCAACTTGTATAAAGCATAATATTATCCTCTAACCCTGCAATGTGTTGTTATTGGCCTTTCTTTTTCCTGATCCTTTTACCCATTTGTGTAATAGATACAGTGCTGCCTATTAACTCATACCCAGCTGCACCTTTCAGGCAATTTGTGGTTGTGCCAAAGGTTGTGCCAAGGCCAAAAGGGTTCTGAAAGTCCAGATGAAGTTCTTTTCTTTTGAGCTGAACTGATAGATCTGTCTAATAGACCATAAGGGAAAATGAGCTGAGTGGGTGAAATAGGAATTAAACTGTTTTCCTTTTGACTGTTTCATAGCATTTAAATCAGCAGTACATTGATCTCTCCTAACTAGGAACAGGCTCAGATCCAGCTCTGGCAATTTCTGTACCTGGTCTCAGTCTCATCTCTTCCTCTTTCCCACTCTTGGTGTCCACGAATATTTCTGACAAGTCATCACAATAATAAATTATTCCTTTTCTTTGTCTTTCTTTCTTTTGTTGTTGTTGTTCTTGCTTTTGTAACTTTGATAAGTGATTAAATATCAATGTGCTGTCCTTCAAGAAGCTTGCTTCAGTATGAGGTAAGAGCAATGGGACAGTTAATCTCTCAGAGCTGGGGTTCCACACTTTAAGCAAATACAAACATTTCTGAATCTCTAAAATTTCACATTTTGATGATCACCATAAAGACCACAAGTTTTGGAGGATTATTTTCTTCTTTAAATGAAAGCTTAGTGTCTAAATAGCAGTTTAAAAATGGCCTTTTTTCCTAATCTCATATAATCATTTTGTTCCTTGTTTCTCAGGTATGTGCCCTCCTCGCACCTTTGCAAATAAAAAGGGAGGTGAGGTAGTTCATGAGCTTCAAGTGGAAAAATTTTGTGTTCAATGGGGAAGACATCTGAGAAGTCACATAGTAACCCAATGAAATCCTCACTTCAAACAAAGTATAATATACCCAAAATGAGAAGAAGAGTAAAGCCCACATTTGTGCACCTACTACCCTAAATTTGGCTTCCTCTCAGCAGGAGAGTAATCTTTAAGGAAGTTTAAAAGATGTTTTTTTATAGGACAGTTAAAGACAAGGGTAGTTCAAACTCTTTTTAGACTGCTCCATAGGGTAGAGATATGCATGATTTCACTTCCTTCCTGCAATTAATCATTAAGACATTTTTTATTTAACAAAAAGACTTTCTATATGCAACTTCTGAATTTGTGGCTATTATAATGGTTATTCATTTCCACTGGACTGGGAAGATAGATCAATAGACAACATTTTGACCTGAGGCTTGTGAGATGCAGACTTTGTGTCTGTACTGTGTGAGACCTCAAACAAATCACTTTGACATAGATATCTTCAAAAATACCTAGGCACACCTACTGACTGTAGTTTATTCCACATGACTGACAACACCAGTGGATCTTGCAAGGGCAGTTTTTACAACCAGATTAGGGCATAAAAATGTCTACACAAATGTAGGGTTCTCTATCCCAATAATTGTCTGGATTTGCTATGGCAAATGAAGAGAAATGGGCATTGAAGAGTGTGATTCATCTGTTCTTCAAGCAGATGATTCATGCCCTAAAATTGTCTATTATTCTCCATTGACTAGTAAGGAACTTCAGTCTTCAGTATAGTCACCTGTACTTGGATAAGAGGCTGTGGGCAGCAGGTCTGAAAGTGTGGCTTCTGGAACACCTGGATAGTCACCTTAAAAGTACAGAGTGTGTCACTCAACTGATTTAGTTCTGTGGCTTGTTACAGTCAGCAAGGCTGTCAGCAGCTGCCTGAAGATACATAGCTTTACAAGTTAGCTCTGAAGATGTGAGAAAAGGGTGATTGTCATGTTCATAGCCACACTTGGGACTGTTCTTACAGAACGTGCAGAATACACCACTTCTGTATTTCATTAAAACATTGAGGAGAAATACCCAAAAGATTGTGAGGAGCTCAACTACTATAGTGTGGCAGGCCATATAAGGGCCAGCTGAGATAGATAAAGCCTGCTGTTTGGAATTAATGTGGTTTTGTACATCATGATCTTCTTATAGCATTCCCTGCCAAGTGTACTACAAAAACATTTCAAATACTGGGGCATTAAGAAAGTCACTCTGGAAGCAGCTAAATCATTGCTGATCAGATATACATCCTGAGAATTAAAATATTTTTTATATTTTGAGGCTTTCTCTTGTTTATTTTGTTGGGGCTTTTTTCCAACCATATCCCCAATGTAGTCTTTTTTTACTAAAAATTTTTCAGATTAACAGAAAACTGTTCAGCATGTAAATAGTGATCCAGAACCATTATTAAACATCTGTTAAATCGGGCAAGAGCCAGGAAAAACTTCAGCTAGATTACAATTGTTCTTGAGAGAGTTTGCAAGGGAGTGAGAAAGCACACAGAACACAGGAGCCAGCCAGAGTCTGTTCACATTTGGTTTCTTTCTCCTCCCCCACTCCTGGAACATTACTGATAGAAGGAAGCAAATGGCTGAGGCTCTCATATCCCAAAGGATGTAATGCCCTACGGATTGGGTAAGACGACTAATTCATATTTCCACCCCTCCCATACTTTGCTGTTTTGTGTAGTGCACAGATATGAAGAGTGTTATGGAGAACATAGTAGCTGATGCTTCTGCATGTTTTGACAAAGTGCCCCATTAACATATTCCCCTCTCCAAAGTGGCAGCACTACATTGGCTATCCGCTGATCTAGAAACTACTCTTACCTCTGTAGAAGGAAGCTATTAACATTTAGAATTTCAAGAAGCAAGTTCTGGCAAATCCCTCCTCTGAAATTAAAGATGTTTCTGTCTCCAGCTGTCCATCCCATTTCTCTGCCAGGAGTTACCACAGAGTCAGTAGAGGGGAACATGTGTTGCACTTCCGCTGAAAACGCCCAGTGTCCTAGGATAAACCATTGAGGAAGATAGATGTCAGCTGGCACCATCTAGATGGAGTAGTTAAGATTTAGAGATGGTGTTTCTGCTAACTTCGATCTGGGAACTGTAACCTTTGGCTGGAGTAGACAGACACCAGTAATATCTTAACTCTCATGCAGCTCAACTATTACAGCTCCAACCAATTTGAAACTTCAGTAACAGAAACTACCATGAAATCTCCCTACACTCATGCATAGAGCCTTAAATGGTATTTGCTTTCATAATGGCACAGTGTCTATCCAAGTGTGAAATCTGAATGAAGCTACTGCAATATAAACTGGAAGCACATAGCTGTTCATTCAGAGGAGCTGGGGCAGAATGCTATCAGTCTGGCTGAATCTGTTCACATGGAGTTGCCATCTGTTATCACAATGCCATGTTGCCCAATTAAAACAATATGACTGGATTACAGTATTTTGAGTAGTATTATTTGCTAGATTGTCTCTGATTCTAAAAAATCTATCATTCCATTTGACTGCCTCTGCACCTGCTAATTCAGACAGTGTAAAGAAATTGCAAGCTTCTCATTTAATAACTGCATGGCTGTAAGCTACTTCTGAGCCTGAAAATATTTCTGCATTTTAAACTTTTTCTGACTTTGTCCAGTAGTCATTTCTCCATTTTTTGAGGAAGTGTGTATATTTCGCATGGGAAAAATTACTGCAGATCTTCTGTATACACGTGGCCAGTGGCTATTAAGGATGTAAGTTAATCAGGGTAGATGAAAATCTGTTTTTAAAAAATAATTATTTTTACTTTTAAATAGGAGTTTTAGATGTAATGTTGTTCACTTCTTTCCTGGTTTGGACTGAATTATTAATGTCTTTTATTAATAGCTTTAAGTGATTATGGCAGAATTTCTAACTTTACAGAGTTCTACATATAATCTTTTCTGTAGCATTCAGATGAACATGCATTTTGGGGTTAGTTGAGCTTCCATTTTTATGTTTTATTCTGTAAAAGACAGGTAATATCAAATGCAAAATTAATATTATTAACTGAAATCACTGTTTTTAGGAATAAAAATAACTATTGACAGGAGTATTAACATGATGAGTAAGAGTGTCAAGGAAGCCTATTTATCAAATACACTATTATTTTGGATCTCTGAAGCACATTCATTTTACTTAAATAAAATGTTCAGTTTGATAACTTCAAAACTTATACCAGTGCCGGACAAAAAGCCTTTCAAAACGTGCTTTATAACTTAACATTTTTCCTTACAAAACTTTTTATTTAAGAACACTTATCAAGTTGGACTTCAAAGTTGCTATTTATTCTGAATATAAACCAGTTTGAATTCTTGCCCAGATTAAGCACACCTGCTCATTGTAGTGTAGTTTGTGGCTACTGATTAGCCCTTAGTGACTGCAATTAGTGACTGCAATAGTCACTCTTGGGCCAAGCACAGAGATGGATTGCATGAAACACCTCTTCTGTGATTCTGAAGGTACATACCATAGTATGCCAATACTGCTGTTGTAATTAATGGAGTTAGCCATGGCATTCTCTTTCACAGAAATAAAGTATCACTGAATATCCTGAGTTGGAAGGGACTCTCAAGGATCATCAAGTTCAACTCTTAACCTTGCATAGCATCATCCCCTAGAGTCACACCATGTGTCCAAGAAAATTGTCCAAAAGCCTCTTGAGCTCTGTCAGGCTTGGGGCTGTGACCACTCCCTGGGGAGGCTGTTTCAGTGCCCAACCACCTCTGGGTGAAGAATGTTTTTTCCAATATCCAAACAAAACCTCCCTTGACACAATTCCAGACCATTCCCTTAGACACCACAGTGAAGAGATCAGTGTCTGCCCCTCCTCTTCCCCTCACAGGAAGTTGTAACTGTAATGAGGTCCCCCGTCAGTCTCCTCTTCTGCAGGCTGAACAGACCAACTGACCACAGCTTCTCCTCAAAACAGCTGCTCCTCGAGGCCTTTCATCTTCTTTATTTCTCTCCTTGGAATACTGTAGATATTTGGAGTTAGGTTTGAGCTAACCCAGCCTGGGCCCACACCAAGGCCAACTGTGAAGCCTGTGGGCCAGTTAGAAATTAGATGTTAAGGTGTTAACAAGGGATACTGGGTCTTCTAGAGGTTAATAGGTATAGTCATTAGTGTGAACACTTTAGCCACCTTAAGGAAAAGTAAAACAATATTTGTTTGCATTTTTCCCTGTGCTGTATGCCAATGAGAAGTAACTGCAATTGCAAACTATATCAAAGTGTATATAACCTGCCATTTTAGACAAAATAAATGGAGAACATAGCATTAATCATAGTGATTGGATCTGTGCTTGCTCCCATCCAGCTTCCCATTTATTTTAAGGGTCCTCTCACTTTAGAATACTATCTAATAGTTTCATGACTTTCTTATACTGTGTCACCCAAAACTGCCGCCAGCACTCAAGGTGAGTCCACCCCAGTGCAGAGCAGAGGAGACAATTCCCTCCCTTGCCCGGCTGGCGATGCTGTGCCTGATGCCCCCCAGGACACACTTGGCACTCCTGGCTGCCAGGGCACTCCTGATTCAAATTCAAACTTTCTGTCAAGCAGGACTCCCAGGTTCCTTTCCCTGTCAGTGTTTCCCAGCCTCTCTCCAGTCTGTCCATACATCCAGGGTTGTCCCATGCCAGGTGCAGAATCCAGCACTTTCCCTTGTTGAACTTCATACCGTTGGTGATTGCTGAGTCACCTAATTGGTTGAGGTCTCTCTATAAGGCCTCCAGGCCTTTGAGGGAGTCAACAGCCCCTCCCAGTTTTGCATCATCCCTGAATTTGCTTAGTATCACTTCCAGTCCTGTGCCCAGCTCTTCATTAATGAAGATGTTGACAATCACAGGGATGAGGATGGAGCCTTGGGAACCACACTAGTGACAGGTCACCAGCCTGATGTCACCCCCTTCACCCTTTGCACCTGACCTGTGAGCCAGTTGCTCACTCATCACAGGATGTGTTTATCTAGCTGTGTGCTGGACATTTTATCCAACAGGATATTGTGAGAGACAGTATTGAAAGCTTTACTTCAATCTAAAAATATTAGATCAACTGGCTTCCCTTGATCAGGTAGGCTTTCCTTGTCCTGAAAAGATATCAGGTTTGATAAAGCAGGAATACTTTCTCATGAAGCCGTGCTGGCTGTGACCAATGACTGCTTTCAGGTGTTTTTCAGTACCCCCAGAATAACCTTCTTCATAACCTCTTCAGGCACTGAAGTGGGACCGACAGGTTCATAGTTTCTGGGCTTCTCATTTTTGCCCATCTTGAAAATCAGGATGTTTGCCAGCTTCCAGTTAGCTGGGACCTCTCCGAATTCCCAAGGCTGCTGAAAAATCATTGAGAAAGGTTTTGCAATGACATCAGCTAGCTCTTTGAGGACTCTTGGGTGACCCCATTGGGCCCCATTGATCTGTAGGGATCTAGCTGGAGCAGCAGATCCCACACAATTTCAGGGTTGCCTGGGAGTCAATGATCCTTGCAGTTGTGGTCTGCTGGCTCTGAGAGCCCCTTGGTCCATCATTCATGTTGAAGACAAAGGCAAAGAATGTGTTAAACACCTCTGCCTTGTTCAAGTCCCTGTTTTTGAGGTGACTATTCTCATCCTGTAATGGGACAATACTCTTTACACTGCCTATTGCCATTAATATACTTGAAAAAAACCCTCTTTTTATTGTTCCCCACAGTTCTGACCAGCTTCAACTTCAATTGAGCTTTAGCCACATTAATTTTCTCCCCACAGTGTCAAGCAGTGAATCTACTCTGCACCCTGGTATACTTCTGCTTTTGTTCTCTATCACATCCAGAGATCCCCAGTGTTACTCATGTGGTTTTATTATTATAGCACTGAGAGGAAAAGGAACCAAAGATTGGTCATGCTCTATTTCCCTTCCTCTGTCAATCAGCACTCCTTTAGAGCTGCCACATATACAGGATATGTGAGTCTCACATAAGGACTGAACAAGGAAGAGGGACTGGATAAAATATTCCTCTGCTTCCAGTGGCCTTGTAGCACCCACTTTGCTCTGAAATCATCCCCAGACAGTTTTGACCTCCAACAGAGTACTAATATGCTCAGATTAGTAAGGGATGAGAAAGACCCCCATTCATAGAGATTTTTCTAAACACCACTGATCTTTTATTCAAAACATTTAGGATTAAAATACTCAGTGGTAGTATGAATTTTGCATTCTGAAAGGATTCACATGGTGTCACCAACCACTGTCTATGACAGTATTTAAGCCTTGTTTACCTATGCTTTATTTTTAGGATGCAACCTTTTTGTGGTTTCTTTCCACTAGTATTTTCCCAGTATCCCATCAGCACAGACCTGCAATTTGGTTTTGAGGATTCTAAACAAAAAAATAAGTAATGAGTCTCTGAATGACAAGTCTGGAGTGAAACCTGAGTCCTGGACTTCATGCCCACTTACAGAGGCTTTGGTTAACCTTTGCCTCAAGATTTTTTTTTTTTTTAATTTGTATTTTGTATCCTAGCTTACAACTAGGCCATTGCAACCTAGTGAAAACTAAAAATTCACAGGGTCTTTTAAACCTGTGTGGAAAATGATTTATTATTTTATAATTACATTTCCCCTTTGCAGAAAAGCATCCTGTATTTGCTCAACCTTTATAAAATCACTTTTAGTTCCAGGAAAGGTTTGACAAAAAGCTAATCTCTAGATCCAGAAACAAATACAAAGAACAAAAACAATGATGTGCTTTAATGCGTAGCTTTGTTTAATTTTAGACTTTGATTGCATTTCATTCAGCCAAAAGATATCAGGCATGAAAAGCAGGACTGGCGACACCATTTTCATGACCAACAGACCTCTGGCATCCTGGACACATCTTTTAAGCCCACTGTCTTTAAGCAAAAATCCCTATTTGAGATAAACCTTTTCATCTGGTATCTCCTCTGTGGTCCTGTTTTATTCACTGGTACACCTAAATATTTTCTTAGACTCTCTATCTTATTAACTTGAAATGGCTTGGTTGATGATGCTGATTGTAACATTAATCTTTGAAACATAAAAGTGTTTTTGAAAAGTCCATGATTGGCTATCTAGACAAAATTATCACTTGACTTGTCAATAAACACAGATTCAGAAGGTGTCTGTCCAGTCCTTTTTGTCAAAATGGTGAAGCTTCAAATATTTCTTAAGGGCAAATTCAAGTTTGATTTCAGAACATACTTTCCATAATATATGAATAGCTGCTCATAGACCTGCTAATAAGGGTTATTTATTTAAATAGTGAAAAAGAGTGCAGCTTTTAATAACTTTCAGTACAGTAAACATGACATAGTAAGTCAAAGTCGAAGAACAGTAAACTTGGCCAGTTTTAGGTTCTGGTCAGACTCTCCTACCCACGCTTGAGGTAATTTGCCCTGTCACCTACATAAGCTTCCTGGACATCCTGTCATTCTGTGAAACACATAATAATTGCCTCCTAACCACTTCTACTCCACAAAGGTGATCTACCTTTTATATGTCCCATTTATGAATTCTTATTTCAAATCTGTTTTCTTCCATCTAAGCAAAAATACTATGTATTTGAATTTTCCAGAAAATTATCTAAGTTCTCAGTCATCTCATGTCCATTATTTTGCTTCTTCATTTTAAAAAAAATTTCTAGATTAACTAAAAATGCAAAAACACTAGAAGAAAACTAGCAGTTGTATGATGAGATAAATCTGAACTGCTTCATAGACTTCCAAATTATCTACTTGACACCAGTTACGGTTTACAGCATTTTAGAGGTCTGCCTTCTCTAGTTTTGTCATCAGAATTGAAAAATATTTTAATTACATGCACCTGAAATGTATTTGACCTCTTTACTTGTTGTCCCCATTAACCATGAGGAGATATAATTGCTTATAATCCATACACAGATATACCAAATGCCATTTCTCTTGTAGTAAGTCAAGATAACACAAGCTAAAAAGAAATAGATTTTCAATATCATACAAAAATAACAAGGATTTGAAAAGGGATTAGAGACTTCAGTAGCTCACTTTCTATAAATTAGACGCTATTTTTAAAACATGTAAATAATGTCATTGACTCATCCCTTTACTGTGAAGTTACATAATATGTGGCACTTATGCAAAACCCATACCTTCTGCATTTAAATGTCATCAGTGGGAATATCAGTTTCCTGTTGAAAATAAGGAGCTCTGAACTTGCATGGCTACACAGAAAACTTTTAAACCAAATTACCAGAAAAGCCAAATGACAAAAATCTATTTATTCATCTGCTGCAGAGTGTCATAATAATTAGGTTAATGTCAAGGTGTCTGTGAATCTCCATCTTGATCTTTCAGTGATCTGTGACTTCTAAAGGTTCTTTTAGAGAATGAATCGTCCAGTCTCCATGGTGGGCAACAGTGGACTTAATGTTCTTCCCTAATTCCCATGCTCAGCAGTGACATGGGAATTAAATATACTCTTTAGGCCTATAAGCAAAATCCAAAATTTGGTGCAAGCAAATGATTGGGAAAAAACAGAAGTCATAAACATCTATCTTATACCCATAGATTACAATCAAATGCACTGTATATATAGGGAAAAAAAATTGGGTTTTTTTATTTCAATTTTTTTCCAAATTTGTAGTTCTCTCCCAAAGTATGATGAGATTTTCTCGTGAAAAGCAATGTGGCTGGCTAACAAATCTATCATAAAACCTCTAAGAAAATTGATGCACTGCTACTGTAAACAGAAAAGAGTAATAACAGTTTAAAGCTTTTTAAAACTACTCAAGTGTCAAATCTTGAAAGTATACCAACAAGGTCATCATGTCCTTGAGAATTTTAGGGAAAATCAGATAGCTTAAGAAAAAGAAATTAAAACTGGTTTTGTTTTTTTAAGCAGCTCTAAAACATCTGTGAACAATGTTTAGGCTTCTTGTTCTCTGTCAGGCAGTAGCACAACTTTTTTCCCAGGGCGAGAATAAGCAGCAGTAAAAAAGTTGTTTTGTCTATTTCCTATTTTGAAATCTAAGCGTAACATACAATAAGGAACAACAAAAAAAATCTCTTTTTATTTTAAGAAGAGCTTAATGACAGACATGGGCTTCTACAGTGGCTCTCTGGCAGACCAGTCACTGCTGCCAGTCACTGAGCACAGTGTCAGTAGCACAGGATGACTCATTAGGGGACTGGAGGAGTGGAGGGAATACACCTAGTGGTGCAGGTCCCTAGTAGGATTTTGGCTGACCCTTGTGAAAAAAGAGCTTTCTAGATGTGTTAATTCCATATTGGGCAGTTTGGAGTAGGTTTGTGAGGGGGAAGGAGGAAGGGAAGCTATAACTGAAGACAAATATAATTTAACTAAGACAAATATAATTTAGCAGTACTAGTAAACAGGGCACTTACAGTTCCTATCATCATTCTTCCTCAATGTAGGAGGGAAAAGTAATCCTTTTAGGTGTTTATTTGCATCACTCTGCAGACTCTCCTGAGCTGTCCTCTACCCTCCCTTACTGAAACAGCATCAGAGGTCACTCCTAAGCATAATTGCTCTATAATGAAATTAACACCCCCAGTTTAACCATAATCCAGTTTTGGGAGAGATAGAGAAAGGAACAGGCAAGGAGAGACAGGAACTAAGACTAAAATTACTCTTTCACATGTAGGTACAGACTGACCTGAGCTTAGAGAACATGATCAATGAGCTAGCTGCTTGTCTCATGAGAAATTTGGCTCATTAATTAAAGCAGTATCTCCACCCGTGACTGCACATGGTCAAAACAGAGCTGTCCATCTCAGCAGGTAGGGAGAACTGATCATATCAGTCTATTTCTGTACAGAATCAGGACAGAAGAGAAAGGAAGGATGGGCTAAATTGAAGGATGGGACTGAAAATGCACTTTTGACCAACAGCGTGTTCTTCAAAACAGTAACCTCTTCTCCATATTGAAAATTTATCCACAACTGACCATTGCCACTGCCATCACTTTTCTCACAATAAATTAACAGCAATTGGAAGCACAGCTTCAGAAAATTTCTTTGCAGACTCTAAGCATCTGTGAAACTAGGTTGGCCTTGAATTAGTCATGAATACAAAACTCAGCTGCCATTAGAAAAACCTTAAGGAAAATCATTGTGTAAGTTTTAAGCAAGCCTGTCCCTGTTTAGAGAGTTTTATCAAAACCACATGAAACCATGTGACACACGGTCTTTCTCAGTGTTTTCCTTGAATATTAAGTTCATTTAAACCCTGAGTTAAAAAGGGATCACAAGACTTGGAAGTCTGCAGAAAGTGACATTTACTGTAGTGAGCCTTGGAGTCAAAATGGGTGAGTCTCATGCTCAACCAAGTTCAGTAATTATGCTGATTCAGTTTGCACACGAAAAATCAAAAACCCATGCTATTTCGCTGTCAGGAATTGAAGACATATTCATGTGTATTTTGCTAGGTATAGCCAGACTTCTGGCACAAGAAACTAGAAAGAAACTAGAAATACAAGACATGAACTAGCCCAGCCTAGCTTGAGTCTGCCTGCATCAGCCTGGTGCCCCACCTAAGCTGGCAAACCTTGACCAGACCCAGCTGGTTTGTACGAAATAAATGTGTCTACTACCCTTGGGCATTTCTTCATCTTGTCTTACCACATTTGCCCCTGGCAAAAGGAAATGAGCTTTTGTGTTTTCCTAGACCAGTCACAAAGACTCTCTTGTCCTAAACTATCTCTGCAAAATAAAAATAATTTTCTTTATCAAAGTGCTGTGAGATCTGTGGATGAGCAGTGTTCTATCACTGAAATGCAGCATTGCTGATTAGATTATAAAATAAATCTGCAGTGCTGCTAATTGAAACACTGTGTATAATTAAAAGGGCTTTAAAAAGTCTGTTTACCCTTCAAACGAATATAGAACTTCTGTATATTATGAATAGTTCGTAGCTAATAAATTTTTTGCTGTTTACTATCTTGATGATGCTCCACATTTTGACAAAAAAACAATACTCTCACTAACTGCTCAGGTTTTACCCTCTTTCCAGATTTGTATTAACCTTCGTATGTAAGGTTTGCCTTTCCTTTATAGTTTAAGCCTATCATACAGAAACTTTACAGCAATTGAAGCAGTTGTAGTTTTACTAAGACAGCTCACAGCCATTTCCACTGTCAGAAACTGACTATGATGCAAGACCTCGGGCAAGGCTTGGGCCCAAGCTGCCCGCCCGGCTGGTACCAGACACTGCAAGGTCCCATCAGAGAGCCATGCCACCATTTCTCCTGGGGACAGCCTGGGGCCAAGAACGCTCCACATTCCAGAGAGCTGGCCAAGACACACTATCACTGTTCCCAGACTGCCTTCAGGCTTTCTGGGCTGGTCGTGATATGGTGAACTTTAGGCAGGTCCAGCCCCGGCAGAAGCATGCGTAAATCAGAGAAGGAGCGACTCACAATCGGTAGTAGAGAAGGTGTTTATTCAGGGTAGAAACCCAGGTAGTCCAGGCTTCAGTGTGTGTCCGAAAGTGAGAGCCCAAAGAGACAGATTTTCAGTCTGTCTTGCTCTTATCAAGAGGGGTGGAACTGAATATCAATGAGGGGGAGTGACTCAGGTACAGGGGGGGCTGGACTTTACCAAACAGGGGAAAAAGGATACCCAAGGCCTCTCTGGCCATCTGGCCTGGCAGAGCCATCAAGATGCTTGGGAGTGTCCACAGATAAGATACAGAGTTAGACAATGGCCTAGGCCAGGGCTACAAGAGACATAATGGGGAAGGCCAGGCTTCATACAATAGGGAAGGCCAGGCTTATTATGTTACTTAACAACTGTACTTAAGGGAGCGGGGATGTGGGGGGTGCAGGAATGAAACCTTACAAAACCTGAATGAAAATTATACCAAAATTAAAAACTTAATTCCACACCACTACAACACACCTCCCAGGGGAGGCCTTGGTGCCTCCTCTTCCTCCCTGTGGCATCCAGCTTGGGTGCCCAGGGGCCGGGAGTGAGCCCAGGACAGGGGGTGCGGTGGCTGAACAGTGCGGAGCCTCAGCCGCCTGCTCAGCCTGGCCTGGCCTCGGCTCTGCTGGCACCTTCACAGGAGCTCTGCAGGGCACTCTAGGAGGTCCTAATGAAGCACTGATTTAGAAGAATTAAAGGCTTTAGTTAAAATAAATATCGCTGAGGTAAGTGATAAAAATGTAATTTGGAGAATTGAAACCCCTGATTGTTATGTAATAAGTGTATTAATATCTTAAATGTTTATCTTGTAATGTAACAGTAAAAAGCCGCCTCCGTGGCACCCCCCCCCCAACCACCTTAAAAGCAGACCTCGAGAGCTCCATTCAAAGAAGCCCGGCACCGCA
>VWZU01003048.1:848517-925075 GCA_013397095.1 Sterrhoptilus dennistouni | reverse complement strand
CTGAATAATCAATAGACCCCATGAATACAATACAATCATAAATCAAACAGTCCTGGAAAACAGGATTCAGCTGTCAAAGGTTAAAAAGTCAAAGAGAGGAAGACCCATTTTACTTCATCATTTTAGGACCCTACCCCATAAAAAAAGACCACCAACTCATTTCAAAGAACAAACTACGCATGGCTTATGGCTAATTAAAATGGCTTTTTGGGCTAATTACCATACAAAGCGGGGAATGGGATGTACCAGAGTTATGAATATACATTTGTGTTTTGGGTATTCAATACTCCTGTACATAAAAGATCCTGTGATGATCTGTAAATTGTATATGTGTATTTGGGAGCGATCCCGCACGCTGCCCGGCGTCGTAATAAACATACACTTTCTAACATTAAACTGTTAGAGAGTCTTTGTCCATCATAGTTGGATATTGGTATTAGATCAATATCCATAGTTTTTTAATAATTTACTTTCACGTTGTTGTTCTCCTATTCTCAGCAGATAAAACCCCCACAAACCAACATTATTACTCTAGACTCCTCCTGCTGGCCCTTGGGCTAACACCAGAGGTTCCCTCACAGCACCAGTGCATCACCAGTGTGAGTCCACACCAACATTGTGAGATGCCCTTTCTGGTCCAGATCCGGGGAAATGCTCAGGCACATGCTTCTCTCTGAGACTGGCTGTATGCGAGGCCTGGGTTATACAGCTACTGCCCCAGGAACACGGCAAGCAAAGCAGTAAAAGGAAATATGTACATAAAAGTCAGGACTCGCAGTTCCCAGCACTGAGCTGGAGAGGCTGGGCTCGGTGGTTGCATTTTTCAAAAGCTAAAGAGAATAAATCTTCCTGAACATAAAGGACTCAGCACAGTGTGAGACCCTGGGGGCTCTGAGGCAGCAGTGGGCCTTCATGAGAGGAAATCCAGCTCAGTAAGGGGACTGGCAAGGATATCAGCGTGGGTCTAGGGAGAATAAATTGAAATTCAGCACATCCCTCTGCAGCCCGGCTGTGTGACGCACTGGGGATATTTGGCAGATCCTCCTGTATTAGCCCCTTTCTCTTCCTGTTGTGGTCTGAATGAATAGCCATTCTGCTTAATTTAACCTATTTTTTCTTAAGTTCATACTCTGACCATTTACTCTAAAGCTAGATCTGAGTAGTATTTGTATAACTACAATTTTTCAGTATGTTCTAGCAATGTTGATTCATTTGCAAATTCTTGGCAAGAGTTTTATTCAAGAAAAACCCCCAGTGTAATTATAGTTGTACAACATTAATGTGTTTTTGCCATCACCGCAACTTATTTTGCTCTGGCAATATGAATGTGAAAAGTGATGTTTTGCTGTTATAAATTTTATCTGCACCAAGACAAATTATTGCAATAGCTTCATTCATACAGATACAGGCAAGTATTAAAGAGTAGACAAATTGCTAAAAGACTCCTAACATAATATAACCTATTCTATATACAAAATCAGTCTAGTAAACAGTTTAGGCTAGCATATCTGTAGAAATCTGTTGCTGAAACCTGTATTGCATATTTTTCCAGCATGGTAACAGATCAGTTCCCAATTACCCATGCTTTGCATTGCAGTCCTTAACACAGTACATTCCATAATGAACAGCATAAGTGCAGTAGCTCAATGCCAGATTCCGCTAGCAAGCACTACCCTAAATAGAATTTAAACACCACAAATTAAAAGAAACCTTGGAAGAATTTAACATTAAATACTATTCCAGTAAGTGCTTCTCTTTTCTGTCATGTAAATATGTTACTTTTACAGTCTCTTCTTTAATTGAAACATAGGAATGTGACAACATTCAGTGTGACAAATGGCTTCAAGATATCACATTTTGTCAGCATTTGTTTTGAATTGCATGCTTTTGAAAATAGTTTAATATTTTTTTTTCTCAGTACAGGTATGTCTCAAGCTCCAGACATCATTTTATTGTCATCTAGTACTTCCAAACCCTGGTCAGGTCAGTCTGAATAAAACAAAATTAATGCCTTTCCCCATCTAAATCTGAACCAATCTTTCTGTGGATAAGTCTTATTAACTTAAGTGCTTCCATTTACACTGGATTTTCTGATTATGCTCAAAACCAAAAGTGGAACTTCCAGAAGAAATAATGTATTTCAGAGAAATGCCAGTATGTCAAGGCACTTTATGAATGAAATAACTCCTGTTAATTTTTTAGATATCAAAGTATTACTATTCCTATTACAGGACCTAAGATGACAAGATTTCGAGAAATTTTTTGCCTGCTTTTGAAGCCCACGTATATTCAGATAGTCAACAGAAGACAAAGATCAATATATTAGATGCTTATTAAATCATATACTTAGGGGGGAAATTATGTATTTTTCACTTTTGTATAAAAATTAGTTGATGAAACATTGTAGCATTGATATTGACAGAACATATATTACATTTTTAATTTTCACTGTGGTCTATTGTAATTTTTTATTTTCTGATCATCCAAATAACCTGGCATGCTATCCTCCACATAGGAAGAATACACCAAAATACAGCTTTCTTTTCTAAAGCTAGCAGTAATTTCTCTGAAAAATGTGCTTGCTCTACACAGTCTTATGTCCAATTGGTTAGTTCAAAAAGCTTCAAAATCTCTTTTTTTTCCTATGGGGGAAAAATTATTGACATCATTATAATTTTTTTTAGAAATACAATAAACATTTCACCAGATTTTTTGCTGAACAATATTGGACTTCTTGTCATAACTGGTGAACAAAATCTTAGTGCTATCCCACCAGGAATCTGATGATGTAAAGTACAAAATACTCTTGTTATGAATAAAAATAATAATAATAATAATAATTACTAGATTTCTGTCACCTTCATTAATACAAAAATCTCCTTCCTAAGGAGTGGAGTAATTTCATGAATTATTTTCACTGTGGTCACATTGTTGTCCTATGTAGAGACGTATTTTTCAGCATGGGGTGGTGTGGCGTTACTTTTATTGAGCATTCTATTGCCAGTTAGTGTCTCTTGAGTTGTTTTTTTAAGTTATAGTTATATTTTTTTAAAAACTAAAACAACCAGCCAAACCCACAAGCAAACAAACAAACAAAAAAAAAATCCTTCTGCTTATTTTGGCTCTGATTGTCATTTCCTGCCAATCCTACACCAGACGTTTTAGAACGGTTCATGGCGCCCTATGCTCTTCTCCAGGAAGGCACCCGGTAAGGGTTTGTCACTAGGTGGAGCTTGAAGCTTCAGTCCTCAAGGGCTCATCTGCCTCATTTCCTGCCTTCACCCGGGAGTTCCTCAACCTTTCCATCCCGTAGCTAGGCAACTTCAAAACCTTTGGAGGTAAATTTGCTTGTATAATCTGTTGTATGTTATAAGTATTCCTATTAGAAGCCCTTTTTTTTTTTACATATTGAGTCATGTTTGCTGGGACTGAAGTTGGTTAGTAATCAAAGGGAAAAGAATAAAGACTTTCCACATGTCAGCTTGCAGTATAACCTCTGCAGCAAATTGCTCCATGTTTGCCTCTTCTAATGCTCTACCAGAAAAAACAGACTGATTGCAAAGTAAATATGACAGTGCTGCTAACAGAATGCTATTTTATATTTTTTTTGTTGGGGTCTGGATGTTAATCACCAAAATCAGTACCCTCGTATGCTGGTAGACTGATAAAAACAGCTATATTTCAACACCCAGCAGCCCACAGCTGGGGATTCATCAAATCAACACCAACAGTCCTTATATCGTAATATATTTCATGGGCAGTGAAAAAATATTTCCCTCATGCTACAAGCTGTGACAGTTCAGAAAGCTGTTGGAAATAGGCAGCCTTACATACAGTAGAGTGACATTTACACTTCTGATACCACATGGAGGGGAGGAAGAGCTGCCTCATGCTAGTGGAGTGCTCTGGTGTGGGAATAACTTGACCTCACTAGGGAATCAGGAAATCTCCCCTGATTAGACCCTGAGATTAGCTTCATTGTTAGAACATGGTGCAAGTGGTGCCAAGGTCACAGGTTTGATCCGGGTGTGGGCCATTCCCTTAAGAGTTTGACTCGATGATCCTTTGGGTCCCTTCCAACTCTGAATATTCTGTGGCTACTTAGAGGTAGGCTGATTTTTCTGATATCTTAGTATTACTGGAAAGATAACTAAACCTTTCAAAAAGAACAAATAATATTTATGGCAGTAAATAATCTGCAGTGGTGACATTAGGACTTTAACCTAGAAAGTCCTGGCTGCACACTATTGCCAGGGAAGGCTTCTCCAGGCAGGCTCTGGAAGGAACACATTTGATGCAAAGGGCAGAAGGCAGAGCAGAGAGCATCCCATGAACAGGGAGATGGTTAGAAACCATTCTCAGATAAAAGTGTGAATGTTTCATTATTTGTGTCAAAGTTGATACTTTAGCCTAACAAATAGATTGAACTATTCCGAAAATCTTGACAATAAGTAGGTGTAGAGATAGGAGTGGGAAAGCAGTGCCAGGAATTGCACATGGTTTATGTAAGCTTTTGGGGTCATATTTTTGTACAACAAAAATATTGCAGCAGTCAAGCTTGTAATTAAAAGGTTTTCATCTAACAAAATCTGACCTGGAAGGGAAGCAGCTCAAGTCACCAGGCAACAATTTGCAATGGATCAAGGCAAAACTAGATAGTGCCTATCTCTAGGGAGGAAGCTCTGCTGATCTGGCAACAGATAAATTGTTCTCAGTGCTCTTTTATAATCTTTGACCACTCCCTGTGTCCTGTCAACCATTATTTCAATTAAAGTAAGAAGTGCTTTTTGTGGTCAGAGTAAGAAGTATGTTCTCCAGAACTTTTAGTCTGTTCTTGAAACATCAATGTTCACATGCTCTTTTTCTACACATGCATTTTTGAAACTTTAGAGAAGGCAGTGTGATGGCAGGGCAAAATATGACTGATTTCTCTAAATTACTAGTCATTACAAAATAATGTAAATTTTGCATAACAAATGAGGTCTGTATTGCATAAGTTTGTTCCTTTGGCATATGGTGTACTTATATGCAGGTTTTCCTTTGACATCAAGGACCAATGGATGACATTGCTCTCAAGATTGTACTTATGACTTGGACTTTTGTCTTTCTGTACTCTCTGCACTCAAATGATATCAATGGCAGCCCTGACCATAACAGGACTGCTATTAATTATTCTATACTATTCTATACTACTAATGATTCTATATATGCATATATAGAATCATTAAGCAGTAGGTGTTCTTACATTTTGGAGAAAAAATATCCTGATTTTTAGGAAACATTTTGATTGTAAAAATCCAAAGGCATCAGTATATTTGAGTGCCTAAAACTCTTCCCCTTTGAAAAAGAACAATTACTTTTGAAGTTAGTTTGAAGATTATTAATATAGTTAGTCCCTCATAGAAGTCAAGAATAATATATAGAACAAAATTCAAGCACATTAAATTATGCTTAGAGAGAGTAGATTTTTCTAAGGCTAGTTCTGACTTATAAATAAAGTCAAAAGCTTTTCAAACATTTCTTTATGACTCTATGGGTTTATCCACTTCTGCTTTCAGCATTTTTCCCATCTCCCTGCAGAAAGATTAGATCATTTTGCATTTGACCACAGAAGGAGGTGTGTGTATGTGCTTAACACAAACTTAGTACCTTCCCTTCCTTTATAACTTGACACTTGGCCACTGAAATTTTGTTGTTTCTCAAATCTGTTGAAAAAATCTTAATGTCATTTATTGCTAAGTGTGTGCCTGAAATGCTTGAATGTGTAGTACATTGATTTGAATCAGGTATGAATATAGCTGTACTAGAATGTTGGTCACTAAATTTGGGAACACAACTCTCAGAACTTCACAGCTAAGTATGAAAACATTTATTGTTCAGAGAGTAAATGGAAGCTGATGCATTTTATTCATGCTGCTAATAAAGTCACTTATTAAATATGTTTAAGAGATGTCTTAGCAAAGATACGAAAATATCTGTTTGAGAGAGACAGAATTTGATAACAAAGCGGTGTGTGTGTTTCAGATTCTCCTGGGAGGCTAATGGAAGTACCTCTTCCTTCTAGTTATGGTCCTCAGATTTTGATTGAGTTGTTTTTGTATAAACTTTGTACATTTCATGAAGAACGAAGGTAAGAACTTCCTTTCTTTTGTTCTTTGTAGCCTTTTCCCTATTCTGAGATTTTCTGTAAACTAACACTTTAGTAGGAGTGGGAAGTCCTTAAGATTAGAAAAAGAGTTTCAGTAGCTCCAGTCTGAAGCCCTAAGATCTCTGCTTACTACCCAGACTTCCTCTCATTTCACACCTATTTCATCTTTGCTAATTTCCCTTTGGAAAAACTGACCACTTTTTAGTTTAATTAATTGATAAATCTACAAGTTTAGCTCTAGTTCTCGGATTTTCACTTACTGTTTTCATTTTCTCCCTGTTGCCTTTACAATCCCTCACATAAAAAATGAGGACAAAAACAAAATGCAAAATTACTTTCTCTTGCTTCGGCCTAGCTTCTCACCATAGTCTTGTACACTTTCATCTTTTTCTCTCTTGTGAAGAAGTATGTCTGATACCTGATTGTCTTCCAGTTTCTCCATGCAGCCCACTGCATGCATCCCATCTTCTTCCCATCTGATTGTTCCATCTCTCAGTCTCATTCAGTTCCTCATACACAATATAGTTATATGTATGTTTTCCATTAAAAAAACCCTGCTTTATTTCTTGTTGCCTCCACAACTGCTTGCTGTCTTTCATTCCCTATTGCTAAGACCAACACATATTCATGTACTGTGTCTAAACAATTGAGGCCTTGTACTTTTTATTCCAGTTCTGTGCTAGATGTTCTCCAGTTTCTCACCACGTTCTGGTATAAGTACATGCTTGCAGACATACTTCACATGTTCTCACCAAGCCTTTTAAGAATTCCATTTCTTTCCTCACTTTGGACATTGATTAATGGCAGTCTAATGCATAAGCACAAATTCAGTTAATTTGTTTCACCTGATGCTTTGCACTGATTATCTGCATTTAGTTAACTACAAATTTATTTCATATGCAAACTAAAATTTCTCTATCTGTGGAGGGTCAGCTCAAGTTCAACATGACCCCCAAAGCCTTCCTCACTTCATAATTCCTCCTGCCTGTTCAAGCAGTTAGCCTGAGCATATTTTGCAATTCTGACCTCTTATAAGTATTCATATTATTTCAGTGTTAGGTTTTTTCATTATTTTTGCATAATTAAAATAATTCTGTCCATTTACACATCAAAGACCCCAATTCTCATCTTGTTGTATTCCATTTTTGCTTTCTGCCAACTCTTTCCCATGCTGCTTTTTTCAGATGATCACCTATACAGAATATTTCTGCAAAATCATTTCCCCAGTTCAGTACTTGTACATGTCTGAGCTTCTGTACTAACTCAGATAATTTGCACGTAGTTTTCAAGCTCTTTCTAAGTTCTCCCTCACTACCTGAGAATGTGGAATTCTGCCCTTAACTGGTCCACAACATTAGCTTCCATTTGACTGAGAACTATTTTTAACATTTTTACATCTTTTACCTCATGCTGTTTCTCATACTTGAGAGGAAGTCCCCATGACCATTCAAATATGGTCATATATGCTAATATATAATCCTCTTTCAAAACTAGAAAATGTGGGATGTGATTCAGTGGCTGAAACTACCATCTGTCTTGCTGAAGGATATTGTCTCCTTGTTTCACTTATGTTATCTCTTTTCCTTTTTTTCATTCTAAGCTGGAGAAAGGTATTATTTTGAGTTTGCGTTTGAACAGCATCAAACACAACTGGGATATGATCTTGAACCAGGACTCTTACACATAACACCAATATAAATAAATAGCTGTGGTATTATATTTTTATGCCAGAAAGTAGTCTCAAGCCTAATTCCTTGTGGTGAACTATGTGCCATAAATAGACATGTGAAAACCGAAGAGTTTTAAAAAGAAATGGCTTAGGAAATAGATTTTGTCCTGAGAAATCAAAGGGAGAAGCATTGATTTTGTTTTGTTGTTGTAGCTGCATTCTGCATATTTGAAATTGCAAGGCTGCAGAGGAAGTCTAGCTTCCTTTATATTTCCTGTTATGCTGATATCACAAAGTGCATAAAGTAGCAAACCTGACCAAGCAAAATACAGTGAGACCAGCCGCTTACTGGTGATAAACATTACAAGCTTTATTCCTTCCAAGAGAAAAACTGATATGTAGATTGATTTATTGTCTTCTGAAGGGTTTTTGTATATATCATGTTATTCATATTAGTATGATTATTAAGTCATGCTGTTAAAAGTAAATTTCATGCACCAAATTTTGTATTTATATTGGCAAATGTTAGTTACACAGATCTGATTCTAAATTGAATGAAAACTGACTAGCTCATATAGACTATCCTATAATCAGTAGAATCAATAATTTTGAATAAATCTCATACTCAATGAGCTACGTATGAATTATAGATCACCGACTATTCATAAAAATCCACAGTAAAATTTCAAGTGATGAACACTGTTTAAAGTTGCATCTACAAACTAGGAAAATCTGAGACTGAATATATGCATATCTGAGTATGTTTTTGTGCTTTGCATAAATCCTTGCTAATGAGGTTGCATTTATGAGTAATAAGAATAATCTCAACACTACTTTTCAGATGTATTTCAGCATGTCATCTTATGTTATAACATGTTTAATCGTTCTAAATATGGAAAATTAATATTTGATTCTTTTTTATGTATATATTTATCTGTGATTTTGAGGAAGTCAAATTAATTTATTTTTTTCCAGAAAGGGGCAAAAATGCAAAGTCCTCATATCATTCTCTTGACAGGTTTCTGTGTCAGAGCTTCCCAAAATACATACCACATTCACCATAATTTATACAATTAGCATGTTTATTTTGGGAAAACTTTACACTTTTTAGTCAAATCTTGCACCATTAGGAAAACCCTTGGCAAAGACATTTCCTACCAATACTGTGGAACTCTCAATCATGACAGAGAGGTAGAGGTTAGTATCAATTGCTTTTGAATTGCTCCTCCATCTTCTTTATTCACTGTTTTCCCTAGAACTGAGTGCAGGAGTATGGAAGATTGTAGCATCCTTTTGTCTGTGACTCAGAAGTGCAGCTAGTGTTTAGCTGTTGAATTTCTCTCATATTCCCTACTTTCTTATAAAATATTTCAAATGGTAAATTTTTAAAATATATAAACAAATGAAATCATGCCCATAAATTACCAAGCTCCACAATGTTAGGCATAGCAACCTTTAATGATTCCTGGATAGACAACTTGACAAAAAATAATAGCTGGTTTGGATGTTTCAGAAATAGAACAAGTTTGTAGGTCGTTACTCAGTCAGAAAAGTTAAAAGCAGGACAGATGCCGTGAAAATAAACAACACACGTATTCATCATTTTAATGTTTTTATTATGGTGAAAGAAGTTGGTGTCACCATTTTTGTTGTATGAGAAGACAGTTTAGTTAAATTTTTAGAGGAAACCTTTTAAATCCACCAGAATTAATGTAAATATTATGTGGGATATTTCTAAAAGATTTTCAGTAACATAGGTGAGTTATAGCAAAAAAAGAAACGAACAACTGTGCATCTTCCTCCATATAGAAATCTGGAAAAAAATTTCCACCTTCCTACCACTTGGCATTCAAATTTATGAGATTCTTGAAATTATGACTAAAGTTAAATTTTTCTTTTCTGTCAATGAAAGACAAAATGTTTACTTGTTAATCAGTATAAGAAATTTTTCCAAGATTGTCTCAAGTGCTTATCAAACTGTTAAGGTTTGACAATGGTAACTAATTCTCAAATGTTTTGTCTCAAGTCAGATAATTTCTAGAACCAGAACACATTTATCAGAAATCTTTTTCAGTTCTCTCATTCAGCCAATTTTCACTATCACTGGCTAAAAGCACCAGAAGATCACATGTCCTGTTGTATATATGAGGTATTAATCTGGCTGGTGTTTCAACCAGAGAAGCTTCTGTCTGCTAGACCTTTGCTTTTACCAGGAAATCATATGGCATATGATGCATATACAGCCTATTTAACAAGGAGTTCTCACACTGCAGGAATCTTCTCATCTGAGGAACAACTGTAAAAAATAAACAGAGATTCTTTAGCCTAAATGCCATCTGAAAAACCATCCACATTTTTGGTTATCCCAGCAAATTCATTCAAGTTCCTTGTTTACATTATGATGACCTCCCTATGTTTTACGAAAATCCTAGCAAGTTTGGAAAGAGATTAAAAAGGAAGAAAAATTATAACTAATAAATATTAAATTAAGTAAATAAAAAATAATCTTGTGGTGAGGTGAGAAATATGTCTAAAGTGTATTAGATTAACTTATTTGGTTTTGCCATTATATGAATTTATTGTAGAAATACAGTGACGATGGGAGACATGTACCAATTCCCCATACAGTGGTATTAGACCAGCCTATGTATATACATTTTACTACACTAGCCTTGTAATACTTTCATGTTATTTCCTGAAAATATAGCAGTGGACTAGCCCCTTTTTTCCAGATTACAAGTACTCTAATCAAAGGGCAAACATAATAACACAGTATTCAAAGTATGACTGGCACACTTAAACTTCATTCAGTCTACAACCAGTACAGCTGCTACAGGTGGAGGGGAGGGATTAGAATGAGGATCACTAATTGTGTGTCCTTGACATTAAGTAAAGAAAATGGCTCCCTATTCAGGAGTGTTAGCAGGCACTGAGGATCTTGAACAAAAATTGATCTTTTCTTAATCCAAATTGAAAGCTTGTTTTAAGCAAGCAATGGAGGATAGAAAGACTAAAGTACTACCATCTGATGAGAAGAGACAAGGTGAAAGAGTTGGTATATTTTCCTGTTCAATTCATCCTGCATAACTCTATTCTGTTGGAAATTCATAATCTCGTCATTTACTTGATCATTGGTGGATTAATTTCTTCCAAGATGGTGATCATTTTATATACGTGCCCACTTTTATGGCGAAATTTAATAATCCTATTAGCGTCACCAGTAAGTGGTTCCTTTGCAGACTGCTTTAACCTAAAATGAAGAGTTTATCCAGGATTGTTCACTCTCACTGGCGCCTTCCATGTTTGACACATGTAAAAATTGCTTTTGATGAATGATCTAAAATAGGTCTACTGGTAACATTTGAGAAGAGAAACATTTTACTGGAATCTGAAAGATTTTGCTTACTATGTGTTCAGTATTCATGAAAGCAAAGACAAATTGACAAAGAAGGGTGTCTCAGAGTCCGTCAAGATATCAAAGTCTTATTGGTACAAAGATGGCTTTACAGTTTTCATATGTGTGACTACATAAACTGGACTCTCCAAGCAAAAGGAGAGAAACAGATGGTCTATTCTGAAATGTTAAATTGCTACCACATTGTGAGAATATTTGGAACAAACATATATGAAATAATATTTTATTCAACTGCACAATATTATACATTAAGATATCAGTAATGTTTAAAAACCCCCACACACTTAAGCTAATTCAAGTCTACAAGTGGTGGAGAGAAGGTCCTACATCTCCATGTTTGACTTGAACAAGAAACGTCACTGCATCTTTGAGAGTACAGATGTTTATTCTATTTTATTTTGAGTACAAAGATCATGAGGCTAGAGAAATACACAGAATATTTGTTGCATCTCTGTTAGAAAACCAGCTGTGTGTGATGTCAGAGACGCAGCCAAAAAAAGTTGAAAAAAGAACAAAGAAATGGGAGACAAAATCACTAGCTAGATTGCCTATATAGCAGAGTAAAGAATAAATGCCAAGTTAGGATAAGGACCACTAGCATAACCAGGCACAAATAGAGACCTATTATGATTACAGCCATCTATCACTGTAATTAATGTGTTCTAACCAGTTTTTGAGTAATAGTAGGCCTTCTTGACCAAGCTGATTGTTATCAGATGGCCTTCAAGATAGTGCTTTTAGCAGCATGTAATAGATTTGCCAAAAGATTGACTGTGGCTCCTTTGTAAATATGTTTAAATTCCACTCTGCAAAAGATTCAGTGATCCACACAAGCTGTCTGCCAAATTGCAACTCTTCTTTCCACCTTATACATTCTGAATATTTGGAGATTCATAGACAATCCAAAGAAAAAATTCAGACTGGAAACAAACACGATGCTACTGTCATGTTGCTACTCTTGATTTAAGCAAATTGGCTGACATACTGCTATAAAAGGGTCTGGATATCAAAGATGAAAAAATAACATGGATTTTTGCATAGAAATTCAGCTCATAACATATTTCTAGTATTACACTAACCAACAGAGAAGCGTTATCATATATTGTAATGCAGCCCACATAAAAATCTCTGACCATCACCATTTGCTCTTAAAATCAGGCATTAATGCAAACTTTCCATATTGATGGTATTTTCATAATCCCTGCAAATTATGCTTACTGTGAACAATTCAAGGTTTAAAATTAAACAGGTTGAAAAATTGCATGTTTGAGGAGAAAAACATTTCATTTTTATGACTTTTCACATGCAGAAGCCTTGTTAATATGGTGTGCAGCAGACCAAATTAAAGATGCAGATGAGTAAGGCCAAAACGTCTCACGCACATTAATTACCTCTCTTAAGTTCCACAAATATTCCAAAATATTTTCTGCATAAAAATAACAGGAAAGTATCCAGCATTCTTCTCTCCTCTCCTGAAAGGAAGTAAACTCTTCTGTGCTTAGATTAGTTACCAACTGAGCTTGGAATTGGCATCTACACCTGGCATAAAGCTCATCAATGTATGTACATTTAAGCACAAACTTATATGTACACACACAGGAAAAAATGGAGGAATGGGACAGGTATTATAAATTATAATCAGTCTGGAGTGGGACCGTAGCAGTGCAGTACTTTTAAAATTTATCATAAATCTCGTATTTGCCCCAAAAGGCCTTACTACATTTGATATCAAAATCTTGATTTCATTTGTTGCCTTAACATTTTTCTGTATTAATAACTGGAACAGTGATCCTTAAAACCAGAAAACACTTACTAATATTGGGTAATTTGGACTATTTCTAAATGTATTCCAACAAACATTATTGCTTTAATAGCTATAGTCTTGTTCTATAGGACTTTTTTAAGTTATGAATTTACCAGACGTATTTGCAAGGGGTGGTGAATAGGATTCAGGAGGGCATTTTCTCAGTGTTAAATTGCTCTGGTTAATAACATCTATCCATTGCCAAAGGTTAAATGTAAAACATAGTAAAATAACTCTCTTCTTTCAAATCTGAAATCATAACAACATGTTTTCCAAAACTTGAAAATGTAAAAGGTTGTTTTGTATTTTGGGGTGTTTTTTTTTTTTTTTTTTGCCACAGGTAGCTTTAGAATAACTACAGTCCAGTCTGTAGCAATTTTTGGTTCTGGAAATGCAACACGGTGCCGTCAGACTTCTAGGATTCTGGTGGGGGATCAAGATCTTAGGCTGACTGTAGCTGTTTCAATTAATGCTGAGAGATTACTTACCATTTAAATTGCTCTGGTCCAAGCCACTGCAAGTACGTTTATAACAGAGCAGAACTTTTACCTTGTGTGTTATATCTATTTGTGAACTGAAATACAAGGGCTCTCTTGAAGAACTGACTAATGTTTTTTGTGCTGCCTAATAGGCTACCACTGCCTTTTTTACTCTGACACAAGGGTTAAGTGCAAGTTAGAGTGATTCACGGCGTCTTTCTGCGCCCTGAATTATCTCTATGTAAAATGGTGATGATACTTCATTTCACCCACACATTACTTAAACTCCAGACTGTTATAGGTAGGACAGTATTATCAGAGTTTTCAACAAAATGGCACTACTTTTTTCCAGCATAACTAATAGGTCATTCTTTTAAATAGATTAATTAAATAAATGAATGAAAGTAGAATGCATCCTAGCTAACTTTAGAAATCTAAATTTACGCATTGAGTCTAAGCAAGTCATCTTCATTTCTATCATAAATGAAGAGAGGTATAGACTCCCAAAGGTTGATTTATCCTATCATAAGATAAGTGTCTGGCAGAGGTGAAATGAATCGCCATCTCTCCCTTTCGCTGTCCCTACAATGAGCAGAGGCAGCTTGTTGACTACATATGTATCTCTTCACAGCTTAATGTAGTTGAAAGAACTGCATTTCTTGAGTATATTTTTTTAAAATACCATGATTAATCTTTCTCAGAGTCATTTGTAGTAAATATAAACCCAAAGAAGAGATTCACCAGCTTCAGGTTTCAGATAACACATGGTTAATATCTAAGTGTATAAAATGTTGACGTGAGAAATGCGTATTGCTTTGTGGAAATGGGATAGAATTATTTGAGGGACAATATTAACTACAAGGGATATCTGAGTGTAGACCCACTTTACCTTCATTTGTGTTTTTGAAGAACAGAGTTCAATCCAGCCAAGTACATTTTAGACTTTTATTTCTTTTTAGATTTATTTAAAACTCATCCTAGTTGAAAAAAATGAAACTAGCATCACTGAAAATCTTCACCTACTATAATCACTGTGTTAGTCAATAAATTAAGGTTATAAAAATTAGTTGATGCATCCACCTAAGGTACAAAATTTGGAACTGCATTTTCAAGATGTCTGATGGCAGGATTTCTTAGTTGTAATAATTTTGGCTGCTTTATTGTTCACTTATAATTTTTACATTAACAGCAAGTATCATGCTAAAAACATTTTTGCATTATAAGAAATAAAGAACAAAAATATTTTTATTGTTTAACTGCATCAAAAACTATAAATACATAGCACCATATTATCCCATCATAAAAGCATATTCAATACACTAGAGGACAGTTTACAGCATTTGGTGTGCTGAGTGTATGAACATTTATATTTTCAGCACTGATGCATTGGTTAGCACAACTGTTAGCTCATACTTTTTTGTATATCTCAGTCTGTTACTAAAACATAGAAATGCATTTCTTTGAAAGGAATGGACACAGTTGCATTTCTAAGTTTCAGGCTTCTGTTGGATACTGAAAATGCAGTCACCTACCACAATGTTGAAATTTATTTTCACTCAAGTTATCCAGCCATAACTTGTGTATATCACTGTAAATATTGTCTGCAAAATCCTGTTTGAGCTCTTGCATAAGTGCATCATGAAATAGAGTTTGTTGCTTAGTGATAATTATGTGGAATTAGTTTCATATCTGCTGATAATAGCTAATAAAAGTATACATTTATTCAGTTGTCAGACCTCTACAGACATACTGAAATCATGGCCAATGTCTGTCATTTCTAGAAGAGATATGATAGCTCCTGTTGCTCAGACTCTGCTCCCTTTGCATAAACATTTCTTTGACCTACAAAAGATCTAAAAATGTATAGTTCAAAACCTAAAGACAACAAAACAAGACACAGTTACAGGAAGAAACAACCCCCCCATGAAAAACACCATACCAAAACATAAAGGCCAAAGAGTCCAGTCAGTGCTCTCTGACTCCAAAGACACCATACTGGCTTCTGTGTTTGAGCCTTGCCTGGTCTGACTCTTCCTCATAGACTAGGTAAGACCTTTCATTTTCAAGACAGCACACAAGCATTACAGAATCACGGAATATTCTGAGCTGGAATCAAGTCCAACTCTTAGGTGAATGGCCTGTACATGGTTCAAACCCACAACCTAAGGAGTTATTGGCACCATGATCTAAGTGTGATTTACATTTAATTTCAAACATGGGAATATGTTCAGCAGTAGATAGCAAAAGCTTGAGCATGATGATTTTGAATCCCTCAAAAATTATTTTAGTTAGCTTAAAGCACGTTATGTAGAAACTTACTTCCTGTGTATGTCATGTTTATATTCTTTTTTCATTCTTTAAATAATTATTTGATGAGGCTTCTCACCACTGCTGGGATTTTTTGATCTGCTGCTACATTCCTGAAGCAAATCTAATGTGAGGTCTTGCATCTCTTTTTCCAGTAAATATCAAACACAGCCCAAGTTCCATGGCTTTCTGTACCTTTAAACAGTACTAAATGCCAAACAAATGCTTCATATTATCCACATGTGTCATGAACACTCCTCCCCCTCTGATCCAGACTCATTCCATCAGGAATACAAAAAGCATGGGATATTTTTAATGAAGCTGCTCTACTCTTTCTCTATTTATGCTTGCTTTGATCACTCTTTTTTATTAATTCATATATTTTTAGTATCAGGTAGAGGATTGGTAGTGGGATACCAGTAATTCCCTAATGTCCAAGTCTGAGCTTTGAAGAGCAATTATCATGTTTTCAAGTGAATTGCTGTCTGCTGTGAATATGCTGTTTCCTCCCCTCACGTGAGATTGTTTGGCCATCTGTTGCTTTTGATTTATCCTTTTTCAACTCTTTAATGCTGTGAAAACATATTTATGGAAAGCTTATTCATCAACATGTTTTTCAGTACATGTTTCAGTATGTGTTTCAGTATATGTTTCAGTATGTGTGTCCCTTGCATCATCAACACTAAGTGCTCCTCCAAATCCAGATTTCAGCTTGCATCAAATAATTTTTGTTCATAAATTTTATCTGTTGAGTTTTATGTGGTACTTTTTTTTTCCAGCTTGTTTTCCTAAGCGTTAAATTGATACTATCACTTACAGATTATCAAAAAGGGTGATAGGGGAGGAGGGGTGGTCTTCATGCAAACAGTTAATGGTATACAGTACTGTCAGTCTATTAAGAATGTTCACTGTCTTCTCCCATGTTATTTTTGTTCTCTTCATCTTCCTGTACAAAACCATAATAAAAATCTAGCCATCAGTTTCTTTAGTGTGGCTTTTTGTACTTGTGCATTTCCACAGTGTACTGTGCTTAACTATCTCCCCATGAGTCCTTCTTCCCTTCCTCCCAGAAAAATCATTTAATCTCAATTGCCATTGAACTAGTTGTAGCCTTTCTTTGTGTGTGTCTAGCCTGAAATGCTCCAAAGCTTGCCCAACTATCCTGGTCCTGCAGCTATTCAGATCAAAGACTGGAATGTGCTGATGTTTCTAGCATATATTTCTTTCCTAAGGAAACCAAATTATGGAAAAAATGGAAAAAGGAAGGAAGGTTTATTGTTGTTGAACTCATATTTATGAACCGAGTCATGAATTTTACATGTCTTTCGTGATCATGTATCTGCTAACCCCACTTTTGCTGTTCAGCTTAGTAATCATGACACAAATTACATATGTTTTATGCTCTTCAAGAATTAATGAGACTACCATTAGGAGAATGAATACTAGGAAATTTATATTATGGGATCAAGTTACCATTTTGCACCTTGGAAAATCTATATACAGGCTTTACCTATAAGAAGCCTTACATAAACTATGCTATTAATTCTATCTCTTTCAATATTACTAATTGCCTGCCCAATTCCTGAACCATGTGAGATTTATAAGTTCAGTGCTCTAGTGTATTTTCTTACCTTTTACTCCATCCAAATCTCACTTTTCAAAGGATGTTTGCTGATCAATGGAACAAAGGTAACATTTCCTTTTATGACAAAAGTGAATAGGTGGGTATTTATCAATTTTGAGTTGTTGTTACATGTTTCTAGAAATAATTAAATGGCATAAATTTGTATTCTAAATTTAAGGTTGGCATCCTTGTGAAGGTATTCAATAAATCTGTGTATTCTTAATCTGTGAAGAGCAGCACCTCTTTAAAACTCTGGCATAAGCCATTGAGAATGGATTGTTATATTGTGCAAAGATTCAAATTATACAATGTATACTAGTAAAAACTGAGTCAGTTAATGAAGTGAACATCCTTCAGTTCCTTGGTGCTTAGAAATTTCTGAACAGCATGTAATAAAAAATGGTTCTGAATGCAAAAGTAGACCAGTTAAAAGACCTCTAACATAACAAGGAATACAGATTTCTTGAGATGATGAAATGTGAAGCACTAAGTTGTGCCTAATCAAAGTCCAAACAAGCAACCTGGGAATATTAGAATACAAAAATATTCAATAGACATGGGGAGTTAGTTGTAACAAAAATGCTGTCTTGAAGCCCTCAAAGAGGCAATAAGGTAATGCTAATGTACTGGTTTGTACAAATCTAAATTGTCCATTATTAACTTCAATTTCAGGCCATAGTATATTCCTTTCATTAGAAGAGGGGGCCAGTTCTTTATGCATGCAGGCAGTAATTAACTGTCAGTGTACTCACAGAAGAAATCCATGACTTTGGCCTTAATCCCTGACAATGGAAAGAGTTTCTCTATTTATTATTATTATTCCTCTTTAATTTATAGAAGGAGGGTGTATTTACAGAAGAATGATAACCCAGTTACCAAATTGTAAACCATGTCCAAAAAACATTCTTCTTTTCAACTAAAAGAAAAAAAACAAACAAACAAGGTGTCATTTGTAAATCTAATACAAGGATGGGAGAGATTTTATTATTATGGGTAGCTGTCCTGGAGCATATAAAAAAATCTGATTTTAAGTAAGCCTGAAAGGTTCGATGAAGCATGGACTGTGACCACCAGAGAGGCTATTGAGAAAGTTTCTGGTGTCAGTAGTTAAGATTATTCATTCCTGGTAGTTGTGCAGTATATTTCTATCCCCTTCAGACAGTTTAAAAAGAATCCGAATACTCTGAGCTGTTCTTTAAATGTATCAGGTTATGGTTTCTTGAAACAATCAAACAAAAAACCACCCAAATGTAGAAAGTACATAAATTCAGATTCAGCCTGGACAGAAAATAGTATCTTGTCCACCATGGCTATGAACACATACAAAACAACAACAAAAAAATAAATCTAATGGTTTCTTGTGATCCTAAGGGCTGACCCTATGGGAGGATGTGCTATGTGTATTGGTTGGATGCTGTAATTGCAAACTGCAGCAGCATCCCAAGAGACAATGATAGGTTTCCACATGGCTGTTGCTTCGACATAACAAGTTTTGAGATGTGTTCTCTTAAAATAGGAGACAGTGGAGGGGAGACGTCCATAGTTGCTTAAGTAAGATTTTAAGCAGCCAGCCTCCAAATCAGGTTGCAATAGCTGTAGATCAGGATATCATACTGTTAAAATTAATGACTTTACCAATATCTTGAATATTATTCTTGGATGTGTAGTGATCTTAAGATATGGTCTGCATTGCGGCCGTCTGTGTTATTGTAGATTTGACTATGCGGGATATTTCTCATGGTGAGGGAAGGGAGGGGCAAAAGAAAATTGTAGCCAGTTTATACCAGGTTTGACAAAACATTCCTTCTAAAATCTTTTCAAACATCCCACCTGTCTGCTAGGAAACAGAGCAGAGATTCCTTTTTTTCTCTTCACTGTGAATAAACACAATGGAAACTAAAAAAAAAAATAAATTATGTTGTGATTTCTTGCTTTAGATTATGACTATTAAAAACAAATTTTCCTTTTCTCTTGGAAGTGTCATAATTCCTTTGGAATAGATGGCTGTGCAATGAAACTATTTTAGCTGAAGGGCATGAGACATTCAGAGTTTAATAATTTACTTTCAAGACTCAGGCCTTATGATCATAACTAATACTTATGGTACTTCAAATTGTTCATTATTCCTCAAAGTATTTGAAATTCTTGTCATTGTAAACAATATGACAACTTTCCTTGGTTAAAGTTCACAGCAGCTAAACTCCTACTCAGTCAATTTTTCCCTTAAGTTATTAAGCTGG
This sequence comes from Sterrhoptilus dennistouni, assembly GCA_013397095.1. NCBI lineage: Eukaryota > Metazoa > Chordata > Aves > Passeriformes > Zosteropidae > Sterrhoptilus > Sterrhoptilus dennistouni. The sequence goes on along the minus strand of VWZU01003048.1, from coordinate 905,389 downwards.
ATATTTAAACATACAGTGCAGCAAGAACTGCATTACATAATGTCTCTCTCAGTCTTACAAGTGTAATTATGAGACAACACCTATTCAAAATATGAAACGGGAAATTTTTGGGTTTTTTTCTCTGACCATATAGCAGACTGGAGAGAGAAGTCTTAAAGTTTGTCTATTTAAGGGTGTGATCTGCATCCGTAGTTACTAATTTAGCACCAAGAAAGATGATGGTTTAATTAGAAGCAGCACATTTCCTTTGATAAACAGATGTTCCCTTTATTTAACTGCTGCCTGCAAAGTTAGCCCAAACAGATTTTTTTTTCTTTGTTATAGATTGTTAATTTCCGGCCCTTGGCCATTGTGTTACTACAATCAAAACATTCCCAATTATTGTATTGCCATAAATTTATTAATTCTTCCCTGTATGTCTCCATAATTTCCATAAAGCACTGCAGCTAAGAAGCTGAGCCTCTCTGTCAAAACTGTATGAGTAACAGTCCAATAAAGCCACACCTAGTTGTCAGTGGACCAGGATTTGGGTAAACATGGGCCAACCCAGCACTCTTGTGTCTGGTGACTTGGTAAACAATGAAGCATTCAGAATTTTAGGGTCCTACCTACTGAGTGAATATGACCCCACCTTGCTATTATTGCTGTAACAGCAAGGTAAACAAAAACTCAACACACCATTCAAAAGAGCTGCCATTGGACCTGCTTGTAAATAATTCTGTGCAATTGCTCGATAGGTTGCTAAGCAAATAAAGGCTTGGCTTTGTTCTGCTTTTCTAGCCTCTAGGTAAATAACAAGTGTAGAAAAGCACCCACAAGTTAATAAGCAAATAAAGCTTTTAACTTTTAAAAAACTCTGTCTTAGATACTGTAGCAGATGTTATCTTGAATGTGTTACTGATTGCACCAGTTTATGAAGAATGCTTTGTTTTATTCTATCAGATTATATTTTATCTTTATCATTCTTTGAGAGCTACAAATGTTTAAGTTAGGTTGAAAGAATGACTAGATGTACTCTTAAAAATGGATATTTATCATTTCTTCATTTTTTCATTTCAGTTCAGCTGCTATTATGTAGCTCAGGATGTTAATACTTCCTAGGAATGGGTATGGACAAATGTCCTTAAACTGCAGTTGGTTGGTCACTACCTCAGAGGATTTGCTTCAACATACTTTCATGATTGCTGTGTTCCAGATTTTCAAGGCTCGGCATCTAGCACAGCAGTTATGTTTGAATAAGCTCTCTTTTCGATTATAGCTTTAAGGCTTCACAAAACCTCATTGGAAATGCTGCCATCCCAGGTTCAAATTCTTCATTCACATTCACTGACTATGCTGATATCTAGTGGGCAGAAAGATTTCCTCTCAAGCATTCCATTCATCCCTAACTAAGAGCATTCATTTTAATAGTATTTCCTGAAGGTACATAATAGTATAGTTTTGGTTATTTTGTGCTCATGAACAGTTAAATATTTTTGACCTGATATTTTCAGCAGCTGAGCACCTCCTTGGAGGTGATGAACACTATTGCTTTGATCGACATGCTACTTAAAGGTTGCAAAGATGAACTGCTCCTGTAGTCATGCTTGCTCTCATGAAATACTTAGACCATGCCAGGGAATATAAGAGGTTCTTACTCTGCCTTTATTTCCCTGAAAAAACACACAGCTGGAGCCTATGAGTGAGCAGTTACAAATGAAGAGTTCTATCTATCCTACATCCTGTATTTATTTACACCAATGGGACTTCTTGTTTAAAAAAGGGCTCATAACAGAAGCATTTCCAAAATTAAATTGTAAGATTTTCCACATGACTGTAAGGGTTTTTCTTTCATGAGCTCCCTTAACTAAAAATATTAGAAAAGAAATCATACAGGGTGTAGGAACCACTGTGAGTCAAAAAAACTATAGGGAGTCTTAGAACTGTAATGCACATATTAGCAATGAGCAAATCACAGCTATATGGTAAGCAAACCAATGATCACAATAGCAAATAACTCTGCTACTGCAAACAAACTGCCCTTTCATTACATAAAATTGGATAGAAAAGCAAATTAGGCCACAAGTAGTAACATAGTTCAGTTGTAATATATGATACAGTTCTTGCTTCACATTTGCTATACAGCTCTAGTTTCTCTGAGAAGACTATCCCAAAGCCTCATTTTAAAGGAATGTTGATATTTAATATATATAGATAGCTATGTTGTATCTTTATATAAGCTTTGAATATAAGCAAAGTCTGAATGGAAGCAGACAATTAAGGAAAAAAGCTCTCAATGTTGTTTTTCTAAAATTAATTATGAAAACAGAGTAGAGAGTTGTCTATTAATAGGCTGATTCCCACTAGACAGTAGCCAAAGAAGGAGACTCCCTTCCTCTAGTTAGAAAAGATAATATCACATCTCATAGCTTGCTGGCAGTTTAGGCCTACATGGAAGAACTCAGTCTACAGTCATTTAAAAATGGCCTTTCTTAAAAAGACAAGAATTTTGCCCCAGAAAAAGACTGAAAAGGTGCACAGCTCAAGGGCTGAACTATCTGCCTTTACAACTGGTACATACTAAAGAACTTGTTTGGCAAACAGATCAGTCATTGCTGTTCTACTGCATTTTAGGGCTTAGGTGAATGTAGGGATTTACAGGTGCTTTGCAGCCACTGTATGATTTTTGTCTTTAATTTACCAGCCTGCCTTGGTTCTGTTTTGGAAGCTAACCAACTTGTAAAATGTTCAACCTGTAATAGCCCATCTAGGCCGTGTTTTAGCTTCACTTTATGCTTTTGGCTTCTTTGGCTTTTAGAGGCAGGAAAATATTGCTCGATAGGAAGGGTTATTTTTCAGTTGCCAGAATTCCTTTGCAGTTTTAATGGAAAGAAGCAGAACTTTTTGGGGGGAGCCAACATCTCATTTCCATTCCACTCTCATACAGCCACTGTTGTATCTGCAGGGCCTGCAGAATGTAACTGCTGCTGCAGGGTGAACAAAGGCACCATTCAGCGTGGAGAGCCGCTTCCCTTCCGCACCGCTCTGGCCGCGGCCAGCTTGGCTGGAGCACGCTATCTGACCGGCACAGGATTCGCTGCCTGAACAAAACTCCCCAAGGACACCCCTTTGGCATCCTGAATTAGTCCAGTGGGATGAACACTTCCTTTTTAGCACTGGCATGAGTGCTGAAAGACAGCTGTGACTCGCTTTTGTTTCCCCACTCTTTACATACAGACGTGTTCTTTGGAATCGTTCTTCACACAACTATTGCTCACGGGGGCTCAGGTGGCTGGTTCCCCTACCCCAACTGTGTTCTGGGATGGGATGGCCCAAAGTTACAGAAGTTGTGAGAGGACATTGTTACCAATCTGCCACCTCTGGAATCCCATCGCAGGAGTCATTTCCTGACTTTTATGTCATTTCAATCCAGTCCCTTGAAAGTTCCCACCCCCTGTTACTTTGTAAACTAACTAAATAAGTGATGTATTTTCTCATATTCCTAGGTTATGCACATAAAAGAAATTAGTTTACCACTTTGAATAAGAAAATTAATAAAGAAGGAGTTGCTTTTGATTTAATAATCAAAATTTGATTTAAATAAGCAAACTATGATTAAGTTATAAACTAAGTGTCTAAACTGAAAGGAATACCTTATTCATAATGTTGGTTCATTTTCAGACGTAAAGCTGATAAAAAGTACAGAATAAGTGTTAAAGCCTCATAAAAGGCTAAACAGTTTTTAGCAAGAGTGCATGCCAATCTTCAGCACATCTGTTTTTTAAAGAGAAAAACCTAGTCACAACTTTCATTTTCAAGCCCTAAATTACATAGTACCCATACTATATTTGCAAGGCAGGCTTTTCTTCATAGATAAACAACAGATATGGTTGAGAGAGGCTAAGCCACCATGACTATAAGCACTATTTCAACAGAGACACCATTATGAACTCTGTCAGTACAACATCAAAAAACAGTGATTAAAGGGAAAGATAACCAAGCTAGGATTAGTTGATCAACTTTATTCCTAAATGGAATATCATTGAAGCAATGAAGTTTATATCCTGGATGAATAAGGCTCAGTATGTCTGCAGTTTACTTCTGCATGTCATGAACAAATACGGCAGAAATCTTTTCTCAGATAAACCAGTTTATCTCCAGTGACTTCAGGGATGTACCCTTTATTTAAATCACTATGATCAGTACAGTTGAATGTACAGTACAGTTCTAATTTGAGGGATAATGCAGGCAAACCTCTGATTTGTGTAGTATGTTGTGTTTCCTTCTTTCTTTCTCAAAGTAAAACTATTTTATTTATAGCCATCTCCACAAAATGTGGACTTCAGTAACAGTTGAGTCACAAAGGATTGGTGGTTCGATTCAGTTCAGATATACATCCAGAAGTTTAGCAGTTTCCAGAGTTTACCTGATCTTATCCAAACTTCTCCAGTCGGGAAATGAGATGGCAATTTCCTAAAAACAGTCTGTCTTGTGACTTTGGAGTGCTTCCTTGTTTCATTCAGGTCAGCTGTAGTTCAAGAACAGGATTTTGAACAGTATTTCCGATTTCAGTTCTGACTGAAACAGAGAAGTGCCAAGATATAACTTTGCAAGAGCTTAGAAAAAAAATTTAAGATATTAGATATGTTCCCTGTTGGTTTGAATTTCATGTTAATTTTTTTCTAGATAGGCTGACCTAGCCCTTTCCACACAATAATGTCCCTAGTTCTTTTACTGACCAAATATATTTTGTCTGGCAGCATTTTTCAAAAACAAAATAATTTGAATTGAGTGTGAAAACTAGTTGGCACATAATTGCACAGAAAGATTCTTGGACTGCTGGTAAGCATTTTTCCAAGCAGTTTTTAACCTATGTCTAAGCTGTTGTATACTTGTACTAAATTACGTGGATATATTTATTAAGAATGTTGTTACTAATGGAGTGATTCACACTACAGCAAACAAGCCAGAAAGCTGTTACATCTTACCTGGCAATATTCTCTTATATTAGCAAGTCCTATACTTGTGTGAATAAAGATTTTTGGAACAATTGCTAGCTGAAGACTTTATATCGAAATGTTGGGGACATTTTTTTAACTTCATAGAAAACATAGTGTTGTAATATCTTTTTTTTTTCTCCCCCCACAGGAGAAAAGCCTTTGTGTAGAATCCCTTCCCTTTCCCATTAAGAAAACAAACAAAAAAATCTTTCCAGTTGACTGAATATGAAACCAAATATTCTGGTTTGCTGAACTAATCTGAAATCTTTCATTTGAAGTCAACACATACTGAAATCAATATTCCTCTGCAGCTGCTTTGCTATACGTCTCATATGCATATTCCCTCTTGCAGGCTAGTGTTTCTTGGTCTAACTCACTTTTTCAAGGAGATGGATGATACTTCATCAAAGACACATAACCCGTTTATTAAGTGAAAGACTTCGGTTTGGCCATATGAAAATATTTCATTGTGAAAATGCTGAAATTTAGTATTCCCTTATTTCTACACTGGAATTTTTCAAAATAACACAACAAAATCAATAGGAGTTTCTTGTTTCACTCTGAGATGAAAGGATGTATAACAATATTATTAGTCTCAAACATATGACAGTCTGATTTCCATTCAGCTCAAGCATGATCAGAAAGAATTTTCCATCCTACTAGTACAAACTAAATTACTTCATTCTGTATACTTTGGTCCCAAGTTTGCTCAAGAATCCCATAGGTTTCCGTGAGGTTTCCAGAGCCAGAAGAAGACACTGTTTTATGTGTTGCTTGCATTAAGGCCTGAGTCTGTTCCCACTGAACGGAGTGCATATTTTGTCACCAACTTCAATGAGAGAGGATCATCTTAAATGAATGTTTATGGGTATAAAAGCAAAGTCACTGGGCATGTGGTTATCTCTCAATAAGCCACATCCTGCTGTGATATTTTGCTTATACAAATTATAAATGGCCACTTTGTAATAGAACTGAGTTATCCAGATTCATAACAAAAGAAACTTTTAAAGTGGAAGTACTTTTACTCACTTGTGTTTGAAGTTGCTTGCTAACATGGCTTTCATAGGGAGAAGGAGTAGATAATGAAAAACCTGTCTTGTTTTAGGGTCTAGTCCACCTTCTGATCAGAGAAACAGCATCCACAAGGCTATTCTTTAGCTATCTTGGATGAGATGTTTAGAAGTAAAACAAAATATAGAATGTCCATCAATCACAAGCAGTACCTACAAAAACTGTTATTGAGTTAATTTTGTTTTTTTGATTCAAAACAGTTTCTGTGTAGAAACACAGTAACATCCCCAGCTTTAAATATTTGGGACTTAGTGCATCTCACATATTTCCTTTCCTTTCCTTTCCTTTCCTTTCCTTTCCTTTCCTTTCCTTTCCTTTCCTTTCCTTTCCTTTCCTTTCCTTTCCTTTCCTTGCCTTTCCTTTCCTTGCCTTGCCTTTCCTTGCCTTCCCTTGCCTTGTCTTCCCTTCCCTTTCCTTNCCTTGCCTTGCCTTGCCTTGCCTTGCCTTGCCTTGCCTTGCCTTGCCTTGCCTTGCCTTGCCTTCCCTTCCCTTCCCTTCCCTTCCCTTCCCTTCCCGGAAAGCTCTGTGATGATTACCAGAAAAAATGTCATGATTTTTGTGAAGATTATCTACATAGGTAGTACTAGCACTATGGTACTAGTATTGAAAACTGCTCTGAGTGAACTTCTGGGTATAGGATTGAAATTCTTTCACATGAGCCCCTACTTTAATGCATCAAAAAAGATTTCTTTCAAAGCCCTGCCAGCTTTACTGAAAAGCACTTCATGTTTACCATTATTTGTTCTTGTCAGGTAATTTTCATGTTCTCCTGAGGCAGAACTTACCCAAGAAGTGAGATTCCATTGTGCATATCATTACCATTTCACAGAAGCAAAATGCCATCTTTTCATTCTTCTTTAACACCAAAGACCTGTATTTCTGACAAGCTGAATTCCCATGGCTAATGTTGTGATTGACTACACCAAGAACAGCAGCCTTATTTTATTCATGTTTGGCAGGATGCTTTTGGGTAGTTTACATGACTTAAAGCAGACACTTCTGTTTTCTTCATGGAACTCTCAAAGTAAAAATGGAAAATCATAAGGTTTTCTTTATCCATTCTGTGATAAAATGGTAACCATAAAAGAAGGATACACACCCACATTAAAAATAAGATCAATGCAGTAATATCCTATATTTATTTTCTTGTGATATATTGCTGTAATTATGTCAGACCAAGACGTCTCTTACTGAAGTCAACTTAAACCTCCACACTCAGAGACACAAAATACTTTGAATTTTCCTTTTAAAGGAGTAAGATATTAAAAATTTTGAGCCCAGGTTGACTCTACCACTGTGAAATTTCCACTAAAAGTGCAAATTAATGCTATTAAAAAAATTGGATAATTGGTAAAGAAAGCTAACCTATGTTAGTGACTGGTGTAGCTCTTTTGCAATCCATTCAACACTATCCTTGTTTTCCTTTCTATTCTGGCTGTTTTAGACTATGTAACACTACTTGATTTCATCCCCACAGAGCATCAAATAAAATGTGGATAATATTTTTACCACTTATTTTCTTTTATACTGGTTCTCTGTCTCTTTTCTCTGTAGAGAAAACCAACCAAAACAATCACAACCAGTAAGATAATTCCAAATCCGTTAGGTTGCTGATTTCATGTTTTTTGGAGTCTGCAGAGATTTCCACACACATTTCTATGAGTATTTATAATCATGGGAGATATTTTTCTTGGTTTCAAAGTTACACATTTCAGTCTAAAATATCTTCTGCTAATTCATGAGAAGACAGAAGTCTGAGTTTAATGAAATCAATTTTCATGTTATCTAAAGCTTCTCAGTACAAGCCTGCTGAGTCCCCAGTTTCAGGGCAACTATGGTTCCACAATTTGTTGGCTAAATCATTCCCACAGAAGCTGCAGTTGTTTCCAGCAGTAGCCAGTCCCTGCACCACTAAAATAAAGAGTTGAGGAGACAAAAGAAAAAGTATCACAGATGTTCATTTTGATTCTTGTCCCCATTTGGTGAAACAGAGCACAGATGCACTCATCCAGTGACAATTTCAGCTCAGACATTTATGCTTGTGCAGCATCAGTGGGAGTGCACCTTCCCTGATTGTGTCTGTTGGTTGGTAACCAGCCAGCATGTGCTGGTAGAAACCTTGACGGGGAAGGCTCATGTCAGACTGTGGCAAGCAAGGAGGCAACACACAAGCAGAAACCACAAAAGGAGAACTCAGCTGGAGCACTGGTTTTCAGTTCTGCATTCTTAATACCACATGTTGTTTGTCCTTAACTCTAAAGTTGCCGTGTAAATTGTTTTTGTCTTCTGGTCTTAGTTGTTGGTATTACTGGATTATATAGGATGAACTATAGAAGCATCTTAAATCTAGTTAAAGTTACTCATACTGAAGGGGAAATTGCTGGTGTCATTGCAGATCCTGTACTTGCTGAACAATATCATTAGCATTCATTTTGATAACAACAAGGGCTGCACTTGTTCAGTGCAAGTACCTATATTTATTCCTTGCTCTGAAAATATCAAATTAGAATTTCCTTTGGCTTAGTGTTTGTCCACAGCTTCCAAACTGATTTAGACTGTGAAATTCAGACTTTACAAGGAATTGAAGTCTTTATCCATTTCAGTAGCTGCTTTTGGCAGCCATGTCTATACACTGTTCAGAGTTTACCATAACCTCTGTGCAGAAAAAGTATTTAATATTTTTTGTGTCAGGTAACATCCTTCAAAACTAAAATATCTCTGACAGATACCCTAACACAGACAGAATTACTAGTATCAATATTTAATTAAGGATCAAATTTATGAGGTTCTTTTAACAGGACAACTAATTTAACAAGTTGCTATTGCAAGTTGAAGTAATTTACATTTCCTTAATTTGACAGAATTAGGCAGATTTTTTCAGAAAATACTTACTACCTGCTCAATTTCTTTTTTATTTTAAAGATTTCCAGCTGTTGTAATTTTAATTTGCATATCCATGGTAAATAAAGTTCACAATTATTTTTTATGCTGGTGCATCAGTGTAGCAGATGCTTTCTCATTTCATAAAGCTTACATGTGTGACTAGATTTGTTCAGCAGTTCTATAAAGCCAATTCCATTGAGTTGATTACTTATCTAAATGAAGCATGGCTTTAAAATAATCATAATCATGTGCTCCATGGTAACTTAGTGAAAAAAAAAATGGGCAATATTTTCACCTAATGGGGTTCAGAGAGTTTCTGTTACCTTTGTGACTAGCTTTTGCTTTTATCTTTTACCCGTGAAGGACAGCTTTCTTTGTAGAGCCTAATGACCAATCAAGGAAATAATGCCTTCAGTATTTTTTCCTCATATTCTGTTTAGGGGCAGTTTTAAAAGACACCTGGAAAAAGAAATGTAAGTCCTCAGGTAATTTAAAGCAATGAAAAATGTTTATATGACTGTGGCATTTGTAAAAGTTGAAAGTACATGGGAAATGCTGTATCTCCTATCTAACAAAAAAAAAAAAAAAAGGGAGTATATTTTTCCTATCTGTTTAAAATTAAATGCAGCAGCAAATTCTAGAATCTAAATGGACTTAGATTCATCTGGCTAGTGATATTCAGGTCTCTCAAATTCCTTAAGTGGCTTTAGGACAGGTGAAACTTGATGGTTTTGCTATGCAGAGATTTGTGATTATTTATTCCTTGCCACATGCAGGAGAGTTAAAATAAACTACAAATATCAGTGTTCAGACTGCCATATTCTCAGTGTTTTCCCGTGATAATGGCTCTGGTTCTCCTCAAACTTCCAAAAACCTTGTCTCTCTCTTTAGAATATGCAGTAAGACTGTATGTTAAAATTCAGTCTCTGCCCATTAGTGCTCGAGAAACACAAACCTTCTGTAATAGAGATTATCCCATACTTGCTCTTACACAGAAGACAGAAGCCGACTTGCTGTCTGTTTGGGATAATGGTAAGTGACATTATTTAGGACATGGGAGATGTAGAACTAATGTCATTCTCAGTCTGGGTTTTTTTTAACGTACCTCTCTCTCCTCTTTGTGGCAATTCCATAATCATCCTTTGACAAAGTAGGGTGGGTGAGATATGATGATATTGAGTTACCACAGAACCACCAGGCAGAAAAAACCAGGTTACTCTACTCTCACTGTGTAAAATTCAACCAAGTTCTTTTACAGCAATGAATTAGCTGAATGTATAAGTAAACAGAGAAATAAATAAGTCATTTTGTGACTGCTGTGGCAATGTAATAAAACCAGTTAACAGTAATTACCTGTTTTTATCATTCCCAGAAAATACTGATATTACTTAGACATCCAAGGCATCTAGCAGCTTTGTATATTAGGCCTTCATCAATATAACATGACATGTTTAAACATGGTAATTGTTTAAGTATTTTGTTGCATTAAGACCTTTGTAGCATCTCTTTCCCATCAGACATGGTAGCTAGATGAAGAAAGTATTTTATAAAAACTTAAAAATTTGTTGTCTCTTTATGCTTGTGAAATTAGAACAGAATCATCATCCTCAGTTGTAAAAGGAAAAGCTTAACAAATTATTTTTTAAGTAGTTTATGCAGCTACGGTGGCTGTTTGAAGTTAGGCTCTTCTGACTGCAGAATCAGTGTGTCTTCCTTAGCAGCACAGAATGGTCCTGCAGTTATTTTCATCTGTAGAGAGTTCTTGTATTCAAAATCTCACCCACGATTTTTTATTGTATTTAACATTCTAGAATGCACTTCTGCCTAAGCAACTTGCTCAGTAATACTCTCTTGTTCTGCCTGTGCCATATGTGCAGGAGTATAAAAGGATGGCAATACTCCAAAATCTAATATCTAAAGTGTATTAAAATTCTGGCCATAAATTGGAATATACATAGTCAGTGAACTAAATTTTGTACTGTAGTGGCCTGTGAAATATGCTGCAAAGTTGTCTTAATTCTTCTTGTACCCTCATAGAGTCCAGCAAATGGAGCACCCAAAGGATTTTCTATTTTTTAAAGCAGTTAAGCATCCTTAAAAAGCATCCTTTTAAAGCATCCTTAATTTGGGAGGATTACCAGCATTTGTCTACTTTGGTCTGAGCAAGAAATCAATGGGACAGCCTATGGAGTACTATGAATTTTATAATAAAGTGAAATTACAAGTGAAAAACTGTAACAAATACATGCATGTAGAGAATACTGGTCCCTTTCAATTCAGGTTCACAAACAAATCAGATATCAGTCACAGGCACTATGGTTTTATTGAGTTTTGGACACCTTCTGTATACATCATCATAAGAAATACCATCTTCACCTGTGCAAGATCCTGATGTTATTTTCCCTCACATGTGTTCAAAACTTACAAACAGAGAAGTTCAAAAATAAAAAAATAAAAATCTCACTAGCCAAAAAAAGTTGTCAAAAAAGTCACTGACAGCTATTTTTTATCAATCTTATCTGAATCATTGCAACACCTTCAGGCATCAGTCGTAGATCCACACTCCTTTCTCCTCACTATTGCATATACATTAAGTTAAGACTGTACAAAGTTTCTTCCTGTTTCTCCATCTGATAAAAATAATTTGAAGGGGACTTTTTCTCTCTTTGTTAGATTCATGTAAACAGGTCCCTACTTCCGTGAAGTGAGTGAATTTCTTGACAGTAAAATGAATTAGATTAAAAGTTCAAGACTTCTAAGAGCGTCACCACCAATTTGTGGCACAGAGCACTGCTGCTGTATGTGGGGGGGTCACAGTAAAATTAGTCTACTTGAGACAGGAAAATCCTGGGAACTCTTTTCTTTCTCCTCTAGTTTCAGCTTCTGTTACCTGAACACACACATATTAGCTTTGGAGGGATTTATGTTGGTTGTTTTCTTTTCCTTTGGGCTAATTATTGTGTCAGAAAAGCCTGCCCCAAGCAAGATTTAGTCCAAGTCCTACCTGTTAGATCCAGGTAATTACTTCAAGAGCTAAACTTCAAAATCTACTGGCTTTCTAGGTAACAGGTAGGTCAGTTTAGTTGCTCTTTGATTACTTCTCTGCAGTTAAAAGGATTCCTGATGGAAACTGGAATTTAAAATAAATCTGGTCTCTGTACTAGGCTACATCCTTGTGAAGTCATTGTTGGGAGGGAGGAATGGAAGAATATCTAAAATCTCCAGGGCATTTAAATGAGGGACAAAAATTAATGGGCTCTGTAAGAAGTTCAGTATTGTAATACACTTGTAGGCCTAAAATCAAGAGAATTTTCCTAAGTCTGAGAATTTAACTAAATCTGTTGTAGGCTTGAACAAGATATTTCTTGACTCTTATTTTCCTATGGTGGGAGAAAGAAAGAGCAATATTGACTGACCTCACAGGTGAGCATTCAAGATGAATAAATACATGTTTATATTATATTACATGTTCAAGCTTTGAATATGTAAATTGATTTTTTTAGAATGAGAATAAGCAAAAGCCACACACAATGTGTAATTCTAGTACTGTATGGGAATATAAAGTTACTATTTGTTACATAAAGTATCAGAGTTATTGAAATCTCAGATCTTTAAAAAGAAAATTAAGATATTTCAAGTTGGAGTATGACTCAGAACTCTGTCCTTAAGATCCTTTGTGCTGTCTGAAAGATCCACAAAGCAACAGGGGGGACAGATTTTATATGAGAAACAGCAAAAATGCTGTCAAAAGCTAACATAAACAAATATAAAAAATAGAGAAAAATAAATGTGTTTTGCCACTCTGTGTGACTCAGTGATGCATTATGTTTAGTAGTGTCAAGCATATGTGTTAAAGGCAAAAATATGATCATATTTCAGCTGATGCTTTTTCTTTGATTTTTACAACATACCTGAATCCTGCACAGCTCTGTATTATTCACTGAGACAAAGGATGGCAGCAAATGAATTCAATACATCAATAAATTACAATTCAGTAAAATTCTTTCAATATATCTCCTCCTAAAGTCAGTAAGAACAAGATAATCAAGCTCCTTTCTGCTTCCCCTATTTGTCTCTTTAGTCCTGTTTTAAACATTTCATTTTTTTTCTAATGGGGTTAAAGGAGAGCTAGCACACAGTGTAGTACCATTTTTACTGTATTTCTCTGAGTCACTAAGTATCCTGAAAGATGATGTATCTGAATTTGTCAGCTTGGTCCTCTCCTTGCATCTGACATAGTTTCAGTGTCAGAAAGAGGAGCAAAGACTTGTTTAAAACAAAAAGAAGCAAGCAGCAGGACCGAAAATTATATATGCATATTAAGAATGTGCACAGCTTGGGAAAATAGTCTCTTCTCCCTTATATTCTCCAGTTCATCCGTTTCTTAGAAAATCACAGCTATTCAAGTTTACAGTGATCTCTTTATAAGTTGGACATTCAGAGATTTATGGAAAGATGACAAATTTGGCAAATAGCATTTATAGCAAGATGAGACCAGCTACTTTTATGGATTTTGACTTACTGAAAAATAGTGCTGACAGATGCTTCACAGTATACAATCATCTAAATAACTAATATGTTATTAGGGCAGCAGTAATAAAAGAGGAGTTATTATTTAATCCATTAGTGAATACTTTTGCTACTGCAATGGTTTCTGTATTGCTCAGAGATGGCTGTACTGAAGTGATAGATATGTAAGTGATAGATATGAAGTGTCTAAGCCCTTCCAAAAGAGGATACAAACATTACTGTAACAAATAAAGAAAATTCTCCAGAACTAACACCATTTAGAAAAGTGGCTTTCAAAAATATTTCTTCAGAAAACAGAACAAAAACAAACAAGCAAAAGAAAAAAACAAAAAGTAAGGAACAAATAGTCTATAGATTTATATTTCTTCAAAAGTAGAACACTGTGCCCTAGAATGGTTCTTGCAATTTTTTTTTTGTTTTTTGTTTTCTTGGTATTTGTAACACTTTCTTTGATAACTGAAAAGTGAGTTCATATGCTATCACTTCCTACTGATTACAAAGTATTAAAAAATGCATTTTCTGAGACAAGGTCTTTACAGAAGGTTGCTTACAAGATAATTTATTTACTGATTTAAATTCTTTAAAGGAGTTTTTCCCAATAAGGCTTAGGGAAGTTTGCAATAAAGCCCGATGACATAGTCAAAATCTTAAAATGAATATACAAACAAAAAGCCCAAGGGGATGAAAATTAACTATAAAGGCTTTAAATCTGAACTTTATGATTCAGTGTTTCTCATGCCATAATTTACTATAACTGCAATGAGGACACTGTGTCCTTACATGACAGATGTTAATTTGGGTCTAAAACACAGGGCATCCCTCATAATGAAGTATGGGTTTGGGTGTGTCAGATATGTGTGTGGCTTCATTTGAAATTAGCTCCACAGCTGAACATTACGGGAAAAGAATATGCTGAAGTTTCTTCCCATACCATTGTAGGGAATATCACAAATGAGCAACTCATTGCCTGAGCTGTGTTGTGTTTGATCATCTTTCTCCTGTGTGGGAAGATGGAATGTCTGGTCTCCTAAGCCCCACTTTATGTGCAGTAGCTGAGACATGGCCAGCTGCAAAGATGAAACAATTGTAAAATATATCTCTTCCCCTTATTTTTCCAGTGAATCCGTGTCAGACAGCTGGAAAACCTACAGTGAAATTTCATTGACTGTTCTCTTCCACACGTGGTCTGTAACACATAGAGTACGTTCAACTCTACAATACACTATACTGTGCTTCCTATGTGGCTCTCCAGACCCCTAAAGTGGCACTTTGGGATATGGTTTAGTGGTAAACAAGGCAGTGCTGGGTTACCAGTTAGACCTGATGATCTTAGAGGTCTTTTCCAACCTTAATTTATAACTCTAGAGGTTGTAACGAGGCAGAGGTCAGTCTGTTCTCCCAGGTGACAAGCAACAAGACAAGAGGAAGTGGAAGTTATAGGGAGGTTTAGATCAGATATTAGGAAAAAATTCTGCACTGGAAGGGTGGTCATATCAGAAAACAGGCTGCCCAGGGAAGTGGTGGGATCACCATCCCCGGAAGTGTTCAAAAGGCATGTGGCACTTGGAGATAGGGTTTGATGGTGAATACAATAGTGTCAATTTAAGTTGGATTTGACGGTCCTAGAGGTCTTGTCCAACCTGAACAATTCTATGATTCTAAGGAGAAGACCTCCATTATCCATGCACTTCTCTGACAATCAGTATCTCATATTTTCTTTTTTTTTCTGAAGATGGCCTATTTATGTAATTTCAAACAGAAGCATCCTTGATTTAGTATAAATAACTATACTCTCACATACAGAGAGGACAGCTGGTGCTGTTTCTGAGGGGAGAAAAAGAAAAAAGATTAATATTTAGGACTTTTTCAGGACCCTTCACAGTAAACAGAAAACATCAAAATTTACATGCTTGCACCGTGGATTTTACAGGCTACATTCTCTCTAGCATCTATGTTTACCAGGTCACTGAATTGCATGGAATACAACCTGAGGCAGAATTTCTGTTCAGACCTTTCAACAAACTTTATTTAGCCAGCTTCAGTTTCTGACCACAGCCCTCACTGCACGGAAGCTGCATATGGCTCATGGGTATCTGTGAGTCTTTCTTGTCTGATGCTTATCTGTTATTATTTCATTAGTAGCTCAACCAAGTCAGTTTCAAGCAAGCCTGCCAAGCCAGAAGATGCAAAGGTGGCTGTGTCACAATGACACCATGGATTCTCATGTCCTGCACTACCCACAGTGCAGCATGCTGGGGTGTGAAGGATAAGCTAATTTATGTAGATAGTACTCATTTATGTAGATAGTAGTAGTTGGTGATAGAATATTCCTCCTAAAACAATAAAAGAAATAGTGAACACACTGCAGCAATAGAAATAAATCTGTAGATCATTTGCATGTGAAACAAAAAAGAATACTTCCATTTGCTTGACAGACTACTGTCTGCTTGCTCTGAACTAGCTCACTCCTTTTATTCCTCCCTTTTTTCTTTTCAAGTTATCATGCAAGTTGGCTGAATGCTAAATTCTGATATTTATGCAAGTGGACTGAGTACTTGCTATACATCTTTGTGCACTAGAAGCTGAACTTTGATTCTCCTTTTAACTGTTGAAAAGATGTATCGTGTGTATATATGGAGAAGGAATAATTATGGGACTTCCTTGCTATTTATACTTGTTTTCCTGTTTTCACTTTTATGTATCCACTGATTGTTGTCATAATCATATTTCTTCTATGTGATAAAAAATATAATAGCACAAAGAGATGTATTTTATATCTCCTTCAGCACCTCATCTTACAGCCTTACATGCTTTACATTTTCAAATACTTTAATTGCATAGTTCTCATATCCTGTCCTCCCCACTGAGATTTGGTTGATCTCATATATACACCCATTTCCACTGGACTTCACAAGCATCATGATAGATAGCAGGACAATTTGGAATATGATGATCTTTCTGGCTTGTTCCCTTACCTTCTTTTCCTTGATGATTTTAAGAGAGATGCATTTCTTCCTCTGTGCTCACAAAACTCATTATGTCTTTGTATGGAGAAGTTGCCTTGTGTGCTCAATCACTTCCTCTCTATGAGAAAATCATTAGACATAGATGCAGTCATTCACAGTATTCTTAAATTCTGTTGAACATGAATTTCCGACAAATGCTACGTGTTCACTCCAAGGCATGATGCAGTGTTAGTCATCTTTATGCATTCATACTAAAAATAGTCAACCCCACAGCCAGCTACCTCTGTGTTAGTGGAAGCCAGCTCTGTGACTGTGGAAGGGTGACTAACTCCTAGAGCAAATATTCTCCAGAATGCCTCCGCTTACTCAGTTTAGCTAGGACATTTCCTTCACTCTCTACATGATTAATGTTCTAACCATTGTCCTCAACATTAGCTTTGTATTGACAATGGTAATGAGAAACATTGAGTGTGAAACTTTGTTCCAAATTTAAAAGATGCTCTTTAGCATGTTAAAGGGGATATCTTTATTGTTTGTACTCTCTCATGTTCCATTTTTGCTAAAGCACATAAGTTCAAAGTATGCCCTAAGGCATCTTACATCACTCCTACAGTTTAAAAACTGTGTGTTGGCCAAAAACTAACAATTGATTGCTGTTAGATTTCACCAGGCACTACAGAAGGGGTCAAACTGATAGAAAATTTTAGTATCTTACAAGAGAATGTGAGAATCTTCCTGATAGCAGAGAAGAAAACTGTTACAGACTTCTCTGTTCTGGACTAAGCCAGATCTCTGCAATGACAAATAATGGTTACAATTAGCAACAAAGTGTACATTGTCATGCCACTTATATGTATATGCACGTTTGTATACAGCCACAGACGCCATTGTGCATGTGTAAAATATTTCAATGTCAATACATACATAATATTGATAAATAAAAGCATATATGGACAAAAACTGACACATGTCATTTCCAGTTCTTATTTTGGCAAACTACATTCCAAGTCCGAGTTCTGAACTTAGTGCTATAGGTTACTCTTTAACCAAAACATATTTTCAGAAACCAAGCAAACATATGTCAAAGCCAAAATATTAACGCCAGTTAGAAAGAAAACACCAGTTAGAACTTTCATCTGGGACTTGAAGCATTGCTGTGTCCCATTCTGGGCCTCTTGCTCCAAGAAAGACATTGAGCATGTGCTGGAGCATGTCCTGAGAAGGGTAATGAAGCTGGTGAAGGATCTAGAGAGTAAGTCCTATGAGGAGTAGTTGAGAGAGCCAAGATTGTTTAGACTGGACAAAAGGAGGCTCAGAGGAGACCTTATTGCTGTCTACAACATCCTGAAAGGAGATTGTAGTGAAGGGGGAGTCAGCCTCTCCTGCCAGGTGACAAGTGATGGGACAAGACAACATAGTCTGAAACTATGCCAGAGGAGGCTCAGGATGGACATCAGGCAGGTAGAAATCCTTCATGAAAAGGGTTGTCACATATTGGAACAGGCTCCCCAGAGAGGTGGTAGAGACACCATCCCTGGAAAAGTTCAAGAAACAACTGGACATGGCACTAAGTGCTGTGGTCTAGTTGACAAGTTGGCAACTGGTTAAAGGTTGGACTCGATGATCTTGGTCTTTTCCAACCTAAATGATTCTGTGATTCTGTAATACATAAATATAATAAGTTCAAAGGAAACATATCAGAAGTTATCCTACAAAGTTGTTTTGATGAAGTGTGGTTAGAAAGATGAAAGGACTGAGATTTCAATCCTTATGTTTAAAGCTAAGTATTTATTTTGCTATTACATTACCATTTGAGGAACAGTTGGACATGAGCCAATAGGGTGTACCCCTAGCCCAGAATGCCCCATCCCAGGCTGCCCCAAAAGCACCGTGGCCAGCTGGAAGGGAATTCTGCACTTGCTCTACTCTGCCGTTTTGAGAGTGCAGAATGTCTACCTGCATGTCTTTCCTGCATCCAGCTCTGGGCTCCTCAGCATAAGAAAGATATGGACCTGTTGGAGAGTGTCCAGATGAGGGCCATGAAGATGACCAAGGACCTGGAGCAGCTCTCCAGGCTGAAAGAACTGGGGTTGCTCAGCTGGAGTACGATAGACTTCAAGGAGAATTTACAGTACCTTCCACCTAAAGAAGGATTATAAAAAGTGGAGAGACTTTTTATACAGGCAAATAGTGACAGGACAAGGGTTTTAAACTGAAAAAGGGCAAATTTAGATTAGATGTTAGGAAGAAATTCTTTACTTGGAGGATGGTGAAGCACCGAACAGGTTGCCTGGAGGGACTGTGGGTGCCCCATCCCTGGAAGTGTTCTGTGGCAGGTTGGATGGGGCCCTAAGCAACCAGATATAGTGGGTGGCATCCCTGCCCATGGCAGGGGACTTGGAATGAGATGGTCTTTAAGGGCTCTTCCAACCCAAACCATTATCTCGTTCAATGATTCTAGGGTTCTGTTTGAAATGAAGGCTTGTCTGCTTCCTGAACCTCGACCATTTTCCTTCACTGGACATTTAAATAGAGGTGACAAGAAACTGTGGTTGGTTAATTTTGTTTCAATGCTAGTCATTCTAAAAACAGCTATCTCCACAAGGACCTCAGAAATTAACAATTAATGTCCTTACTGAATGTTAAAAGTAATTATTTTTTTTTTGTTTCTAAATGTACTTTTTGTCAAGGACACACCACTCTTGACTAGTTTCCTGTCTGCACTTGACACAGCAGAGATCTAGAACAATATTAGCATGACAAAGAGAAATAACATCAAGGGGCATTAGATACAAAACAATACTTGCTTTTACCTCACTCAGTGCCCAGACTGCCTTAATAAATAATACCCTGGCTCCCATTCAACTCCCTGCTTGCAGTCCTAAAAATTATGGCAGAGACTGTGTTTCAATGCATGTACTGAAAAAGAGAAATACATGCTCAAGGAAAAAGAAAAAAAAAAGAAAAAAAAGGAAGAATGAAAGAAAAAAAAAAAAAAGATCAGTCTTTAGCTATCTAAACAGAAATAATTTCATTTCTAATCTGACCTTGGAAAAGAGGTGCAAAAATATCTCTCATCTGGTGTGTGCAACAGTTTTAAAGTAGTATACTCCAGAGGATCAAATTATTCAGGCAGCAGAATGAGAGGCAAAACAAGAGCCAAGGATTTTGAATAAATACTACAGCTGTGGGAAATGAGTTGCAGAAATAAAAGGAGGAGGGACCAGCTAGTTTTGAGGGTAATAAGCACATGAAATCTAAAGGAAACAGAGCAAAACTGAGTCTGATTTATACCCTAAATAACTTCATTGAGTTCATTAGGGTTCTATAGGATACTGAATACATCATCTCAGAAATTGGTTGGTATATGATGGCTTTGAATAAGAGAGAGGGAATTCTGCAGAAATACCAGTCCTTTTGTCTTAAGGTTTTTATATTATACTATTTCAGAGAACTTGGAAAGTGACAGCCTCAGAGTGGTAGCTAGCGCCAACAGTATTGCAAGCAGGTGTTACACAATTCCCCAGCTCCCCCAGCTCGAGTGCTCTGCCTTCATCCAGAGCTCCTCTGCTGCTCTCAGTTTGGATCACTCCATGCTGTTAATTTTGTGATGAGCTGGGTAGTGCTTTTGTTACACATACAGATGTGCAGCACTGAGTAGAAACAGATCTCGAGATTGTTTTCACTCTAGGTATCTTGGCCTTTTTTCAGAGCTTTTCTGGTTTGCCATGCTTTTCAGTGCTCTGTGTTAGTAAAGTTAAAAACAAAATGGGCTGAGGCACCCCAAAGCGATTCTCCACTAGGGACTATTTCTGCTTCTGCAATTCTGTTCTGTGCACCCTTCCTTTCTGTTGACTTTGCTGCTTTGGATCTCCCAAGCTAAGTCACTTTTTGCCGGGGAAAAGATTTTGTTGCTCTCCATCAGCCTTTCCTGCCCACCATCCCATATACGTTTGGGCATGACTAGGAGATGAGCATTGCTTCATATGGAATCTTGCCTCCTATCTGTCAGAAAAAGAACGCATTTCTGTCTTCAGCCAAAAGGCAGAGAAACAGTGAATAGTGGCTCCTTATTCATAAGGCAACTGTATTTTATTTAAGATATTGTCTGAAAATATACAAGCAGCAGCAACTGTGACTTCCAGTATCAGACCTAAGTTTCTCTATGCCTGAGCCATCCATCTGAAGTGGCCCTTTAAAGCTGCACCTGTTTTAATTATTTCCTATGAGTTTCTATAATTTTTCCTAGCTTTACTGGAGGCGGAAGACAGAAACCTGAGATTAACCCGAAGAAGGAGGCTTACCACTAAGAAATATCAAGAACTACATTGGCTTGTTTTCTGCATTCTTTTAGTGGAATCTCTGCCAATCCCACCCCTCTTTCTTGTTCAAAAGACTCCTTGGTCACAATCTTGAAGTTCTTAAATGCACTGTATTTGCTTTTTGCATACAACTCAAACCAGGTCCACCTCTCCATTTAACTACTAACATCAGGCAGGTACTGATGGTCAACTTAAACTGTTGTCATCTAGAGTACAACTATGCTGTACAGGAGAGACTGATTCAGCTTCACGTGCTGGATGCACTGCAACAAGAACCCAAGTCATGCAAAAATGTGTTGATTTTTCTTTCAATTTCTTCAAAACGGAATAAATTCCATAAGGGATACTTCAGCCCCAGCCCTAAATACTGAGAGTCTAATTCATCTGGCACTTTGGGGAGGCGTCAGCATTGTGATGGGGTGTCCTCCAAAGCCAGTCTGTCATTCAACTCCTTAGCTGGATATGGAAGAGAAAATGCAGGTA
Organism: Sterrhoptilus dennistouni; assembly: GCA_013397095.1. Classification (NCBI taxonomy): domain Eukaryota; kingdom Metazoa; phylum Chordata; class Aves; order Passeriformes; family Zosteropidae; genus Sterrhoptilus; species Sterrhoptilus dennistouni. The sequence continues at coordinate 884,155 of VWZU01003048.1, read as the reverse complement.
AAGTCTCATGGGTTGAGATAAGTACGGAGAGAGATCACTCACCAATTTCTATCATAGGCAAAGCAGGTTCATCTGGGGCAAATTAGTTTGATTTATTAACAAGCAAATCAGAGTAGGGTAGTGAGGTATAAAACCAAGTCTTAAACCATGTTCCCTTCACCCCTCCCTTCCTCCAGGGCTTAACTTCCCTTCCCAATCCTGTACCTCCTCCCCACAAGCAGCACAGGGTGATGGGAAATCCAGAGGCTGCAGTCAGTTCATTACACATTGCCACTTTTTCCTCCACAGGGGGGGTCTCCTCATATGTTTCCCCTGCTTCACCATGGGGTCCTTCCTCCAGGAGACAGTTCTCCATAATCTTCTCCAATGTGAGTCCTTCCTTCAGGCTGCAGTTCTTCACAAATCATGCAGCAGAACTTCTCCAGTATGGACTTCTCAGAGGGTTACAGTCCCCTTCAGGCATCCACCTGCATCATTATGTTGTGTCCTCCACGCGCTGCAGGTGGATTTGTGCTCCACAGTGGCCTCCATGGGTTGCAGAGGCAAAGCTGCCTCATCATGGTCTTCTCCATGGGCTGCCGGGGAATCTCTGCTCTGGCACCTCCTCCCCTTCCTTCTTCATTGATCTTGGTGTCTGCAAAGTTGTTCCTCTCACATATTCTCCTTTCTCCTGAGTGCTGCTGGTGTTGTGCAGCAGAGTTCTTAACTCTGTAATGCCTGAGGTGCTACCACTGATGCTGATGGGCTCAGCCTTGGCCAGCAGAGGGTCCATCCTGGAGCTGCCTGGCATTTGGACATGGGGAAAACTTCTGGCAGCTGCTCATAGAAGCCATCCCAGTAGACCTCTGCTACCAAAATCTTGCCACACAAACCAAATACAAGCACAAAGAACAAATTAAACCAGATGAAAGGGTAAAGCAATAATTTTTTTCTATTTATCGCTCAGATTTATAGAAGAACAAAATTCTGGGGAAACATGATGTGGAAGGAACTTTTTACCTCACCTGAGCTGTTTATTTTCTGCAGCAAACTGCTAGATGCAGTAACAGTAGTATCAGGATCCTATGAAGAAAACTTCATAGTTTTTCACTACAGTTAATTGAAAAAAATTGTGGATATACTTGGAAAGCCAACAGATGGCTGCAAGCCACAGGATCCTTCCACACATCCTGTGCCCCTGACTATCTTTAACTACAGGTGTCTTTATAAAGCTCTCTATCATGAGTTTGGGAGAAGGCCAAATTATCAATTGTATCTTTTCTTCCTTCCAGGGGCTTCTCTCCCAAAGCTGGAAGTGGTCAGTATTTCGGTAGATGGTATCAGTTTCTGCCTGGCAGGAAGGAAGGAGGAGCCTGTATCACATGTAAGAAAGATAATTATAAGAGCTTTTTGGCTTTTTAGAGCAATAAATTGACAGCTTCATTTTTTATTCTTTCTTATGTTGCCATTTCAAATATTTTCTATGGAATTATTCTTAGAGTACATACACATACATACACTGAGGAAGTACACTGTCCACACAGGAGAATTTGTTCATGGATCTCAAAAAAAAAAGGGAAAATACTACTCTCACATCTGGCAATCATTTCTTCATCATAGAGCTGTGCATCTGAAAGCATTGCATAATAGCTATGCAGGGCCAAAATCATCCTGGGTGTAACAGTACTGACGTCAATTCCCTTACACCACGAAAGAATTTTTTGTGTAGAATGCAAACTATTTTCATGAAAGACAGAGAAACACTTCACTATGGGTACTTCTTGACTTTATTTTCTTTAAACAGCTGGCAGCTGGTAGACATTGGCTTGCTGGCCAATTGCAATAAATGAGATGGACCATGAAAAGGCAAAAAGGACAATGGGTATGGAGACCAAAACAATTGGTATTGAAGATTTGAAATGCTATGTGCTGTATGTAAGGGATGCTATTTCAGACTATCTCTGGAATGGTCACTTGAATTGTGTACCTATTATAAGCTAGAAAACACAGATCATGTTCTTGAAATGCCTAGGATTTTTTCATAAATAACATGCTTGGATCTCCTAGAAACATGAATCATTTCTTACTAACAAAGGGTAATTTTTTCTGTGTACCTATGTGACTTAAAAAGCAGAAGAACTCTTTTGAGAAAATGCAGGAGCAATTTGCAATTCTTGTGCTGTCACTTAAATTTTAAATCCACAAGTACATTTCCTCTCTTGTTTTTAAGGTGACTGGTCCTTGGAGAACTTCCTAACTCACAGTGTTAAAAACAGGCAGACTCCTTTAGCTGACACTTGAATTTACCTCCTGGTTTCATCTGTTGTGGATTAGGAACCATTCTACTAGCAGAGAAGCAGGAAGGGAAATTTCTCGCAGAAAGGTCATGAAAAATGGGAAAATTAATACCTGGAAGCACTGACTGATGGCTGTCAAATTAATATTTGTCTAAGTTTTGTGATGCTGAATTTTGGTTTTGAAATCCAGAGGATTTTTTTTGTCCCAAGAAAGATCCTTTGTGATCCTTTGTGTCCTAAGAAAGGCACATGTTGTACATCTTCCTAAAAGCAACAGTGCAGATTATCAAAAACATTACCATTGAACCATAAGACATTATAAAGGTTTAGACTCTGCATATTAAGACATTTTAAAGATTTAGAGTCTGCATATATAATAAAATTATATAAACACTTAATAATCACATATCTCTGTAAACCTTAGCCACAAAATTTCAGGGTACCTTTGTGGCTTCAGTGCAATAAATGGAATGTTTGCTATAAACAGAACTTTACCATTAGCCCAAAATCAATTAAAATTGTTTCACAGATCATCGGTGCTTTTTGCAAGTAATGTCTGTAATTTACTAACTCTATTTGTCTGTAATCTGCAACTGTATAGTCCCGCACAGAGGAAACAGTATGACACAGCTCCTTCCCTTATTCCTCTGTCTTTGGGCTCCTGACCCTGCTCAGAAGGAATTCCTGAACTTCTCTGAAAAGTCAGCATTTGCTGCTGATACTTACAGTAGGCACAAAACTAAGCGGAGATTATGCCAGTCACAGCTTAACCTAAAATGCTAAATTGGGTCCTTTCAGCTAGGGATACTACCACTTTAAAAAAGTTGGGGTTTTTTTTAAGCTGTAAAGCTCTATTTTAGAGGATTATAATATTAAATGTACCTGCTGAATAACTTCTGTGTGGTTTTTTTAAACTTCCATTTCTTTACAGTGTTCTCTCTTTGATTCTATTTATTGTGAACAAGATCAGGATACAGATCTGGACACATAAATATTTAAACACACATACAAACAGGTTAAAAATGTACTCTTTATATATTCCTTATAAATTTTACATTGGAGTTATATCCCTTATAAAATTTACATTGAAGTTGGGTATGAATTTATATTTTTTATATTGTTCAGCTTGTTTGCTTCAAGAGAAACTTAACTGAACTAAATTGAACTACACCAATATAAACTAGCTGCTAGAAAACAAAAGGAAATTTCTGTGTGTGTGCGTATGCACAACTTTGAATTAAAACTATTATTTCTTTAATTGAGGAATTTCACACTGAAAAAATCAACATTTGCAACTTCAAACACAGAACAAAAAATAACATCCTTAGTCTAGTCACAGTTAACCACATAGTGACTAAATATAGCATCAGCCAGTCTTCAGGATGTGTCCACAATAACAGATTACTCAAAATGTTCTGCTGCTATTCCTTACCTAATATTATGTCTACAACAAAATGTGGAAGTTTAAAATGTAATTATGGTAAACAGACAACAATCACTGAAATTGCAGAGTACTGTCCACTATTCCTAACCTACAGGTTGTATATAGAAAACTAAATTAAACAATTCTGCCTACCACTTGTAGCCAAACACATATTGAATTCCAGGTGTTGGCGAAGCACATATTTTGAGTGAGATATAAATTCTAATCCTAATATATTTTTTAAGATTTTTAGGTGATTTCTAATTCTGAACAATTAGTGTATGTCTCCTTACTAACTGTGTTGAGAATTTTCACAGGCATTTAAAAATGTAGAAATCATTAGAAAAAATGACACTATTTCCTCTTGGTTTTCCTTACTTTGAAATGGGGAAATTCCTCAATGTCCAAAACCCTTTATTCAGGTTAACTCAGTAACGCAAGGCAAATTCCCATTGGAATTGAATGCAGAAACAAGCAGGTATCTTTCAGTGTCTCCCCACCCGTGTTTTGAGGAAAGCAATCCTGATTTCCGGGCACAGCTCCCACCCCTCCCTGCCTGTGACCCCGCCAGTGCCCTTTTGCTTACGTACAGCAGCCTTTGAGTGAGAACAGGAAGAAGCGAATCAAAGGAGCAGCTGTTCTCTGAATCACAATCCTCTCTAGATTTCTCTACTAAAAAACCTAATAGAAAGATAAGACCAAGGAGAAGCATAACATTTCTTGAAGCCACCTCTGCAGCTGCTACCAAGAAGCTCAGCAGTATGGTGATAAAGATGGATGCAAGAGCACACAAATTTTTTTCTTTACAGATTTTAAGGGTGTCTTTCACTTTGGCTTGTACAGTCTACAGGGCTGGATAGCTACAAATTCACACTCAATTATACAAATGGTCTGTTACAATCTGCCTTAGTTTGGCTACAGAAGACTCCCTTCTGTCACACCCTGAATAGAGAATTCCCAAGCCGGCTTTTAATATTTTCAAAGTCTGTATTTAAGAATCAGTTCTGTCTATGCTATTTAAAAATGCATCTATTTTCAGTCTACTTGCTTCCTGGCCTAAATGACCATGTAGAGGCCAAAATCTAATATCAATACCCTGTAAACTGATTTCTATCAAGACATCTATGAAAAAATTATAGATTTGAATGACGGGTTGTTTTGCAAATTCAAGAAAATCTTTCCTTTTTTTAATTTTAGAAAGACCAACTTGTATTGTATTTTCCTGAAAGCAGATTATCTGTTTCTTAATTACTTCAGATGCTTTTTCAATGAATAGAGCTGTAAGATATCTTGAATTTCAAAATAAACTTTCTTCCTGCCTTTCATGTAACAGATGAATTATACAGTTTCTGTACATGATACTCTTAAGATACTTGTAAAATAGCCAAAAATCAGAGCCATTTTTTTTTTAAATGCTTAGAAACATGACTGAAACCATAGTCAATAAATATGGTTCAAGTTTTCTGGCCAGAGACCTGAACTTCTGCTCAGGTTTTGCTTGGAATTTTATCAACAATTAGAGCTTACTAGCAAGAGCTAAGATGATAAAATCATAGAATATCCTAAGTTGGAAGAGACCTGTAAGCTCTCCAGCTCCTGGCCCTACACTGGACACCCAAGAGTCAGCCCCTGTGCCTGAGAGTGTTGTACAGACACTTGAACTCTGACAGACTTGGTTCTGTGTCCACTGCCCTGGGGAGACTGTTCCTGTGCCCAACCACCCTCTGGGGGAAGAACTTTTTCATGATATCCAACCTAAATCTCTCCTGACACAGCTTCGTGTCATCCCTTGGGTCTGGTCACTGGTCACCAGTGAGAAGAAATCAGTGTCTTCCCTCGACTTTTCCTCATGAGGAAGTTGTAGACAGCCATGAGGTCTCTCCAGAGCCTCTTTTTCTCCAGGCCAAACAACCCAAGTTGTTCAGATGCTCCACATATATCTTCTTCTCTAGACCCCTCAACAGCTTCACAGGCCTCCTTTGACATTCTCTATATCCTTCTTATACTGTAGTGCACAAAGATGCACAGAGCAAAATTAATGTAATCATTCCTACATTATTAGAATCATAAACGACTGCCTTTCTACCTCTTCCTCCATTAAATGGTACCCAAAATTGAAAAGTACATTCATTCACAACGGATCAATTTCCAGGCCAATTCCTGAAAGCTTCTTAGACCTAATTCCTTCTCTCAGCTGCTATTTCCCTTGTGCTGTTTAGAGAAACAACAACAACATACCAAAAAAACCCATTAATGATTCTCCTTCCTGGCTCGTAGTTCCTTCCTTTCTTTCTGCCTTTATGAGAAATTGTATTCTGTGTGATCCTCTTGAAAACTAGACACTCAGTCATTCCATAATTTATGCATCAAATCAGATGTAGACTTACTTAGATTAATAGATATTAATGTTCCCTAGACTGCCATTTGTTACGCTCTTCCACAGTACAGCCACATGGTTTTGAAGTTTTACCTACATTCTTCCATTTTCTCATTCAAATCTAGATTTTTTTTTTTCATAGTCTAATATATTTTTGTTAAAGGAATCCAGGAACTCCTTTCAGTGGGTCAATATGAAAAGGACTTCTAGAAAGTATGTACTCAAACTACAGGAGTAGTTTGTCTTATAATTGTAAGAATTATACATTTAGTGTAATAAATCCCTGCCATTTAATTTAGCAACCTCTTTGGTAAAATTACATGACCCACCCCAGAAGTGTTCAAAGCCAGGTTGGATGGTGCTTTGAGCAACCTGGTCTAGTGAAAGATGCCCTTTGCCATGGCAGCGGGGCTGGAACTGGATGCTCTTTAAGGTGCCTTCCAACCCAAACCATTTTATAATTTTACGATTGTGCCTCCTTGTAAAGCCTTTACATTCCTTCAATGAAATAATACATGCATGTGATGGAAGTGGCTACATTGCAGAATACTTGCCATTTTGAGGATATAGAACAGGTTTCTATGTGTTGAGGATGAAATTTGTCACTCACATTTTAGATGTCCAGTGTCTGACATGAAAACAGAAAAATGTGGCCACAACTTACTTGCAACATGTTTCTGGGTGACATGAAAAATGCATAGACCTCATTGGATAAGGGAACTGCCACATTCTGCCATGACTCAGTTTAAAATGAATATCTGCATGATATGCAGACAGTGCTGAAATTGGACATTTGCTACCTTGTTGCTTTATAGTCATTAAAAATCACCATGGACCTTTAGAAACCTTTTCTCCCCTTCACTGTGTTTTTAAGCATAGATGTTAATAAATTTTATAATGTAGAAGATGGTGAAAAAACAAGTCTCTCTGTTCTGACATTAAATTTGCGTTTTAAATTCCCATTCTGGTCACTTCTGTAGACCTTTCCCCATATATTTTGCATATGGTACTAATATGGACAGAAAAAATAACTTTCCAACAAGTTTAGTCAGTGACCTTGGATAACACTTTACATTTCATAAAGTGTGAAAACAGACCTTGTTAATTACTTAAAACATTTGTTTTCTTGATTTAACATTTCATGAACAATTCATGACTTTAATTTTCATTGTAACTTTGGCTTCTGAATGGAAAAGTCACTATTGAAAAAGAGCTTAGATGCCTGACTTGGATATTTTTTGATCATCTTTTGTTAGCTTTAGCATGAAAAAAAATGAAGCACACATTCCTGTAATATTTCATCAAGTTCTGACTAACAGAGAATCAGAAATGTTCTAAGATGTACAATTACAAACAGGCATAAGCTCTGAGACATTTTTGTGGTTTCAGAGAAAACTGACTTAAGTACATACGTCTGGAAAGTCCCACCAAGAAGCCACTTCTGTATTTTCAGGAAATTAAGCAAAAAGTCCTACTGCAATTTCTCTATTGTCATTTGTTTATTTATTTTAAGCCACATAATAAGCAGAATTTTTTGATCATAGGTGAAGTTTTTAGACCAAAAAGAAATTTTTTGAAGATAAAAGAGTTGTTTATGTAAACAACTGTTCTCAAAAATTTTGAGAGCAATTCTAATGGTCTTATATTCTCTGAGACTGAATAGTGGGAGGGTTCAAAGCTTTGTAGCTGTGGAACCAAGTCACGATCACAATCATTCTCTCAAGTACTTTGTTTTTACTTCCTTTTTCTGAATTGACCCACGGAGACTACTGGACAGATGAAAAGTAGTAGCTTATTCCAGAAGATGCCTCTGAAAAGTCTTGATAAAAAGGGTGACTGGAAGAGTAGTATCCTGAATTATATCCTGAATTGCTACTCTTGAGTCTAACAACAGCTGTACTAGATCTGAAGGACCCCATAGCCCCACATCCTGTCCCCACTGGAAAAGAGCAGGGATCTGCAGAGGAGTATAAGAACAGGAAGACTGCATTGTCCACATTCCCTGATATATGGAAGATCCTGATGACCAGTAGTTTGGAATTCAGAAATTTCTTTATATAGGAGCCTTGGGTTTGTCTAGCCCCATATTCTATCACCAAAAATACCTGTAACATAGATACATAAAACCCAGTAAAAGTAGGTTAAACATACACTTTCCCAGTCTCTTGATTCTTTCAGATTTGAAGACTTCTTAATCCTGATACCATTTGTGCAGTAATCTACCAACAGGTGTCTCTCCTGGTTAGACAACCTTTCTCTGAAATGCTGTAAATTGCCAAAACCCACAATGTCCTTTGGTAACAAGTTTCACAAGCCTCCTACCTCTTCTGCTTTGAATTTTACTGCCAATAGCTTAATTTGATGGTCACTTCTCAGTTGATAGAAACTGCAAGAAGTTGGTCCATGTTAATAAATGTTAGAAGGATTCTCCTTTTCAAAAAAAAAAAAAAAAATTTTTCATCATGCCTGCTCTCTGAATTGACAAAAAGGAAAGTATTTTTCGTTTTTTAGGAAAATTTACCAGATCAAAGGCTTTTCCAATTCTCTCAGAGTTTCTGGATTTCAGCAGCACTTTCTATCTAAAGCCCCTGGCAATCCAGAACCCAGGCAAAAGGCACTTGAAAGATGTCAAGCATGAGTAAAGAATCCTCTTCCAGTGCTTAGAAAACAGACAAGGAAACCTGGAAAGCAGATTTTTGTAATAATACAGGTATCAGACAATTAGAGACTTGCAGCTGCCAAGCTGTAGCCTGATCATTCAGGGTACTTTGACTCTGTCCTAAATGACAATTTAGCAATATTACAAAGCTGTGAGACTCAGAGTGAACCTGAAGCTGCACAATTAGTGATCATGATGGAGTGATCACAAGTTGAAGCTTAAATAGAAAGTTTCTGTTTCATATCATTTCTGTGCAATCTTTGCACCTTTGTGCTGAGAAGAAAAGTAAATTCTGTTGGACTAACACAAAATGGAAGGAAACAAGAATATTTTTCATACTGGCATAGTAAGTACTATCCTATTTCTGCCACTGAAAGAGTGATGAGCTCACATAGTTCATACAATTAGAGCACATTCACATTATGGAATGTCCAGCAGCAGTTTAAGACACCATTCCTTTGTTCAGCTGCCTCTTTAGTGTTGTGAAAGCATCTGTCTTCTGATAATGCAGGATGCCTTTTCACATTACTACCTTACGCTCTGTTTTTGTCTTCTATTTTTAGGACAAAGTTCCCAAATGTCTTACCTTACTAAAGGTAGAATGTTGCATAGAGAAGGCATTTTTGTAAGGGTTTAATTCTGAAAAATGCAAGCAGTGATGTGAATTTAGAGAAGAAGCATCCTGTCATCCTGTATCCTGCTCCTCCCACACACAGCACAGTGCTGTGTGCAGTGTCACGGCCTCACCTCACATGAGCCTCCCATCTGACAAGACATGACAGCTGAGCCTGCACATGCCACCATGCTCTACAGAAATACTGGGGTTTCTGATGCATAGTGACATGCTGACAAACTCTTAATTAGCTGCTGTTTATGAGTGTCTGCTTCTACTGTAGATCCTAATTCATTTGCCTCTGCCTATACTATGTCTTTATGTGCCAAATAGGGATTATATTGCAACTGATACCCTCTTGTGTGTGCCTATACAAAGGATGATTAGCTGTAAAACCTTCTGTGAGATATTTTATATGGAAAACTACTTACAAAATATATCAGGTTGCACCAGACAGCTGCCTAAATTCTGGAATAAGTATCTGCTAACCACTTATATGCCACGATTGCCAATGGTACTTGTAACTGTATCCACTAATGCAAAAAAACTATTTGGCAAGTAACATTTTTCTGACTCCCAGTTGCCCTGGTACTCAACATTATACCAGCCCAGCACAAGGGTGTCATTGTGCTTTTTCTCATGTTACCAATCTCTGTGGTCTACTGTGTTGTCACTCGAAATTTCAGATGTCTGTTTCTAATTGAATGCTTCCTTCTGTGATAATAAAGGTGATTCATATAGTGATATAATGTCCTAAATATTATATGGGTTTTTTTCAGAACACACTAGGCACTTTTGTTTTAATGCCACATGGTACTATTTTTTAATTATACACTTTTTCAAAAGGGGGTTAAAAAAGACAGTGAGGACTGCAAATAATATGATCTCTAAAGAGATCTATGTGAAAAAGGTATAAAGGTATATATACACCTTTTTCTTTGCACTGGAATCAGTGAAAGCATTTCTAATGCAACTCCTATGACTATGTATATTCTATGGGGTCTTCTATCTTTCAACACATTCTTCAATAAAGATGCTGAATAAAATTAAGCTGTACTTAGAGGCAGATACCTGTTATATGCTGTCTTTGAGCAGCAATAAGCACAGCTGAAATCTGTGCTTCTGTTGGAATCCCTTGTCACTCCCACAATAAAAATAACCCGACTGCTCTGAGTAGATGTGGCCTCGACTTTCATTTATACTGCTTTTTTTTATTATTATTATTTACACCTGTATTTAGATTTCACTCTATTTTAAACTGCTCTGTCATAGATCATAATTTATGTTTCCCCACCCTGTCTTTTAATTTGCATCCCAATCATAGTAAAGCTTGCAAAAAGGAGAACCCTGTAGAGTGAAATAGGGAGAAACAGCACAGGCTGTTTCACTAGAAAAAAAGAATTTTTCCCCCTTCAGATACCAAGAGGCTTTATCTGTGAACCCAGTGGGCGACCTTATCTCTAAAAATTCACCAACGTGCTGAAGTCCTGATTCTCTGCCACTTTCAGTTTAGCAAAGTAATAAGAGTTACAAAATTATCCTTGTGGCTTACTATTTAATTTATCTATCCAGTTATTCCTCTCAGAACTTGAAAGGACGGGTAAAAGTAATATTCACCCCACCTTGCCACCCACCTGCACTGGCCTTTTTTTACCTCTCTGAGCTTTTCCTTGTCTGATGGACATGGGAGTGACAGCAAAACTTCTTTAATTTGGCTGCCAAATCCTCTTTCCTTGTGGAAGTTGGGAGACCTGCTAGTAAAGGCACCTTCTGCATATTCAAATTTGAAGGTCATTGTCTGGCTTTGTGCTACTACTTGTGTAAGTAAGTAAGTAAGCTCAGTGCTGATAATACAGGATCCTTTCTCCTTTTTTTTGAAGCTTTAACCCTAAAAGACACCATTTCCATTTGGCAGTAGTTTCTGATTCACATGTTCACTGAAGTCAGGCTTCCTCTTTTGAGAGCTGGAGGAAACTAGATTTGTCATTTGAAATGTCAGCAGCTTTTACATAGCACAAAAAAAAAAGAAAAGGAGGGGGGGAAAGTAAAGCCTGGGATTTGTACTTCTATCATAACACTGGCAAGAACTCTGAAAACAGGAACAAGAACAGGTCTTGGAATATTTTAAGTGTGGTGCCAAATTAGTTCCAAACTATATCTATTAAAATGTAGAAGTCAGCAAGAACATAAAATGCTGTTGATCTATTTTCCTTAATCTCCTTCCAGTGTCACATTACTCTCATTGTACAGTTGGCTTTATGAGGTCCAGCAAAGGACTGGCATCACCAAGGGCTATGGAAAGCCCTGTGTACACATGTAGAGAAAAGGAATGTCTTCTCCTTAAATAGCAATCTGACTTAATTCTCAGTGTGAGATTGGAAATGGTAACATTATCACCACTGTCAAAATACATCACAGAAAAAAAAATCATCACAGAACGGTGATGATTTCTTTTATAAACTATTTTACACACAACCTAAGGGCGCTATTATCATCACATGGACAGAAAATCAGTTTTTGTCAGAATAAAGTAAATTACAAAATCTACAGCAGTATTTACATATTCAAAAGCACTACTACCACAACGGCAATGCAAAGAGTCTCTGTGCAGGACAGCTTCTGATTTATTGTCCATTAAAACGGGATCATTTGACCTATTTTTAGAAAACCTACCTTGAATCAGGTCAGCAGTCTGGTGAGTTCACCCATTGCAATCACATTTCAATGCATTCACCAAAAGAGACTGAACACGAGACAGACAGACATGAAACTGAAGAATCGATAAAAATAAAATCTGTGGAAAATGCAGTCTGAGAGCATCACTCAAAAACCTAAGGTGAATGAAATGTTTGTAGATACAAGAGTGCCATGTTTTTGACACAGGATGACAGATGGATAAAGGTGTGATTCACAAGCATTTACTGAACAGAGAATTAATCTCAATATTACAAGCAAATTTGTGCTGCAGAGGAAAGTCTGAGAGAGACCATATGGATTTAAGTCAGGAAAATAACAGGTTTGCTGCTTGTAAAAAAAAAAACAAAACTCTCTTACTGAGGTATGTGGTTTTGATGGCAGATTTAGCAAATGATTGGCACGATATAATAGAGTGTAATTTTAAGAACCACAAAATTATCCTACATGCCTTTATTGTATGGGCTGAAGTCTCAGTCTGGCTCTAAATGTTTGTGTCTATTTATTTTTTAATATTCATTATTCATTTTTTTCACAAAAGATATTTTGCTTGAAGCAATGTGTAATATATCATTCAATCTATCCACTGAATTTATTTGGGGAGAGACTCTAAAAGCAATTTATTTCCATTTGGAAATGTGAACAGTTAACAGGAAAATTCTGTTAGTTTCGTAATTAGTTTCTTTTTATGGATGCTTAAGTCAAAGTTGAAAAAATTCATGTTAGACAAATTTTATCTTGTTTTGCAGGTGAGATTACATTCCTCCACAACACTTAAAAAAAAAAAAAAGGGCTGAAGAAAATCACTTATGTGTTTATTCTAAATATGTTCGATGTACACAGAGGAAAAAATATCTAACTGTATCCTCTTAAGTATTCCTGGAAACTGGTGGTGACCTCTTACAAACAGAAAACGCATGGCAGGGAACAGAACATGATGCAGTGGCTTGCAGAAGTCACACCTCAGCTGCACAAATGAATTCATGCTGTGTTTTTACTAGAGAACTAGTAGACAACAAGTGCGCTTCATCCTTTCCGTGGAGAACATCCACATTGCTCCGTTCTCCAGTAAAAATAGGCAAAAGCCCGTGGAGTGGCAAAGGTGGTCCTGTGTCAGCTGGCTCAAAGAGCAAGCCCTGGGAGCAGAGTGGGAGGCAGAGGGCAGGAAGGAGAGCAGCCAGCCTGCAGAGCTCCCCTCACCAGCACTGCCCTCCCCGTGCTGCCACACTTTCTGCCCAGCTAGGAACCCTCCCTCCCAACCAAACCTTCTCTGGCAACGGACCTGAGCAAATTACATGTGTGAAGTCCACTCTAATCACAACCTTTGCAGCCACAGAGACATAACTTGTGATGCATCTTCTCAGTAATTCACCCGAAGGCAGACCAACCAGCTGAGGAAATGAACAACAGTAATTCCGCTCAGAATATTTGCATCTTCTTCCCAGTACTTCCTCATGTTCCTCATTGCATCTTTTCTTTCTCAATATAGAACTTCAAATATATGCATGCATAATTTAATTCTGTATTACACTGCTTCTTCTGTGATTTTTCCTATCCTTTTTCAGTTTTAGCATGATTCTTTCCATATTTCTACAATGTGGGACTAGAAAACAACAACAAGAAAAAACAGATCTGAAGTGCTTCCTGGCAATTTTTGCATTTCCATGATGATCTTCAGTCTTCTGTTTAGCTGTGGAGAACCTTTACCTAGTTTCTCACAATCTCTTTTGACCACTTCTATAAAAAAGGGTACCAACTCAAGTGCATAACAGCAGTCCTAGGTGCCCCTAAATTACCTTCAGAAAATACCTGAGATGCCTCTCTTCCATTTACATGCCTGATTAAGTGCTTATTTGCTACGCAGAGCAAAGCTCTTGCTTTGAAAGTTGTGTTTACTTAACAATTATCTTTTTGAACTAGAGCAATGCTAGAAGTTTCTACTCTGGTATTTCCAAATTCTTTCTTGGCATGGTTAATCAATCCAAAAGCCTTTTTTTGTTTGTTTGTTTAAACAGAAGATTGGATTTATGAAGGCCACAAATCAAGTTTCTTTACTTGATGTTATAGTTTGAGTAGTCTCTGAATTTCTCATCTGTAATAGGAAGACACTGACCTACATGCCAGCTTAGCAGCTCTGCACTACTCCAGTGAGACAAAACACTTGTAACTGCTGGTAGGCTTTATAGAAAGATAATTCTTTTCACTTCCCTTCTGCAGCTTCAGTGGCTAAGAATGTTTGGCTTTCCCTTTTCCAAAGACTTGGCATGAACAGCTCTCTGGGAGAAAGCAAATGTGCTCCTGTCAGATTAATCTCTGCCTGAAATGTGGAGTTTAAGCAGTGGTCCTTTAACTTCTCTGAATGAAAAGTTTTTTCTTTGTTCACTCTTTGTTCTTTTTCAGAATCAGTTCACTTAAATGAGAACATGATCTGTCACCTTCTGGTGGGGCTGGATATTATTTTAGCCCCCAAATTCGTAAACACAAAGAGTTTTTTTAGCTATGTTCACATCCCTCTTCAGATAGCCTCTCTTTGTGATTTCAAGCATGCTTCAGTATTAGCCAATATATAAGGGAAAATATGTACATTTACATTCTTCCAAGAATAGCCTAGTATTAAATAACCATAAATCACTTGGAGACTGGTCCCAGCTGAGATCACAACTCAAAACTCCAAAACTCAGAGCAGAGCCCGATGCTTGAAATTCTCCTATCCAAAATTATATAAATCCTTCATGAATATGGCTAAAGTACTACAACATAGACAGCTTCAATTGTTTTCTGTCTCTGCTTAGCTGTTTTCATGGCCTCAGCCTTGTCACTTTATCTTTCTCACACTCAATTTCTCCAGCGATAAAATGGTGATAAACTGTACTTCTCTGTAAAGTATTATAAGATGAACTGGGGAAATGTTTCTGTAGTCCTGGAGTTTTATTATAGCGCTTGTGATCAGAACCCTAAAGGTTGCAGTGAATATAAGTGAAAGATTTCTGTGTCATTCATTACAGGTACAAAACCAAAACACTTTTCTGGATATCAAAAGTGACTGGACTGCAGTTGCTGCCCTCCAAGTAATTATCCATTTGTGATTGACAGACATACTTACTAGGCAATGTAGAGCACAGAGTATCTACCTGAGGACTTCCAGTAAAATGGATAACCTTGTTCACCTTTAGTCCGTGATCTGGCATACAAATGGAAAGTCAGAGGATTTAAAAGTCACATTTGGTATGCACATTGGTAATATTAAGACTGGAATTTGTTAAGGAAAGCATTATTTAACCAAAAAGTATCTCCACTTTTAAAAGACAACATGCATTTCTGGCAGACGCTTCTCAACACAGGACAGCAATGGATCTTTTACTGCTTTGCACATGTAGATCATTGCCAATTATGTAAATAGGGTAGATAAGAAACTAGAGAATCTTAGATTAGGCAGTGCTCTTTACTAGGATAAATAATTCAACAAATATAGAAGTAATCAACCTTAGAAAGTCAGGTTTACTTAAAAAAGCATACCATTTTTGCAGTAAACTCAGTTACCTAGTCCTTGCATCATCTTGCCCTTACAAACTGGCCACATACACATGCTGACCTAAATTACCGGCTTGTAATTGGACACAACCTTTGAAAAGTTTCTCATTTGGGACTGAACTTTTTATGACCTGCAAAGAAAACTGCTATTTGAGGGGAAAAAAAAAATCATAATTTGAGTTATGATGAGTTTTGCTTATAGGGAGACAATTACTGATTTGGGAGTTTATATGGAGATCATTCCAAAAAGCATTTTACAAATACCATGACCATAGAACGCTTTTCTGCAACTAAAGAGTTAAATCTGGCCCTTAAAAAGCATTTAAAGCAATTTCTGAATGTTTTCTTTTGGCTTTCCTGTCCTTCCATGCTTTCATGCATGAGATGCAAAACAAGTCCTTCACCTGGGATTTCTATGCAAAGGTTAGGTCACCAGCCTAACTGCTGAAATTGGTTGGTTGTCCCAGTGATACATTAGTGATTTCCTAAATAAAATCACTTTGCACTGCAGATTGATTTGCCAGTGCTGGGTTTATGTATGTGGACAACAAATCTGAAAGTATGGTTTTTGTTGTAGCCAAACAAACCTGAATTTGAACATGTCCGGTTTATAAACTGCCAGCTAGATCTAGACAAGCTGACTATAGATAATATGTTGGTTTTGCCTACAAAGTAGGGATGCAAGGGGTCAGAGCTACTTATAGCTTTTCTTCAGGATGCTTTCTCAGGATGGTGTAGACAGTCATTAAGATCAAAAATCTGCTCAGCAAAGTAAGTGTGACTCATATAAGCCATAGTTTGTTGAATCAACGGTTTTTACAGTTGAAGGACTTCACTCATTCTTCTTGCATAATAATTGCACAAATGCAACCTAAACTGGGTATAAAATGCTCCTAAATGTGGAGAGTGCTTTATACTCTCTGCACTCAGTCAGTTCCAGTACAAATATTACTTACCATAAAGAGCAATGGCAAACTGAACTTGAAGAAGAAAATCCAAGGCATGAAATATTCTGGTTATATGACATGCTCTGTGGAATAAAACATACAAATTCACACACACAAAAAAGGGGTTATACTGTTATTATTTTGCACCTTAGTTACTTATCATGTTGTTTTGGGCCAAAGATTCTATTTTTAGGATTTAGATATAATCTTATGTTTATTAAAAAAAAAAGAAAAACAACTTATTTTAAACCAGTTACTAGTGTTAACTTTGGTTTAGAAAGAGCTTGTTTTGAAAAAAACATGTTCACTTCATTAATTTTGGGTTAGTAGCATAATATCTGAGTTTTAAGTACTTCTGGTAGTCATTACATAAGTCAGAACTTAGTTCCTTATTTTTAATTGACTTATGAAATAGGAAGAATTAAATCATGTTTTGCAGTATTAAAGGATCTTCATAAAAGTCTCATTATTAAAAGTAACTTCTATCTCCACTATTCCTTTTGCATAAAACCCCCAACATACATACAAATATTCGAAGCTAAATTGCATGAGTCTAGCATGAAATACTGACAATAATGTGGGCTCAAGGGTACAGAAAGAGCACTATAAGATATTAGGTTCACCATTCATCATCATCAAAACAGCCAGGACTGAGAAGCTGTAGATCCACCTATATATACATATAGAGACAGCTTTTGCCTAGCACTCAAGATAGGTAACACTCTTTGCATGCGTCCTATCAAGTTACTCATTTAAAAGTTATTTTACAACATTCTTCTCTATCTCCTATTCTATATGTGCATATGTGTGTACAGAAAGACACACATTAAGATAAAAACTGGAAAGTACACATAAATATCCAATCCACAAAGCGCTTTCTAAATTTGTAACCCTTCAGTTTTATCAATACAACTAATCTTACTGACCTTTGCTAGGAAGCAGAAGCGCCAGGATAATAACATGACATGCAGAGTTGTTCCGTGCCTGCTGAATGAAATGTGGATTTAAAATTTAGGAATATTTACTGTATATTTCAATATACTGAAATATATTTAAAGTTTTTTATACAGAGAGATAATTGTTAATTAAATGATCGGGTTTCAGTTCATTTACATGTGTAATATTTGCATGATAAGGTGTTGTGTTATGCATTTTGTTGACATTCTTATACTCTTCCAGAGAATATGCTGCACAGTGTTAATGAAAGAAATTATATGATTCTGCTCGTAATGTTTATTTACTGTATTATCACCATACGATTTAATTATTCTGATCAGTTGAGATCTGACTGTCATTACACTCATGCAGAGATAGGGCAAACATTTGGAACTATAATGGTAATACTTTAACCACTTTGCATGAAATTATTGGCAATATTTAAATTTCTCTCCAAACTCAGAATAATTTCAGCCTGGGAACATACTTTTTACATCAAGTTTGGGGGGCTTGTTTATTTTCCTTCCTAATAAGCAGGGTTTTTTTAAGTCATTAGAGTTCCTTTGAAAATCAGGCACTTGCATGCATATAGATTTGCTCTTGAATGTCTAATAAACAGTTTTGATTTGGAAATTAAAATTGGCAATTGATTAGATCACTCTAGAGCACAGTATAGCTCCACACTGATAAGAGCTACTCATATAGATTTTACTGAAGTAAGGCAGTGCAAATTGGAGCTTATATACAAGCACCTTTCTTAGAGAGCCAAATGACAGATACTTGCTCTTTCATTGACTTGAACCTATATGCAACCAATAATACAGATGTGATAAAAATCTAGGTAGTAAAAATGAATTTGCTTAGATTATAAATTATTTGTTTGAGACCTAATCTTGATCTTGTTAAATTTTGTTTAATCTTGTAAAATTCATGTAAACATCAATTGGAGGTTTAATCCTTTTGTGGATTAAAATGTTCTCGCCTGTAAGTGGACATGTTAGCTATTGGTCCACCTGAAAAAAACCGCTGTAAAACAATCATATCCACCTGAGTCTGAATTAGATGGCTCCTTCAATATTCATACTTGTGGTTCAGCAGAGGGAGAGGTTATCTTTCAAAAGACACAGCAGCCAATTACTGCCTTAGACTTACTGAATAATTCACTAAAAAAATGAATACTGGAAGAAGTGTACTTAATGCTTTCCTCAATTCTGAAAGAGTGCTCAAAATGTGTGACTGGATCAAGCAAAAGCTTGGCAGTAAATCTGATACACCTTTTCTGAGAGGAAGATGTGCAAAAGATCTGGAGTATTTTTTTTGGTAAATTGGCAACTGTGATTGCCTGGGGGAGTGGACAGGGGTAGAGACTGTTTCATTGAAGAGATGAGAATTCTGAACACAGCAGGAAACACAATCCACAATGCTTTCCAAAAATGGCAGTACTGATACTAAACATATATGCTTCGTCCCACTTGAGTAATAAGAGTACTGTGACTTAAATTTATTTGTTATAGTGGGGAAAAACAAATCCTAAAATCCTAGTGCTAAAGCCCTAGAATAACAATGAGACAACCTGGAGGACGAGCTCTGTGCTGTTCACTGTACACCTGTGCTGTAGTACCTGCCAGTCAGGTCCCATGGCCCCTCCATCCTATGTCCTGCAGTCCTGTGCCAAATTGAATCCCAACAAAAAGACTGCTGGCAATGTTGCTGTGCTGCATGACTCCCAAGCTGAAGTTCTAGCTCATGAGAACTAATGGCAATGGTACTAACTATTTAAGCACTATTTGAATGCTAAAAACATGAATTCTAGGTTGTTTTGTACTTCCTGCTCATTTTTCCTTCCTGATCACAGAGAAACGGCAACAAAGGGTCTGTCCCTGTCTTCCAATATACTTATTTTATAATCCAAGAGAATCTGGGATATAGAAAACACTTCTGGTCAGGAGGAAAATATCTCATCTGCATAACTGCAAGGTCCATTTCCTAAAACTTGCCTGGCCCAGTTCCTTAAACGTGGCCACTCCTACTCCTTTCCCTGGACAAGCTCAGCACAGTCTTGTGCATGTGTTCCATCAGCAGGAAGCTTACCCTGATCCAGGAATGCTTGCACCAACAATGTGGTTTTACTACTGAACCTTTTCCAGGATCAAAAGAAAAATTATGTTGCTTAAAGCCTTCCCCTGGGTGCCACAGGCCACCGGCCAATCTTACTGCACGGTAAGAAACACCCCACACGTTCTTGTCCTTCTCTTCATGGACTCTATATCCAGCTACATCTGGAGGTGACAGGAAGTACAGCCTCCACTTGAAAATTGAGGAAATGTTGTTATGCAGTAGCCCTTAGTAGTTCATTGTTCTTTAAAGAAAAATATGGGGAAAGAAGCCATCAAACAGTTCAAGTAAGACAACATACTCCAAGTTGCATTTCCCTGTGTTTAGCAGATGATAAAGACATTGAACATCAACAACGAAACCATATGGACTAAATTTTTTACCCATTCCATTCCCAGTTCAACTTTTTCTTGTGGCAAAGTCTGGTTTTGGCATTTGATCTGTTCTAGTCAGCCCTCCCATCCCTTTGATTAAATTAGTTGCATATGTAGATTTGTGTTTGTGTGTTTTCTATTGTCAGATAGCATCTAATACTGCTTCTCTTTCAAATGAGAGTAAGAAGAATGGGCCCAAGCTACATTTTATCAGTGGGTTTCCCTACTGTCTTCTCAAAGAATGTAACACTTTTCTCCTCAGACTTCTCTCTTTTTTGCCTTATCTTCATATATCTTGAAGAGTTCTTTGTGTGTTAGCTTCTGGTATCTCACCCTACTCTATTGAAAATACAAGGATTGTAAATAAAAAAATTAATAGATAAAAAAATAAAATAAAGTGCTTTAAAAAGCTGAAAAAATCAAATTACATTAAGAAAATAGCAACGGGCAAATGTGATCCCACATAATTTCCTAACTTGTGGTGTATGAGGAGGCAGTGATGGATTTCATGCTGTGAGTGTTTTATAACTATACTGAAAAAATAGCATTTTATTGTAGGCTTGTTTCAGACCTCAAAAGCCTAATGATGGTCATGCCAAAATAGCAGAACATGGAAGTGGTAAAATAAACCACAAGCAGATGCCTCATAGGAATATTCTGTGCCATATGATTGCATGGTTTTACTAGGGAAGGCTTTCTGATGTAGATAGTCCAATGGATCATTTTTATTCTCTGTGAAGATATAATTCCTCTTCCTGATCCTTAAGACTTGTTTATTCATGTATTTTTACATTACAAAACCTGAGATATTCATATATCATGATAAATATACTAGATCACTAATATATTGCAGAAAAAGTCTATTGAAAGTAGAAAACAAAATTTTCAGTGATACCATTATGAAAATCTTAATATTTTGTAGCTTTTTCAGGTGCATTACCGCAATTTTCACCAATTCTAGTTTCCATGTAAAAGTTACCAGACACTTTGGGAAAGAGGATGTGTAATATACATAGAAGAATGAGTCACAGAAGAAAAGGGCAGAAAAAGAAGGGAGAGAAATATCTAAAAATGGGAAATGGATGGCAAAAGAGAACACTAAATCAGAAAAGTGTGAAGCCAAATCGGGGACAGTTTTAAAACCTAAAAATAAAGCTTTTAAATAGATACAAATAGGAGTAGAATTAGTCTGATGCTCTATAGGGGATTTCTCTTTAAAATATTATTTGCAGTCAGACTGAAAGGGAATTTATTTTAAATGCTGAACATATTTTGTGAGGTGCAGCCTGAGAACCATGATTTATGTAAAGTGACTCCTATGTAATATTAAAGATAAAGAGAATTATTTGAAGCTAGAGAAAAATACTCCAACTCTGTTCTTCATCACATTGGCTGATTAATATTGACTTTCTAGCCTTTTGCATATTGCCTGATACCTGCTACTGCTTTTTCCAGCTGGTTGTTATTCACTCAGCAGTAAGAGGAGAGAGCACCATTTCTTTTACCTGGGTGGTAGTTATGAGTTAGTAACAATCTTGCTTGGAAAGATCCAGTGATTCATCCAAAACAATGGAATGGGGTATCCTGATCCATCCGAAGGTGGCACAGAAAGGGCTTCTGAATCTCTGTGGGTTTTGAGATGAAGTAGGATTTATTCGTGATGGTGCAGCAAAAGAAATGTTCTCAGAACTGTTTCTAAGAATAGTAGGATGACTTCTATAGCAATCTTGTGAGTAATTTGAGAGCAGCATCTATTCTGTGTTTCTGAATCCCATGAGAACATTTGAAACATAAATATATATAATTGTACAACAGCTTTTTTTTTTTTTACTTTTTTTCATTTAAAATAGCTTGAGTTGCATAATAAATTTTCTGTGGTCTACAGTGTTTGAAGAATCTCTGTGTTATTTGGAAAGCAAGAGTATGTGCCAAATCTTGGGCTTCACATTTCTTTACCTTATCTGCGAGCTAATGATGAGAGTCTATGGAAATGTAAGTGGTAGATTTGAAAATGAAAGATCTGGGAGCTTCAGCAAGGCAACTGAACCATAAGAGAATCATTCTCAGAAGATTCATTAAGATGCTGGCAATGTTTCTTTCATGCGTTTCATTTAATAGAAGCAATCACTATACAGTAGCTAGCATATATGATCAGTGAAATATACTCATGGCCAACATAGTAATGGTCTCACAGTTTGAGGTAATCCAAAAGCAAATGTCAGCCACTCACCAATTTTGAAAGCCATTGATTACAACTCTAATGGAAAATCAAATAAAAGCACTGACACTGTTGAAGAAAGGAAAATGCGATGTGGAAAGATTAAAGGACAGACAAGACATCCTGATCTAGCTGAACCCAGCAGAATGCAGCTGAAATGTTCAGAAGATAAGTCATGGCAAGAGGCATGTCTTTTTTGCATTCTCAAAGTCCTAAAGCTCTTGGTCCCAAGGTCAGACTTCCTTGTACCTAAATCATGAGATCTAGAGCGTTTCTTAGCAAATTATTGCAAAACCATATATTCCCAGTAACAGTGTCTTTCTTTTGGAGCCATCCCTTGCACTGCTGGGTTGGCAGATATCAAAGAGACTATTTCCTGTAATCTAGAAGAATATTATTTCTTTACATTTCATATATTTATGGCTGCTATAAGCTTATGTTTCTCAATAATATAATTTTATATTCTCACACCAGGCAGAAATTTGATCCCAAACCTTCTATAAAGCATTTCTAAAGGCAAAACTGAAAATATATATGAAAATATATGTATATTTGGAATGCTGTAATATTTGTTAAATCAGTAACACAGTGAAGCATGGAAAATTCCTAACAATAATACTCATATGGCATAGAACTTGAAAATATATACAGGAACAATAGGCCACAAACAAAGACTGCCTGAAAGTCCAAGTTAACTGCTACAGTCAATGTCATCTACCTAAATGCTAAAGTAATAAAAGCCAGAAAAAGCTTACTGCTACGTATTGTAATCAAGTTCTCCACCTCAAAATTCAGCAGGTGATTTTGAAAGTTTGTAAGTACTAAGAAACTTAGCATCAGATCAAGAAAAATGGCTTCCTTGATTCTTTCTGTCTTTTTCCCATTTTGTCTACTCCTGCACTTTTGAAAACTTAAACAAAAATCATTTATCCTAACAGATCATTAACACTGTGAAGCAAAATATTTCTGATGGCTTCAGGAGACTGGGGACAAAAAAAAGACAAATGTGCTGAATGACTGTTTTGCTTGACTCCTCCTCGTTCCTGCAGATAAACTTACTTTCTTTACCTATGTTGAGCAGTGGTTACAGGAGTGCTTCTCAGATGGTATTTTTATTTTAACAGAGGTAATTACTATGTTGATTTAGGAGGGCATATCAGCAAAGAGATGGTATCTTAAGACTTCTCTGATGGGAATCTAAAAGATGAGAGACCAAAGAACATGCTCAAAGTGTATTTTTCACTGAATGGCCTTTTGCAGTGCACCAGGAGTCTGCATCCTGAGCACAGCACATTTCTAGTCAAATTACTGAAAAAAAAGTTACTTGCTTTTACATTAACATTTGCTTTTGCACACTAGGTGGATTTCTGTATAAAATATATGTCAGTCAGCTGCTTTCTCCATTGACTTCCAAGAAAGTTTCACTGTGATGGTCTCTTGAGATTTAATTTTTAATTTCCCAAAATGCTTTACCAATCCACTTTTAGCATGTTCACTCTTACTGTTCTAAATTGATGCATAGCCAGTCAAACTAAATAACAGTTCCCAGCAATCTCAGATATGCAGCATTTTCAGGTACACATTTTCTAGTAACATTAGGAGAATAATGTGTGGTTAACATATTAGAGTGAAATCAAGAGATCTAGAATCAATTCATGCTCTTACCACAGGGACTCGGTACAACCTTGGGCTAATCATAGCAGAAAAAAATATAAAACACATATCCTCAGGCCACTGATGATCTAGGTGCCTCACTCACAATCTAGTCTCCCTAGCCAATTCCAGGCAATGGACAGATAATAGTTGTAGATGTTTCCCATTTCTGTCTTTAAACAGGATTGGACCTCCACTCCTCATTGGATTATTCTCTACGTGCTCATTCAATGGCCAGTGCAATAAAGCCCAGGTTTTGAGAACTGTAGACACTCTGACACCAGCAGCATCAGAGCCTACCAAGCCTTCCAATGTCATGGAAGAAAAATAGCTGAAAATATTTATTAATTTTGAAATGCTTAATTTTTCAAGAACAACCGAAACATAAATTTTCAGAAACAGCTGGAGCATCCTCTTCTGAAGATAGGCTGAGGGAGCTGGGCCTGTTCAGCCTCAAGAAGAGACAACTGAGAAGGGACCTTGTCTGAAGGGAGGTGGTCAACAGGATGGAACCAAACTCTTCTCAGTGGTGCCAAGCAATAGGACAAGAGCCAATGCAAAGAAACTGACACACAGGAAGTTCCACTTGAATACAAGGAAAAACTTCTTTACCAAGTGACCAAGCACTGGAACAGGAGTCTCTCTCACTGGAGATATTCAATAACTGTCTGGATACAATCCTGTGCCGTGTGCTCCAGGATAACATGGAGGTTGGACCAGATGACTCTCTGTGGTCCCTTCCAATCTGACCCATAGTGATTCATCCATAAGATATGTGTTCATATATGCGTATGTATGCATGGCTACATGTGTGTCTGTGAATGAGAGTGTGTGTGTCTGTGAATGAGTGTGTGTGTGTGTGTGTGTGTGTGTGTGTGAAAGACATTTTAAAAACAAGGGTACTTCAAGCATTTAGAAGACTGATTTAGCAATGGAAGAATTCAACCAAAAACCCAGAGCACATTTCCAGCCATGTGTTCTTCATTGTACTTGTCTGCATTTCCATCTAGAATGAATAACTGGAAACACTCTGTCAGTACACCAGATCACAAGAGGAGCAGGATGCTTCTTAACTACCACACATTTTGTAAAGGAGAAAAGGCTGTTTGCTGTAGTGTAAGTCAGATCAGGCTGAAGAGAAGCAATTCTGTCTCTTCCTCCCACACACAGACAATTTACACCTGCACAGTTCAGCTGTGCTGAAGCATTTTAATCAATCTCAGAAAATAAAGAATAGGGTTTAAAATTCCCTTCTCAGAGAAGATCAGAGATGTAGGAATGTCATATCATATATGTTGCAGCTGGTGTGTACAGTGGAAAGAATTAAAAATAGTTTCTTTTTTTTTTCATATATTTGTGAATTGGATTTAGTCATTAAATTAACTGAACACTGTTCTTTGTACAGAAAATACATGTACTTTGTTATTTACAGTGGGAGATTTTTTTTATCCTTACAGAATGTGGAGGCTAAGAGGAAATATGTAAAGCATTACTATTATCCATGATTCATTGACAACAGGGCAGTTTTTGTCCATACTTCTTCAGAAATGGTGTTTCTTACAATAGTGCCAACTAAGAAAAAGAGCCCATTTTTCTAAGCACTATGGAAACAGAATAATCTTAAAACAAGCCCTACCTCAAACAGTTTACAACCTAAGGAATGAGAGAAAGCAGATAGGGGTTGTTACTCTTTATGTCTTGCCTTGTATAATGAAACTGTAAAGAATTATATAAATTGTTGCTAGTTCTGATGTAGCTTTGTGATTTGCAGATTAAACTGAAACTAAGTATGGTTTCTGCCTTACTGTTCCAAGATACATTTGAATTTCTGGATCTGAATGAACCTGACAACCTTCTTTCTCACAAAGGCTTTTAGTTTTACTTCCACAGTTTTTTAATCAAACTTGGATGAAAGGGGAGACATGTTGAAGGTTTTCTGATGCCTTCTAATCAGAATTCTAAATCAGATGAGGCATCAAAATCAGATCACACTTCTTCATCCTTAATCTGAATATTATTGCTGTTTATTTGCCCTTAATTGTTCTGAAGTTGCTAAAATGCTTTCATATAAACTAGAGACCTGCCTGCAAATGTTAGCAGACTGAGGTAGCAGGGGGAAATCTGATAGACAAAAATAGCTTTAAGACCTTGAATTCTAATACCTTGGGGGAAAAAAATCCAAAAACAAACAAACAAACAAAAAAAACCCACCAAAAACAACAACAACAAATCACACCCAACCAGTTATCCTGTCTCTGCTTCTTCTGTTTACAAAATGTCTCTTCAAATCTCATTTAAAAATATTTGTAGGAGAAATGGCTTCCATGCCACCTTATAAAGTGCAGATGTCTCTCATCAATTGTTGAAAGGAAATCAGCAAGCTGCAAAAAGGCAGCAAATAGAGTTCCTAAAGCACTGCTCTTGGATTAGTCCCATTTGCACCTGGATGGATGTAGATATCACTGAAAACAGCTGTGGTTATGAAATGGACTGACAAAGCAAAATTATGGCAACAAAGGGAGATATTGCACCAGAAAAACTGGGTAACTTTGAGGACTGGAGTAGCAGACATTAATTCCAAACACTAAAATCAAGCATGAGAAGTTTTACTGTAAAATACAAGCTTTTCAGCTAGAGGAGACTCAGGAGGATAAGGATATGTAAACATCAACTGGATACAAAACTATTTGAGCTACCAATCTGCTATAGACAAAGAAAAAGAGAAATAGATTCATAGGCTTTATCAGGGATAGAGAAGGATTAATACCATTAGCGCAGAACCCTGACAATAACTCATATGAACTGTTCTGCACAATTACTGTGTTTCATGTTCAAGAAGTAATGCAAGCTAAAGTAGTTGCAGAGATTGGCTATTCAACTTGTCTTGGAATGGAGAGCCAGGCATATGAGAAGAAAATGGAAGACTGTGGTCTGGTTCATCTAGAGTATGGAGGCTAATGTCATGACAGACTAAATAGAGCAAGGGGGAAACAACTACTTAAGGTAGCAGACAGTGTTGTCATAAGAACACATGGGTAGAATATGAATAGACTGAATGAACAGATTAAGGCTGGATATTAAGATGTTTTCTCTTAATCAGGGAATGAAGAGAGAGACCAGCTTCTCACTGAGTATGGAAGAGAAACACATTGGGTTGTTCTAACACAGCAGTTTGCTCTAACCCTAACAGGTCAGTACAACAGGGAAATTATCTAACATAGGTGCTCAGCTTAAGTGAGCAGTAAGTTAACTTAATGGCTTTTTGTCCTTATTACTTTATAGAATTCTTTCAGCTGTCTATGCAAAACTTCATTTTGGAATTGATGTTTCAGCAGAGTAACTGAACCCTTTATTCCTTTATGTATATACCCAAACCCACTGAACTAATCAAATAAAATCTATGGGTTAAAATACTGAAAAAATACTATTATGAAAATACTATTTTTGCTCAAATGATTTATGTGTGCCATGCTGTGTTGTGTAAGATGAGGACTCAGCCATCCAAAAAGGTTGTGATATTTTAAATACAGTGTTTTCTAGTGTTTCCCAAAAGCCAACAGTTCAAATTCCTTCCTACTCAGTATGTTTACCATCCATTGTATAAAATGTTACTATAAAAAGAAATTTGTTAGTTTTATTGTTTAAACCCTGGAGATATCAAATATTCCTAGAGACCTGGTGAGCAGGCATTTTACTGACATGCCCATGTAACACTGAAATAGACTGA
Source organism: Sterrhoptilus dennistouni (assembly GCA_013397095.1). Lineage (NCBI taxonomy): Eukaryota > Metazoa > Chordata > Aves > Passeriformes > Zosteropidae > Sterrhoptilus > Sterrhoptilus dennistouni. The sequence goes on along the minus strand of VWZU01003048.1, from coordinate 856,612 downwards.
AAAGACATAATAATTTTTTTGGCACATTTGTCCCTAAACTTGTATGTCTGTGATCTGCTCACTAACAGGTACTGCCTTAACATCTGACAGGCAGCTTCCACAACTTTTCCATTTGTAGCTGACTGTGATGTCTGAAAATAATTAATTTCACCATTGATAACTAATTATTCTTGAGAAAGTAGAGAGAACAATGCAAAAGTATTTATTGAGTCCAGTCTTTTCTCAGAAGGATTAAGTGTGTCTTTATAACTCAGTCTCTCTGAGATCCAAGACTACCTTTTTATGGTTCACAAGTTGTTGTAATCAACTTGGCTGCAGGCCCAATGCAAGCTGTGTGACTCAGTGACAGTTGCAATCAGTGCAACCAAGAAAAAGACAAAGAGCCAATACATTTGGAATCCACAGCAATGGATGAAAATGTTTGGAGAGCTTTTCAAGAAGTCTATTGGTTGGAGAGTTTCAGATGAAACTGATGTTTAAAATATTAAAGATCGTTACCAAGGAATATGTATACAGCATCTAATACTGCAATTTTTTTTCTTAATTAAAAGAGTATTATGTTCCAATTAGATACAGATTTGTTAATGCTCCACAATAAAATGTTTCACTGTTGCTGTGAACTACAAGACTATTCTTTTGGAAATGCTTAGACATCTTTTAATACAGGCTGCAAGTTACGCTATCCTAAAGCCACAAAGAGGTCAAGAATGTCATCAACTGTATGCATGAGCTTAACTCTTAGAAATATCAATGAAATTTAAATACGGCCTAGACAAAAAATTAGTTGATTTTACTATGACCATGTACCATCCCAGATCCCCAAATATCTTCTTGAAAAAAAAACATGTTTCCTATTTGGAAATTGCAGACTGCTTTGAAATCAAAAATGTTACTTCATTAGAAGGTATCTAAAATTTTTGTTCTTGTAAATAATAAAGTCCCTTGGTAGAAATTTATTGTGTAAATTCTTTCACAAGCATTTTGGTAACATTCGTGTGATCTGCTTGTGAGAGCAATCAGGAATCCACGCTAACACTGTAGAGAGAAGTTGAATCTAGGGTGAGATACAGACAATGCTAAATAGTTACACCTGTTCTGCACTTTCTGTAAAGAGAGGAAAAATGCACAAGCATATGAGAGAACGAGTTAAAGATATCCTGAATAGCTCCAACTTATGTAATAGTACTCCCACTTTCTCTGCTAGCAATTCATTGCTTCTTCATGAACAGAAATGTACTTAAAAGTCTCCCACAATCACATACATGAATACAGTCCCACTCTCACATTTGTACAGCGATTCTTATAACATTACCTTGTATCAAGTAGCCTAAAAATGAACTTTTAAGGAAGAAAATACAATACACATTTTAAATAGCCCTGGGAACTCAGCAGATACATCAGTGAGAACTATGACATGTCCCCCTGTCACAAAGAGCCTTTGGTTACATAAAAATTGCCAGATTGGCTCAGATTAGTTGTCCATCGAGTCTTGAATCCTGTTTCTGAAGGTGACAAGTACCAGATGCTTCAGAGGCAGGTGCAAGAAACCCCCATACTGAACACTTATGTAATGGAGAGGGTTCTTCCTAAAATCAGGCAGTTGGTGGGTGGCTTGTGCTTCACAGCAGGAGAGTTTATAATGCCGTGAAATGTTTATCTTCATTATGTAACCATTGATGTGATTACCCATCTATAGTCAGCTTGGGCAAAAAGTGCCACAGGGCTTTTAATAAACACTGCTAATCAAGACCTTGTTTTATTTCTCAGCTGAGAGACATCAGAGCAATTGAGGATCTGAGAGACCCTAGAGTATTTTACCAATTTGCCAGACTAACCATCTTTTACAATGTAGAAAGTACTCTTAAGTAGGGTTTGTTTGGCCATCTAAAAGGTGAGTGTCTGGTTTAAGCTAGTCACTAAACCAGAAATACATCCCAGTGCTGATAACTAAAAGTAGTGAATTTTTAGAGTTACACATGATGAGCTTGAATTGGGAAGCAACAGGACTTTTTCCTTCAAGTCTTTCTTGGGGAAAAAAACCCAAACAAATCTCTTAGGCAAATTGAATTAAAAATAGCCCAGATCTGAAGCAGACTACAATTCTAAGATAATATTCATAATCTTCACTACTCTAGAGCAAATACAGAGGTTTTTTTTTTCTAAAATAAAAGGATGAATTAGCTCCACAGTAAAGAAGTAAGAATGGAAACTTGCAGTAATAAAGTAGGAATGGAAACATGCAGTATAAGTACCAAAAACCTCATCTATACTGGATGCTTGATTTTTAACTAAGTTTATATTGGTGTTTTAGGTTTTTGTTATACTCCTCCGAGCTAAAGCTTTTCTCCAAGAGGCAGCATGCATGTGATAATAATGATATAAAGATTAAGTAGAATTTGTTTAAAGGTACAATCGTGTCATTAGTTAATTTAGAACAACTATGTAGAGCTTCTAGAAATAATGGCACATACAGAGTACTCATCATATTGGTTTGCAGCACAAGACCATTTGTAGGAAAATAAGCACAGTGCAGAAATTCTCTGGGTTCAACATTTTTTTAAAATTAAAATATTTTGATGAAATGGCAAAAATAAGCATGGTGGAAGAAGATATTGGCTATTGGGCACCTGAAGTTGTAGAAGGCAAGTTCCCTCTTTGCTATCCTGTTACTGTGCAGTCTATTTTCTAAAGCAAAGACTTCGTGCAACATTCATTTGCACTTGAGTTAATACTCCATTCAGACCTTGTTTATCCATTCCTGATTTCTTTCTGCTTCTATCGGACCCGAAAAGCTTGAGAGAATTATGTATTTGTTTGCATATCTGAGGGACCCTTAAAAATAGAGTGGATATTTCCATTCTCATTTCTAGAAGTGAGGGAAATCAGGGTGGAATAAGAATTATCCTCCCATGGAAATCAAGTGATGTAGGAACTTGCTTCCTCATGACTGAACATATTAAACAGTTGTGTAAATGCTCCTTGTTCATTTTACTGAAAAAGAAACAGGTCTGCTTGAACTCCCTGCAGTTAAAATTTACCCATCTGTGCCCTGAATTGCATTAAAAGTCTGCATAAAACTAACCACAACATCTCAGCTGAAATCTCTTCAGCTGCATTGGAAGCTCTTGTTCCATCACACCATACCCTGGAAATATTTTAAATGAATTGCCAAAGACTGCACAAAACAGGGATGCAGGGCTGAGAGGAGAACCCAGGAGTGCTGATGGGTCATTCTGTGTTCAGCACATTAGACCACAGTTTGCCCTAGACAGCACATTTCTGCATATGGTACAGAAATGTGTCTCCTGTTCTTATTTCATATGGGCTGAAATGACTGCAGTGAATCTGTCCCCAGTTGCTGGCCAGCAGGTACCACTGTAACTTCTGAATATATTTGGGGTTTTCCCTTTGAAGGATCCTGAGAAATTATTTTCTAGGTGACTATTGATCATAACAAGTCCAAAAAGTAAATGAAAAAAAAAATAAACATATGAAAACTTATATTAAATTAAGAACAATATTTTAAATATGATTTTTGCATGTTCTTCACAGAATAATTACTTCTTAGCACAACCATTTTTGAACAAATGAGATTGCAGCTTTTTTCAGTGTACTTAAACAGTGTTTTCTTCCTTGGATTTACCCAAATTTTGTTCCAAGCCACACTTTAGGCTGGCACAACTCACCACTGCCTCCATAAAAAGCAGTTTTGCACTGTCACCATCTTCTTGCTCCCCACTCCATGTTATCCATTCTTGGGCGAGTGTGAGTGTTTATCTAGTCGCATGGTTAGCTGGAAATACTGAAAGACTAATCAGGATGTTTTTCCCACGCTAGTTTCAATCTAAGTGAACATCCCAGTGAAGTACATTGCCCAACACACAGATATTTGGGCCACCTAAGGTGCCAGATAGGGAAGGGAGCAGAGTAGGAGGAAGGTGACGTTGACTGTTTCAGTAGCAATGCTGTCCTAACTGGCCTTACCTTAAAGCATGTAAGATATCACCAAAATCAAACATATAATAATCCCAAAGCACCCTGTGAGCATGCTCAAACAGGGTAGAATAAACATCCTGAACAACAGATCACCACTGCAACTGCTTGCAAATCAAACACATCTGCCATATCAACAGCACAAGATGTGTTCCACACCCTCCCACCTGGGTCTCCACCTTTCCAACATGTAGCAGTAATTTCTAGCCAAATAGTTCTAGGTTATTGCAAATCATTAACCAGAATAATTTATGAAACTTTGATATTCTGATGAGTTAGATCCATCTCAAGTACATTAGAATTGATAAGGATTTGACTCTAACATTGTTTTGTATCTTGCTGGAAAACATTTTCTGAGCCACTAGCATCAAGTAGAACAAATAATTTTTTTATCCCATGTGCAGTAATAGGATTCCTGCTTAGAACTTAAAAAAATCTGACTTTGCTGATATACTAATATAGATTTAATCAGCTCGGTTTAGCTAAATCCTTATTAAGATGTGTGTAGTGACCACCCACTGTTTTAACTCACACTAGGATTGTGAATGAAAGCTACTGCAGAAGAAATTCCCAAATGACCTTTAATAATCTTCCTCAAAATGGCAGAACATCCATCTGACCTTCATTTTTTTGTAAATGTGTCATTAGCATGTGGATACAAACATAAGCATCATGGTGTTTTGTGGAGGCAGAGTTCAAAACTTTCATATTTAGGACTTAGAGCTATGAATTGGTCACTTAAGTTCTGCAATGACTGACTAATCTGGATTGCATTACTTAACTTCCACTGATCCTATTATGGATTTTAAGATGTGAATGCCATGCAGATCAGAATTATGCAACCTAACTCCCATAATGCATCTATATATAATTCTTCTGCCACAGACTCAGAGTCCTGCTACACTCCATGGCCACTCTTGACCAGCTCTTTCATCAGAGGTATCACAGACACATGTGGAACCGTTTCAAGGAATGGTGAACAAGAAGACTGGGCCAAATGTATATGTTTTATACATGTTTGTACACGTTTTGCCCATGATGGTGTTTGGTGTGTGATCTCTCTCTGCTGGACCTTATCTCAATCCACAAACCTTTCATTATGTTTTCTCTCCCCAGTCCAGTTGCAGAGGGGACTGACAGGGACGCTCTGCTGGGTGCTCAGTGTCCAGCCACACTACACTTACACATATTTCTTCTTCTATGTCTTCTTGTATGTTATATGGCTTCCTAATAACATACATTACCTTCATTTTGCTTTAGCAGTAACAGTTGCTTCCCCAGTTCTCATTTTAAAAGTTCCATAGCTACCAAAATGCTACAGCAGAGCAGTGGCATTGACATATAAATTAGTTTTTGTAATATGCATTAAGAGGCATTTGATATAGAAAAACATCAAATGCAATGTAAAAAATAATGATTTTTAACCTCACTTGCCCTATTCCATACTGAGCATATCTCGTCTCTAGCTAAAGAGTCACTTCTGCACCCACACCAAAAAGTGAGTACATTTCAGCAGCTCTAGTGTATAGAGTAACGGAAGCTTTCCTTTCAGAGGTAACTTTTCCAAGTCATAGAGAAGGTGGCCAGATTTCAACTCAGATCACTTAAATTGTCTAGATTCTAACAACAGAAAGCAAAGAGGCACAGAATGTACAAAGACAAGGCCCCAAAACATGGTGGTTGGGACACAAAGTAGTAAGTTGTCTGAGGCATCTGAATATGCCTAATTTGCTTCCGCCTCATTTGCACAGGCAGGACTCACACGTACTACTACCCAAATAAACCATTTGCACTGTAAACACCTGTTCACTTAATTCTGCTCAAAAGAATCAAACATAGAAAGCCCTGAAACCAACTGCTGCTCAGCAAAATAATACCAGTACTCAAGGTTCTCCAACCTTTCTAACCTGGACAGAAGAACACAAACAAAATTTCAGAATCGAGACACAAATCAGAGCAGATTTTCTGTCCTCTTTAGGATATTCAGGTAAAGGGAGAGGAACTGCTTGCAAGACATCTGGCAAGACCTTCTTCACATACTGTTGCATGAGACTGCTTGCAGAAGTCAAAGGGCCTACCATAGGTGAAGAAGCAGCGGGTCCTTTCTCCTCTTACTACCTCCAGACAGAAAAATAGAAGCCCAGGATGAGTCTCACATATTTCAGCTGACAACTGAATACACATTTTATTCTTAGTACAGACACTCACGAAAACCTTAAGGAGACTGAAATTATTTGTGGTATATTAAAAACCAGTTAATTTTATTGAATTGCCACTACAAAAATAATTTTTACATTAAATATATTTAAGGAATTATAATAAAAAACAACACACACTTGAATTAATGATCTTGTCAGCATTGTGCCTCATTCGTCAGATGCAGTGAGTAGAACCATACCACCATCTGACAAACAGAACTATTCTTGAGCATTCTTGTACAGAATCATGTTAATTAACTTACCTTAATCAAAACAACAACTTACAGAATGTTAAATATTTCAACTTTAAAGCCAAAAGAAAATGGGAAATAAATTAGAAGGAAGTCACATCATCTTGCCAGTCACAAGACAGGAAGTTCTCTGAAAGGATTCTTACTGCTAAGTAGAATATTATATTGTGCCCACAGCTGAGTTTTAAACACTTTTCATGTGAATTGTTAAATTATATAAAACTTGGTTTGTAATGTATTTTTAGTATCTGGATGAGGTTGTGCCATGAATAACTGTTCCATTTTTGAATGTACTCTTCTGGAAAAAAAAATTACAAAACAATTGGAATTTTTCCCCCTAAAGCCTCCTAGATAAAGAAGCAAATTTTAATACTGGAGGTTTGAGATATGTGCTGCTTGAAACACGTCAGTGTCTTTATCAGAGAAAGTATGATAGCAGTTTACTGTAATTGTGCCATTAAGTTTATGGTAGAACCCTTTTATAGAAACATGGAATTTCAATCCATAGGAATATTGCAACATAAACTATCTAGCAATAAAACATCCCTTTCTTTGCCTTCTAGGTAAGATAAAAATAAATTTTGTTTAAAATGCTCTAAGTAACCACTCCACAAAATAAAAATCTGACTAAACCTGTGTATGCTTAGTGAAAAGGAACACTTTCCTTAACAAATACACAAATCCACAAATGCAATACTGTCCTGCTTTCTGGGTGTTCCATCAAATGATGCAAGTTTATAGCCTGGCCTTCAGTGATGTGAGGCACTCCAGATTCCTCTGAAATGGTAAAAACTCCTCCTGATTTCCCACGTTCCTGTCTCTCCCTTCCTTGGGAAAAAGTCAATCAACAGCAGCGTGGGAATCAGACACATTATTATTGTCAGGGGAGTTTGCCCTACTTTTTTCAAACACAGAGAACTGGTCATTGCCACTCCTATAGTACCACCACAGCTAGAGAAAAATCTCAGTCCCAGGAAAAAATGAAATGGGATTACAATTGACAGAGAAGGTTCTTGGAGAGCAGCTGTGATAAAGTGAGGAAGAACATAGGAAGCCTGGGACAATGGAACGTCCATTGGGAAGGTGATGTTTTACAGCAGCAGCACTACTATGCTTTGGGTTCGCCATGTTTAGACAAGGAAATATATCAGCTGGCAAGCATGCATCCAACGACAAAGGAAGAAATAAAAATCTAACCGACAGACAAAACCACAGCATAATCTTTTATTATAACTTAATTTACTTGATGGTCTGACTCATGATTTTTGAGTCCCCCAGGTCTGCAGCTCTGTCTGCTCCACTTTTTCATCAGATCAAACAACACATTTACCACGTAAGTTCCTGAAAAGAGATTTGGTTGCTGCTGCTTCTTGATTTCACTGCTTTACCTAAATCAACTACAAATGCTTCCTTTTCAGCGTGCATTTAGGAAAAGGGATAACTCGGGCTTCCACAAACCTCTCGTGCCGTGAGAATGGCAGTTAGGGAGTCACGGAGACAGTGACAAGAAGGGCCCCGCGTTCCTAGTCTCCGTTGGGCACAGGGGTAGAACCATTCCACCATACTCCTCAGGCAGGGCCCGCACCCCCCAAGGCACGGCCCGCAGCCCCTCAGACAGCGCCCATAGCCCGGGCCGCCGTCCCCGCTCCCCCC